>JARYZH020000287.1:0-411812 GCA_030021035.2 Notholithocarpus densiflorus | reverse complement strand
AATGACAACTTGCCAAATTCAATCGTTGTGAAAGCATTAGTGCTGTCTACTAAAATGGATTTGAAGTTAATCTCCCCCCCCCCCCCAAAGTGCATCCATAACTGTCCTCTTTTATTGGTTAATCCATATATAGGTTACAAGCATTAAAATTTTGAAATTTATAGGGTATTAATCTTTCAAACTTTCAATAGATGGTTCAATGGTAACCACATTTTTTGTAATGCCTCATATATGTGGTTCAAACATTGAACCCTACCTCTTCCTCCTCTAATATCTACCTATTTCAAAGAAAAATTAATCCAAGATTCCATTGGCATTGATGATTCCTTTTGAAATTTCAAATTTGTTGACACTTTTTTTTTTTTTTTATGAATGAAATTATTGTTTTTTAAATCTAGGTACAGGCACAGGGCGTATGGATTGAAATGGGCGATGTAGGGAAGGGAATTGTAGAACTCATTTTTCTTAATGGGATCAAGGATCTTATAATGGGAGGAGCATTAGACAAGCATTATAAAGAGTATAAAGCACATAAAAAGCTTTCCATTAATTTTTCATGTTCAATTCTCGTTCTATGTATAATACACCGTGGATGTCTACTGTCAATTTTTATTGCTTCAGAAATCAAAATATATACATTGTTATTAGTAGGTCCTAACTGTAGACCATTTGGATGATGCAAATTAAGAAGTCCAATGTTCAAAACATAAGGGAAACGGGGAACTAATGAATAGAATGCCTTAGTTAGACTAAAAAATAATTAAACTAATAACTAAGGAATGAAATATATCTTTTCCATGATAAGTGAAGAATGAAATAAATCATAATGAATAGATATACCATGCAATTTTGATATGCTAGTGTTTTGTTTTTTGTTTTGTTTTGTTTTGTTTTTTTTTTCTCTGGCTTTAAAAAATAATTAAACTAATAACTAAGGAATGAAATATATCTTTTCCATGATAAGTGAAGAATGAAATAAATCATTAATGAATAGATATACCATGCAATTTTGATATGCTAGTTTTTTTTTTTTTTTTTTTCTCTTCTCTAGCTTTAGAATATTTTGTACCAATGGGAATGACAATGATTAATAGGTTCAGTTAGTTAATAGAACTCTTTCAAAAGATGGCTTGATTCCTTGTTTGTTAAGATTTTTGGTTTTAAGTTATCATGTTGGTGATGATTCAATTCAAGTATTCTATAATTTAACATCAATGATTACTATATGATCTTGGAGAGCTCAGCATATCATTAAAAGTATTGACACCACTCAATGATGCAGGAAGATGGGCCTCAAGTCTAAGAAAGCTAAGTATGTGTACAAACGAGCACCTCTTTCCTGCCGTATACAATTTATTTGTAGCGGTCACCGTATCAATACCAGGTTTGCTTAACAGGGTTGCTAACTACATTTGGTAAAGTAACTATCAGTAATTGATCGTATAAAATCTTTTTTTTTTCTTTTTTTATTGAAAAAGTTTCAACCTATGGCGTCAACTCATGATGATAGCTTTTTATTTCAAACCAATACACTTCGTCATTTATATAGGCACAAAGATTGAATCTCAGATCTCTTATTCGACAACAATAGACTTTATCAGTTGAGCTAACTAGAATCCACAATATAAACTCAACTTAAATATGTTAAAGAGAATAGTTAAATGATTAAAATTTCCATTTCATAATAGTTTTAAGGTCTTGGAATAAGTGGTAATTTTTTGTTGAAGTGTGATTTACTTTCCACAAATTAAAGTCATAAATCAAAGAATTGATTGCTTAGAGTAAATCAAGAGATTGGACAATCAATTATATTGATACAAAATTCAAAATCATAATATCCATGTAATAAATTGATAATTGACTTACTTTTAAATTCTATAAATCCAATTATAAATATGGACATGGTTATCAGTATCTCGATCCGAATCTTAGGATTGTAAGACCCTAAGATCTGACATCCCAAAACCGTCTGGGATCTCACTATGATCTCTATTAAGGTCAAATCCATGTGGGATCTCGATTCGGATCTTATAGGATTCTGATCCCATACCGATACTAAAGATCCTGTGATATAAAGGAAAAATTAAAGGAAAAAAAAAAAAAAAAAAAAAAAAATTGGGCCTCCAAATACCCGAAATTGATAAAATAAAACGTAATAAATAGATTACTCGATAACCCTAACCCAAATATATAAAAATTTAAATATAAATTTCCATTTTTCTTTTTCTTTTTTTGGCTATGTGACAATGATAAAGAAGTTCATACTATTAGTGATGAATCTGAGTTTGGTGATGCAAATGAAAATGTAGAGAATGAACCTCCAAACGCAACATTAAGAGATTTTAATGATTATCTAATGGATGATACGGGTCATGTGGCTGCTAACAATGACAATAATGTTGTTTACAATGATCAATTGTACTTTGAGAAACCCATCCAAGAGAACCAAAAATTTGGAAGACATTTTCAAGTTCTGGATTCAGTTTCTACAAGTTTTACATTTCATCAAAGATTCATACACAACTTGAGGGAGTTGGATTTAGAAGTATGATTTACTTCTATAATAAATCGGTAGTTGACTTATTAAATTCTATTAATGTCATTATAAATATGAGTTCTCTTGTAATGTGTTATCAATAAAGTGAATAAGATGTAACCATTTGAATTTTGGTGGTGTGGACGTAGAGGTTTCGTTGACCGAACCACGTTGATCGATTCCGTTCTTGGGTAAATTGCAAATTACACCTCTAAAGTTTGGGAATGCTTTGATTTTACACCCTCAAATTTCAAAATTTGAATTTTACCTCCTAAAGTTTGGGGGTGTTTGGATTTTATATCCTGATATTTCAGAATTTGGATTTTAGTCCCTAAATTTTAGGGGTGTTTGGATTTTACACCCCCAAATTCTGAAATTTCAAGGTATAAATCCAAATGCCTCCAAATTGTAGGAAGTAAAATCTAATCACCTTTAAAACTTAGGGAGTAAAATCCAAATTTTGAAACGTTAGGGTGTAAAATCCAAACGCCCCCAAATTTCAGGGGTAAAATTTAAATTCTGAAACTTTAGGGTATTATAACTAAACACTTGTAAACTTTAGTGGTGTAATTTGCAATTTACCCTCTGTTCTTTCTTTCTTATGTTTTCTTTTTGTTTCATGCTACAATATTTCAAACTTTGACATTTGTCATCTATATATTTCTAAAAGCTGAAGTGTGGCATTTATTGCTGCTGAGCTCCTGTTACGCCACCTCTTCGCCACGTCATTCGCCACATAATTATTATTTATTATTTATTCCTATTTTTTTTTACAAAAAAAAATATATATATATATATATATAAATAGATTATTAACTTTACATATTCATCTTTGTCGGTTTTAACATCTATATATATTTCTTTTTTATTTCCAATTTTCTTATAATTTTTTTACATTCACTTATTTTTTAAATATTTACATTTTCTTCAACCTTTCTTCTTCCCTTACCTTTTCATCTCCCCACTACCCTTTACTTTAATATTACTATTTATCTTTCCCTTCATCTTCCTTTATTTGTCTCTTTTTATCCCTTCCCTCTTACTATAAATTTGTCACTATTTTCCATTCTTTGCATAGTTTTCTCTCACAAAAAGGCTCTCTCTCTCTCTCTCTCAATGTTTTGGTGGATTTTTATTTTTTATTGCATCTCCGCTTTAGGTTGATAAATTTTTGAATTTTTAAGGACTCTAACTTAGGTTGATATGATTTAGTTTTGTGTTTTAAGTTATTATTATTATTATTTTGCTCTTTGATTGTTAAATTTTATCCAATTACATTATAAAAAATTAAAGATAGTAGATAAAAATAAAATAGTATTCCATTACATAGCATAATTTCGACAATTTAGTACATTGTTATATCTTTTAATTTTTCTTATTTTTTTTCTTCTCTTCTATTTTACTCAATATTGAAATTCAACCACATCCTCCTTATCATTAAATTATTTATATTTTCTCTCTCTTTTTGTTTTAAAAAATAAAAAATGTAATATTTTACTTAAATTCAAATAAAAGAAAATTGTGCTCATCAAATTGTACTAATTTTTTTTAACATTTACACTTTCATCTCTTTACATTTTCATCTCCCCTTCTCTTTACATTCAAATTCAACCACATCCTCCTTCTCTTTACATTTTCATCTCCCCAAACATTCTACCTTGATATCACTCTTCATCTTTCCTTTTATCTTCCTTTATTTTGTTTCATTTTTATTATCATCCTCTTAGTATAAATTTGTCATTCACTCTTCCGTTCTTTACATAATTTTCTCTCACAAAAAAGTGGTTATTACCCACTCTTTCTCCCACAAATTTTTGGTAGATTTTTTTTTTTATTTTTCTTGCATCTCTATTTTAGCTTGATAAAGTTTTGTATACTTTAGAACTCTATTTTGGTTGATGGGACTTAGTTTTGTGTTTTAAGTTTTTTTTATTTATTTTTTATTTTTTTATGAGTTTGATTGTTAAATATTATCATATTGCATTATAAATAATTAAAAATAGTATATAAGAATGTACTATTATTATATTACATAGAATTATTTGGATAAGTTAGTGTTTATTGTTATGTGTTTTATTTTTATTTTTTTTCTCATATCTTTTTATTTAACATTTAAATTCAGCCACATCCCCCATATATATCATTAAATTATTTATATTTCCACTCCTTTTTCATTTAAAAAAATTTAAAGTATAATATTTTTCCTAAATTAAATAAATAAAATTGTCCACATTAAGTGGAGTAATGTTAGGGAAACACTCATTCTCACACCCAATGCATCAAAGGAAGAATGAAATACAAAACAAATCAAGTTAGAAACACTAAATTAAAAAAAAAAAAAAAAACTAATAATGCATATTTAATGTCATAGAATCATAATCAAATTTTGGAAAACGATAGGTTGCCAATGGAGAGAGAGAGAGAGAGAGAGAGAGAGAGATGGTATAGAAAAAAACCAATACAAAGTAATAAAAAGTAGATAAAGAAAAAAAAACCAAACATCAATTAGTAATCACTGATTGGAAAACAAAGAGATTGTAAGGGGAAGTAAAAAATAAAATAGAGATTACCATGTAGAGAACATTAAAACTTTACAGTGTAGTAACATAAACCGTTAAATTCACTTAAAAAATTAAATCAACAATCAATAATAAAATGCAATCATAGTACTAAATTTAAATATAAAACTAATCAAACTCTAACTATGGAAACCATATTAATCATAACTAAAAAAGTGATGTTCTCTGATAGTAGTTGAAATTACATAAAAAATAAAGTTAGAAAATTTAAAAATCCATTTTTTGACATTTCATTTAACCTTATTTATAATATATATATATATAATTTTCATACACTATTACTTATGAAAATCTAATGAACAATGCTACCTCTCATTTATCATCTTTGTTATGCAAATCATCAGTTATTAAATATATAATAATGGTAAAAAGCATTACAAATGAGATCACTAAAAAAAAAAATATAAAATTAATTAGCCACTATCATTATGAAGTAGTAGTCTATAATTTTACGCATTCAAAAAAGTGAAATATATAGAGTTTTCTTAAAGGTATGTGTAAAGATTCACTATGTGTGTGTGTGTGTGTGTGTGTATAAAGGTTAAAAAAAAGGTATATTTAAGGTTTTTATTAACTTAAAAACTAATGAAAAACCAATGGTTAATAACTAAAATTATAGTATTAATAAAATATTTAATAAGACCATCCTACAAAATTATCACGCACAACGCGCGGGTATGCGACTAGTACTTAATAATAGCTTACTCTTATCACTAATGCAAGTGATCACAATAGGGAGGCAAAGCACTTGATATTACGGTCTACTACTTGGAAGCCTGATATGGACAACATTGAATCTAGAGCATCAAATTACTGGAGGTCAAAATCTGTACACAATAGGGACATCACTAAAGCTGGACCATTAAATCACTTGAGATCAGATCCTGATACACCGAGACGTCGGCAAGCCCAAGGAGAATTGACCATACACATGGTAAAGATTTTACAGTGCGTTTAGATGCAAATTTTTGTTTACTGCACTTTTTGTTCATCGCTTATTTGTCTATTTGTTAAAAGTGGTTTAAGTACTTTTGTCAATAGCAAAAAAGAGGTTTAAAACTTTAAATAGTTGTACAACAAGATCAAATAGATACAATAATTGACTATGTACTATGGTTGAAAAGTATATCAATGTAAACTTTAAAAGGTCCAAAATCTTATACAAATTTCCAATAATTCAATCAATAGACCTAAGAAGAGAGAGGAAAAGAAAAGAATTTGAGGAAATGTTGGCAATACAAAAAGAACTTGATAATGTCTATTAATAACTACTATAATTATTAAATATCACATTTAAACAAAAAAATAAAAGAAAAAAAATCATGTTAGTTATGTTAAACTTTCTAGTGCAATGCATGGGTTATGACTAATATCTGTAGGGGCCTTTTTTGTGCTGTTGGGCTGAGCCCGTTTTGCTAGGCTAATGTCTGTTCTGCTATAGGTCGGGAAGTTGGGTCTGGCCCACTATTCTAGTAGGACATTGCTAAAGGGCCAGTCTTTGCACAAACCTAGCTTCCAAAAACAAAGACAACGACCATTAACAGATGCGTGTATATAAATTCACCAATGTTAGTTCGTGTTTATAGATTCAAGACCAAATATCTTATGGCAAGATGATAAGTTACATCAGGAAAATTGATCAATGGTATAATTAACATAGACAGTATAGTAGAATGCTAAATGATACGACAGACATAAAAATAATACAGCAAAATGTAAGAATGACAGAGCAGAATGTGAAATGGTAAGTCTTTCTATAAGAACGAATCAAAAAGAACCCAAACCCCAACTTGGACAACCTTGTTATTGGGCTAAGCCATCAAAGTTGTGCATTCTAGGGAATGGGCCTAGATGGCAACTTGTTGCTGCTTTTGGGATTTCAAAGAGTGGGTTTGTTGTAAGAGGGAGGGAAAAGGTAGCCTATTGATGCATACCTTTCTACCGCATCTACTCTCTTTTCATTCTATTTCACTTCTTTTTTTTCCTCTGTTATTTCTCTATCAGTTCTCTCTATTTTCTTGCCTTAGTCACTATCCCCTCTCTATTTATGGCTACTATTTCTATTTATATGAGTTCAAGCCTATGGAATTTCTCTATTTTACCCCCATGGCTCACCAACCATTTTTGTCTACTGTGAGCACCTCTTCAAAGCTGCCTATTACCCTATTGGTTGTTCAGTCACCACTACATCTAGGCATGCCCAGTGCATTCTCTCTCTTCCACTACCCATTCCACGACAGATTCCAATTCGTTTGGTTCTACCGTGAGCCTTTCCCCCCTTGCTTGAATGGATAAGGATTTGGGTCTCTCTTCACTTACCTCTCTGGCATGCATCAAGTGGTCCCAACTATCTACCACCCATTTTGGGTAAAGATGACATCCCAGCAAAGCATCTCCCAAAAGAGGCCCTAGTCGAAAATCGAAATTAGGCCCTTTTCCTCCCTCCACCAAATTACATGCTCTGTAAATCCCTTCATCGTGGGTCCACCTCCCTTGCATTGGCTGGGTACAAGTTGGTGGTGCTCCGGCAATAGTGTAGTTGTTCTACTACTCTCTATTTTTTTGTTTTCTTTCTTTTCCCACACTGTTTCTGTTCAACTTAATTTGTCTTGTTTTGTTCCTGCATCCTTTTTATCTGTGCTTACCCTTTACAGAGGATGGCATGGACTTGTAGGGTTTGCCCTATTTGTTAGGATTACTGTAATCATTGTACATGTACTTTCTATAATTACCTTGTGTACTCTAATAGTTGTTGCCATAGTGTGATAGTTGTTGCCATAGGATTCTGTTGGAGTTAGTTACATTGATAGGTGATAGGAGTTAGTTAGTTGGTTAGTGACAGCTGGTGACAGCTGTGAGTAGTTAGTTTGTTACAGAGGGCAGAGTTGAGAGAGTGGTATAAGAATAGCAACAACTTGTACAAAGAGGGGAATCAAACAGTTTATGCCTTAATACTCTCTCTGTGTTTCCATTCTTTCCTTCAATTCTTTTCCTATTCTTAGAAGGCCTAGCTAACCTCGAGCTAGCTACAATCATCCAATTCTTCCTGTTTTTTACACTATTCTTACCCCTTCTTGGGCCTATGGGACTTCCTGCTGTTAATTTTGGCCCATTGGGCCTTATTTCTTTCTCTCTTTTCTTTCAAACTTTTATGGCCCCTTGTTTATGCCATTACTTACTAATGTCATTTTTCTCTATCTCTCTTTGCTGGTTACTAGGCTTTTTTGCTGTCCTTTTTTAATCAAAAAAGGGTATCAACATTCAGCTTCTTGAGCATATGAATTGTTCTGCAATTTATATACAAATATTTCTGTTCTTTCTTTCATGAGTTTTTTGAATAGTGGTCCCCATCCTTCCTCACTTTCTTTCTACCATAAACAATCCCTTCTTTTTAGGTTTCATTATTTGACAATTATTCCGACGCAACACCTTCGCTACATTTAATGCGCTGCCTCTTTTGGGGAAACGTCTCGTCGCTTCCCTTCATTAACTATAACACAAAATTTTCTTTTCCTTCATTCTCTTTACTTTCCTCTTTTCACGAAATCTCCCTTTATCTTTTCGTTCTCCACTCCATCCTTCTTCTCACTTCTCGCACATTACCCACTTTCTTTTCATGTTGCCGATGAAGAGCGAGGGTTCTTCCCGCTGTAAAGGGAAAGAGGCCGCCGTTGATCAGTCGCCTATCGAAAGTGAGGGAGGCGAAGAGGTATTTCTCTCTGAATTAGAGCATTCCAAGGAGGAGGGGATGGCTTATGACCTCGATAATGAGTGCCCTCCTCTCATAGACTCGTGGTACGACGTTCATTCACATTTTCCAGTGGACCTAGTGACTACTTGTCCCTACCAGCAAATCATGTTTGGCTATCTTTGGAGCAATGGGCCACTGTTATGTCTTGGGCACCGCTGCCAACTACTATCCCCGATCTTGCCATTTGCCGTGGAGAAACCTTGTCAGTCCCCATTATATTTAAGTTCGGGTCGAGTACATCATTGGGTTGGAAGGATTGGGTTGACCATGAACTTTCCAATGTGGGTTTCATGGAGATGCTACGGCAGGCTGGCGTCTTGAAGGCCGTTTTTTCCTCACAAAGTTTAAAAACTACCATGACATGTTCAATCTCTTGCATTTGGTTCGTCTTTGGTGTAGCGCAACCCACAAATTCTTCCTTTCCTATGGGAAACTAACGATAACGTTGGAAGATGTGGCTAATTAGTTACTGCTTCCCATCCTTGGTGACATCGAACCTTCAGACATCCAACTTTTTGCTGATGAGGAGGCCATGGAAGTAGAGTTGCGCAAGGGGCTTGTCGGTGGCAACGCAAAGCTATCTAACTAGATTAGGGCTTTTACCAAGGCTTTTACTACTACTCGTCGTGCTGCCTTCATCGTTTTTAGGTTATGTAAGTTTGTTTTTGGCTCCCATCCTCATTTTGCTATAAAGCCTGTATATTTTCGATTAGCCATTAAGATTTCTGCTAGGGTGAGTTTTCCGCTGGCTTCTTTGTTCTTAGGCCATTTATACATTCAGTTGGACATTTTGCAAAATGATGAGTAGGAAGGGGGTTCCTGCCATATAGTCACCTCTTTTGTCCACAGCACTATTCTGCAGAATTTTCTTTGGGAGAGCTGTTCTAGGCATTTGTCTAAGTGTAAGTCTATTCGCTATGCCAAGGAGAAGTTTCAGACTTGTCCCAAGGTGATCACTGATTTCTACAGGGGCTTTGTTGATTAGTTCCCTTTGGCCTTTCGTTGGGCTGGGTTGAAGCTCATTGGTCATCCTACTGAGGAGTTTTTCGATAAGGAAGTTGGCTTTTCATGGAGGACTTGTAGTAATTTTGGGGCTGGCTATACTTGTGCTGATTTGGTGATGGGGCCTTTCATGAGTACTGCCAGTACAGCCACTCCTTCAGTTGCTTATGATGAGAGGGGACTCATGTATCTGGCCGCCACCAATGCTGGATAGTTGCCCTATTTGGCTGATGAGGGGATGAGGTATGTGCATTATTCTGCACATAGGGTGAGAAGGCAGTTTGGCCTTGACCAAGATGTGCTTGATGATTTCACTTTGGTTTAGGATTCTACTACTTTGGTTCACCCTTTTCTTCGTCCACATGCCTTTGATTATTAGAGGAAGCCCTTCATCGTTTTCACCATTCCTAGCTTATAGAAAGCATGTCACGCCCCAAACCCAAAAGGGTCCAAAGCATGAGAAAAGAACCATCAAGAGAGAAACTGTAGGAGATTTTTCTTTCCTTTTCCACATAATAAGAATATATAACCATACTGAAATCTCCACATTACAAGTCAGAGCTCTATAGCATATTCACAAACAATAACTAAAAATCATGTGCCTCCATATAATACATGAATATATTACAAAACTCCAAATGGATTACACAAGGTCACAATCTTATCAAGAATAGGCAACTCAACATCAAATCTAGGCCTACCACACCTAAGGCTAACAAACCTGAAGTGCCCAACCTCCAATAGAGCTAATTACGACCTCGTTGAACATAGCAAGATTGAGTCACCAGCCATTTACAGCAAAAGTCTCTCAATTTAACATAGCACTCCAATTACCACCAAATAAAGTAAGCTCCATACCTGAGGCATAGCTAATTGATCTGAAAAACTATTAGAGGATGGGATGAGCTAAAGCCCAGTATGTAGCATAATTAATGGGGGTGGAGGAAATGCAAGTCTCATGATGATGAGCATTTTACAAAAAGTGTTATAATTTGGGAATTTCCGTTTGGATCATGCAAATCCATTTTTCTTAATAAAATGACAAGAATGATTAAAAAATGTAGCACCAAGCTTTCTCAAAATATTTCAACATGAAACTACAAACTATATACTGTGAGCTATTAAAACACCATTTGAAAACCTAAAAGTCCAACCCAAGGCCACATGACAAGCCACCATAAAGATGTTAGATATGCCACAAAGACATCAGTTATGCCACGAAGACATCGGTTATTCCACAAAGACATCAAATTATGCCACAAAGACATTAAGTTATGCCACGAAAACATCAAATTATGCCATGAAGACATCAAATTATGCCATGAAGACATCAAACCACACAAATACAAGGTGCCAAGATACCAATGTCACAAAGACTGCGGCATCTGGCTGGGGTAATCAAACCTATCACGACACAAGAATAAAAACAACATAAAGCTCACAGCTAAATGAAATTGAAATCCGTAGTTCAATTCTGAGTAGTTTCATAAAACTTTATAATATCCAAGCATTTCATAAAGTTCCCAAATTGTTCAAAATCATTTCTTGTCAACAAGATTTTCTATCAATTTCCCAAATAATACAACTAAAGATAACACATCTTTAGTATTTCCAAATAATACCATAAATCCATGAAATCCACTATCAAGGGAATTCAAATATGCTTTTCTTTTCCATGCCAAATATTCATGCATTTCCCCATATGCAATATTAAACATGATGCGCTTTCATATATAATCATATATAGTAAGGTCACACCACAACACTTTTTAAGAAAACATAGTTCCACAAATAATTTTTCAAAATGTGTTTGATCCAAAAACAATTTTTATGCAACATGGTTATTTTCCAAAAATCCCATTAAGAAGCCACTTACCTTGCAACCCGCAAAAAGTCTAATTCTCCAAGCTCCAAATGAGATTAGCTAGAACCTAAACAATACCAAGCAAGCCTATCACAATAAGTATCAAGCTTGATATTGCATCTAGCTACAAATTTTAGAAATCACTAAATAAGAAATTACTTAAGCAAGCCTAAGTATTCAACCTCACAAATAATGTATTCCACTTCCAAAGTTTCTCAACAACTTAATTTACAAGGCATAGACTCCAATTTATAGACTTAAATCATTCAAGGTATTTTCTCTAACATCAAAACTTCAACACTTTATAAGCAGTTCCCACAAGATTTACACTACGTCAACAAGAGACCATGATACCAAAAATCACAATATCCTCCTAGACTAACAATTTAAATCTTTAACTAGCTCCAAATAAACAATAATAATTATATTTACCATCTATTTCACATTAGAAAGCCAAAACCCTCAAATTTTCACCATAACAAACCTTAGATAGCCACCAATGTAGAAACCATAAACTCACTCATCAAATAAATCCACCAAGACCAAACCTATACATATAAACACATGAATATAACTTCCAAAGCTCATAAATCACATGAATATCATTATCAAAACTTAGATTAAAGGGACCTCAAGCAAAAGCGTATAAACCCACCAAAAGATTTGGAATTTTTACCTCAAATCATAGAGATGAGTGAGCCTTAGCTTTTTCCTATGGAGTTTTCCGGTAAACTTCACCAGAAAAAGATGGTGGAGGTGGTGGTATGGAGGTACACCAGTGGGAGTGAGAGGGAAAGTGAGAGAGGAGTATGTGTTTGTGTGAAAAGAAAAAAAATGAAGACAAAACAATATAAGAGGGAGAGAAGGGCCGGTCAAAGAGGGAGAGATATTTGTGAGAATTGTGTGGTTAAGGGGAGTGGGGTAGGTGGGAGTCACATGGGTCTCCAAAGTCTGACCACATCATCTTCTTTTTCTGAACCTAGGGTGTTACAAATTGGGCCTCTGTACTGCCCCTATGCATGCCTATTGGCAGGCCGTTATGACTTCCTTTTATGAAGATATCATAGGTAGCCGTGGCTTCTCACTCATACTTCCTCAAGGCTTGCATGCTTTACTTTCTCTAAACCCACACTTACTTGTTCCCATCAAGTCTGTGATTGCATATGCCAAGAAGCAAAAAAAGTTCTGGCATATTTGAGTGGCAGGAAAAGTAGCAAGGGTGGTTCTGGTATACAAGTGAGTATCCCACGGGTTAGGAGAGAAAAGTGAAAGTCATGAACCTCCTTCCATCTGCACGAAGAAGAGTTTGGCCTCTAAGCCTACCAAGTCTAAATCTACCAAAAAGGGTAAAGGTATTGTTACGGGTACCCTTAAGGTTTGTTCTGATATAGTTCCATACGTGGGGAACCTTTCCCCTATTGGCAATATAGTTCTTGAAAGCACTCCTTCTCTTGCTGTGAGGTCTCGTTCCGCCAGGAAGTTTGTCACGGTTAGGCCCAAGCCTCCACTGCCGAGACAACCTTCAGATGCTCCTCCCTAGCAGGACCCGTGGCAGCAAGAAGAAGACTTCTCCTTTAGTTTCGTCTGCCCCTTCTGAGAGAATAGTATATTATCTCTAAATTTTCTCGTCTTTATTTTAGTGTTTTGATGTCTTTGCTTGCGGCTAACTCTGTGTATGCACTTATTTCTTTTGCAGTCTAAAATCAAGGAGGTCACTTTTGCCACACGGCCTATTATACTTGACAAGGCCGGGGTAAGTCTCTCTTCCATTTTTGTTTCTTTTTTTTGTGTATCATTACTCCTTACCTTGCTGTCTTTCGTTTCATTCTTCCTCTTACTCTTGTTATATTCAGATTGAGGCTGAGCCCATTTCTTCTTACGTTCCTATGAGCGAGGAGGCTCCCGTTGGGCCCACTGCTGACACCGAGGCAGCTTCTGCCAAGGATAGTACGCACGAGGAAGGAGAGGTTTCGACGGCGTCTGATGCTTCCATGAAGGGATTCTTTGCAGATGCCAAGATGATTGCAAATGCAATAGCTGCTGCCACTGCCGCTGTTGCTGGTGATGTTTCTACGAAGGCCCTGACTCCTTCACCAGAGTCAGTTCTTGCCGAGAAGGGAGCCCCTGTTGAAGAGAAGATTCCAGAGGGACCCGGTCTTGTTACCAAGGGGATTTCTGCTGAGGTTTCCACTCCTCCAAGGGGTGGTGCTTCTCCCACGGGTGCTCGGACTGAGGAGGCTCCTCTCACCACTCTTCCTGTCATATCCTCTAGCGACCCATTTGCTGCCCTTTCTCAAGTGGTTAGAGGTGGGCCTTCATTAGTGCTTACTCCATCTTCCATTCCCGTGACTATAGGTACGAACTCTCTTCCTTTACTTTTTCTTCTTTATCTTCTCTCTCTCTCTCTCTTTTTTTAATTTTTTTTTTAATGTACGCTTCTTTTAACCATGAGTGCCATCGTGCCACGTAGGCTCTGAGGTCCTTGAGAAGCAAGAAGTTGTAGGTGTTCTTACAAAATCTACTCTTGCTGGATCTAGTAAGTTTACTTTTCAACTTTACCCACTCTCTCTAACCTTTTTTTTTTTTCTTACCCTTGAGGCTTATGTGTCTTCTTTCTGCCTTTTTTAGGTTTGTTGCATGCTGAGGGAGCCCAGAGTGTTGTGATGGAGGCTGGGAACAGTTCTGCCACCGCTGTTGATCTTATAGATGAGGTCACTTCTTTCTTTGTGCGTTTTAAGCAAGGGGAGAGCAATGATCTTGACCCCGTGGATTTTTGGGGTATCGGTCCTCCTTGTGTGGACTTTCATGGATACCAAGTGCCCAAGGATTGTCTAGATCATCTGCAAGCCATTTACCAGGATCATGGGGATTTCATGCAAAAGTTCCCCCTTGGTCGTTCTGCTAGGGAGCACTTCCTCAAGTTGTTGGGCTGTGTTTTGAATGACATCCAGCATAACTTTATTGACACGGTTTCTGCAGAGAAGATCCTACAGTGGAGGGCAGTGATCCAGGAGTTGATCCGTGTTGAGTTTGAGTTAGGCTTTGTGCTGGATCAACTTCGAGAGATTGCCCGTGTCTTCTTTAGGAGGAAGGTTCAGCTCGCTATTGACGCCATTGATGCCAAGATTGAGAGCTTGAAAAAGGAGATAGCAGACTTGGAGGCTCATCATGCACGACTTCTTTCTAGCGTGGCTGCCCCTGATGATTCCCAGGATAATCCTCTTATTATCGGCCTTATGTGATTTCTGCTATGTACTTGACTATTTTTTTTCCGTAGTTGTGATTAGCTATTCTGTGGTTTTCTCTTCTTTCTGTTTTCACAGTACGTTTATTTTGCTTAGCACTTATTACTACTAATATGTGACATTGTAGTGTTCTATTGATGCTAGCTTGGATTATTAAACATATAAGACATTAATTTGACCAGGACATTTGGAGGTATTAAAATAATTTTTACTTGCAATTTTTATGATATTGACTACCTCAATTTTCTCATTACAGTGCTATTATATATATATATATATATATATATGAGACAGCAAATAAAAATTTACTACAGTTGACATCTTGAATAGATTACTTATGATGTCACTAAAGTCCATTGGTCTTTAACGAAACTATTCCATATCAAAGACAAAACATTTTTGCTAGTAATTATTCCAAAATTACCCACGTCACTATGTTTCAACAATTTTTGGAAAAGAAACCGCAAAATTTTCTTTGGCCGTCCCTGTTCAATCAAACCAAACACATAGATCAACACTAATAAAAGAACTAAAAGATCAACAACCATTTCCAATAACTACACTTCAAACATCCATTCTGTATATACAACATTTGATATGGCTTTGAAAATGTATTCACCACAAACATAAAATTCCCCAGGAAATCATTCATGCTTGAAACACATACTTATTCTTATTGTAAATAGATATGGATATCATAAGCATGTTTTAGGCTAAATTGAAAGCATGAAAACAAACCAGATATTGATGTGAACCATTTGGAGTTATTCAAAGTATGTCTACCAAACCACTTATAGAAATGCAGGTTTTTAAATTAAATCCTATTTTTTGTTACATGGTGCATATTTAGATAATCACATTTTGAATCTACCATTGTTGGTGAAATTTAGTCTCTTAGTTCTAAAAGGTCATCCAAAAGTCAACAAATCTAAACAACTAAAGGCGTATGATTATGGAATGAAAATTTAGGAGAAAGAAAATTCGAAAAATTACTCAAATGTGAAAGTCAGTACCAACTGAAAGTAAATTTTAGTTAAGTCAAGCATACCTTTACTATTTCCTAGCCCAAGATGTTTTTGGCTTCAAGGTTCTCATTCTGGATGAAATTTTCAAATACTGCGCCAACTGATTGTTAAATCTTAATGTAAATAACAATTTGAGCTATTCTCTTAATCCTACTCCTGAATGAAAAATAAATACTATCATTCTAAATTTATGGATTTATATAATGACACACCAAATTATCAAATCATCCATCACACCTCCAACAACAACACCAGCAATTTTGCAGCTACTTAAGCCTCCAGTAGCAGCACCAACATCAGTTATGCAGCAACTTAAGTTGAGAATTATTGCCACCAACCATGAGCATTGGTCCAACCATCATAAATCTTGAAAATCAGTCTCATTCTTTAAAAAATACCAGAATACAGAAGATCATTGCATCAAATCAAATATTTGTCAAACTCAAATAGAATATTATGCAATAATAAATCATGACAGATCATAGTTAACCTTTGCATCAAAACTTTCCTTGTAGCTTGCATAATCCTACTTGTATAGCTATAAGTAAATATCAGTGATAGTCATTCCAGTGTGGAGAATTATTTCCAAAAACCTTGTACTTTGATTTTTTATGTTATACATAGTTGAGAAACATTTAAAACTCTAGAACTTTATTTCAGCTTATTTTTCTTCATTTACTTAGTCACCAAACAATAGGTAAAAAAAAAAAAAAAAGGAGTAATGCATTATTTTAAAAATGAAAAATATAATAAGCTATTATATTAGTTAACAATATAGAATATGTTAAGAGTCATCAAGCAACGCCAATGATGTTGCTATTGTGGTTGACTTGTTGTCATATCTGTTATTGTTGATGTTGCTTAACATACACCTGTCCTAAGCTGCTGCATTAGAGTTAGGGAATTGTTAGTCTTTTACCGTAGAAGCTGTTAATATCTGTTAGTTAGTTTCTCTCCTAATCTTCTCTATTCTCTCTAAATTTTATTTCTCATTCTTTGAGGTCAGTTTCCTCAAATTTGGTATTTCTCTTAGAATCTACTCACTCTTGGGTGGATTCTTATCAAAATAGCTTCTATTTTGACCATGTTGTGTGTTTGAAGTTAATGGAATTCTTAAAATAATCAGATATGAATTACATATTATGTTAAAACTCTAATCATAAAAGTTTGTGAGAAGTAAAAGTGAAAATAATAATGAATTATGAATTGTTATAAAGTTAGTCCAAATAGTTTGGCAATTTGTAGTAGCAAATATTTATTTGCACATAGGCTATTAGATTTTCTATCAGACATTACAACAAACATTTGGCATTCAAATATGCTTCAAAACACAGTTCTTATACATGGACAGGAGATGTTAGTAAAGAACTCAACCATGGATACCTTTATTTGATTTTTTGTGAACACGTGGAAGAAGAACAATTGAATGTGTGAGGAGGGGACTCCATTTTCTGTGATACTGACTTATATGTATATATAATAAGTGGTTGGGATTTACTATAATGCTCTATGCTCACTGTAAAACAGGTTACTCATTAAATATCTGATGAGCCAGGAGAGAAGTACCAGTCTCCAAAGTTGTGAGAATGTCCCTACAATATCAAACCAGATTATTTTAAATATGTTAATAGTACTATAGAAAGTGAAATAGATTATTAAAAAAAAAAACAGCGATTATTGCAAAAAAAACACAAATCTTCCAATTCCTACATCTAAAGGCAACCAAAGGAAAAATACACACAAATACAAATCCACCAAAATTTAGGCACTTAAAAGCATATCAAGTAGAAAGACCTATGTGAGATAACGTGTGGAGCTAAGTGTGTCTAATCAATTATTGGGCAACCATTGCAGGAGTGAAAAAAAAAGGGTTTGAAGGGGGTAGAGGGAGGAGTCCAAGAGATTCAAATATAAGGAAAATAGATTTTCTTTTTCTTTTTCTTTTTTTAAGTGAAAGGAAAAGGGTTGTAAATAAAAAGGAAAGAACCCAAATTGATTGAAACAACATAAGTTTGGCCTTTGTGGCATGTGCTGCTGAGAAAAACCAATAGAGAAAACCCACCCTTTCAATTCTTTTCATATAATTCTCCTCCTTTTGCACATCTTCTCCAATTGGAATTCGATCATGACCTTCTTTTCTTCATCTCTCTCTCTCTCTCTCTCTCTCTCTCTCTCAAGACTTAGCGGTGGAGAAGACACGAAATAGTGTCATAGATGAGGATGAAGAATTGAAGAATCTGTGAGTTAACAAATTCCATAGTAGATAACTCAACAGACTCCATAGTAGATAAACAAAATCACCTAGAGAAAAAAGAATTATACGTTAATCATCAGCGATTATTGGCTACTTTAAAAAAGAAAAAGAAAAAGTTATATATCAAAATCCAACCTAAGTATTAAAACAATAAAACCCTCCAATTCAACTAATTTGAACATTTTCCTCTGTAGATAGATACCCAAAGTACCAATCCATAGACAGGAACCTACCATGTAACAGCTCTGGCGGAGCGACGGCGGAGGAAACAAAGTTTTCCTATGGTTGGAAACTAATGGTAATGCCGGCCCTGAGATGTCTCTCTGTTTCCCCTACGCCCTATCAATCTCAAACAGTCTGTGTTTCTTAATAGTGATACATTATTTAACATTCCACACTGAACGGTACTCACGAATCGATGTTTATTCACAGCCCCTGATAATACTATTTTCTCAATCTAATTGCAAACATACAAACTTGATTTCCATATTCAATTTTTCAAAGTTAGGTATTTTAAAATCAATTTTAATTTCTTTGCTTAAACAAATGAGGTTTTTTTTTTCCCTCTCTTTTGGGCAGCTTTTTTGTTTTTTCTGGGTTTCTTTTTATCTTTTGTTGTGAATATGTTGGCTTAACTACCTAAATGGTATAAAGGCCAAACTGCATACATTGAGTACTTTTTTTGAAAGAAAAAAGAAAAGAAGAGGAAAATTGCATTAGAAAATAAAATCAAGAAGAAGTAAAACAATTAGGCTATGCAAACCTTTCAACTTGTTTGGGTAGTTGTTCTAGTGCAAAACTGTGTCAAAACAGGGCTCTTAAAATTGAATAATAATGTAATATTAGACACACTTGTCAATATATATTAAAAAGGGAATTGATGATACAAACCTTGAAACTTTTTTCAGTCATTCAAAGCAACAAACATACTGCCAACAGAAGCCAATAATTGGTTGGAATTTTCAAAACCCACTACGTCTCCAACCCCATCAATCTATGAATTCAATTTCTAATTCACCCATCATCCAAGTCTATGCATAACGAATTACAATTAACAATAGCCAATACAATAGAATTAGAAGAAGACAAAAATTATTTAATGATCACCCAACAATGTTGTCAAGACATTGAAAAAAAAAAAACAAATTGAAACCTTAACTATTTTAATTAATATCTATTATCTATTAATCATGCTAAAGAATAACTTACCCAAACCTATGCCTCAATCATAAGCAAATTGTAAATTCATAATTGAAAACTTTACTGGAATACTCAAAACAAATTTAACCCAAATATTCAAAAGAAACACAGATAACTAATATTAAAAACCATTCTAAACCAAATTTCTTACTCAAAACCGATCAAAGCCAAAACCTGAATGCAATCCAATCCTATTTAATCAAAATACCCAGACCTAAATCATATTTAAACCAAATTTAAAGAACCTAAACCAAAACACAATTCCACAATAGTACACCCACCAATTAGCACCATTTTTGGTAGGGCTAGAACCCAAAACTATGTCGTATTTCATTCCCAGATCTAAGAAATAAGGAAAGAAAGGAAGGGAAAAAAAAACTTTACTAGTGGTAGTTCCGACAGTCTGATGGAAAGCGCTTGTATATCTGTGTGCCTGCAGTTTCAGTGGTCGGAGTATGGCAAGGGAACGGGCGGTGGCAAGAAAACTGATGGTGATGGCCGGCCTTTAGTTATTTCTATTTTGGTGTGGCTTACAATTATAATCTCTTTTCTCTCGATCTCTCTTTCTCCTTCGATCTCTCTTTCTCCTTCTCCATATAGCAATCCTTTTGATTGTAATTTACTGATTTAAGCGGTTAGTTTTCTTTTTATACTGAGATGCTCTCAAACAGTTTTTTAATTGTAGTGAAACACTATAATTTATCACTTTTTAATTGTGAATGTGGCAGAATTTAAAGTAGGCATTTTTTCCTATGTGGCATCATCTCCTTAATTGCAGGAAAATGCTTCTGCTTTTATACATAGTATTAGATTCTACTAAGTCTAGTATAACTTATGCTTTTGGTTTGTAACTTATTACTACTTCTGCTATAATGATTGACATGCTTTATACTACAGTTAATTTTCTACTAATACCTCATTTGTCATGATGTCACTTTCATTACTTTCTTCTCTTCACATGATAATGCTTACATTACAAAATATTGGATTACTTGCTTGTGACACGATATCCCTTACATGGGCAGTCACTTGGAGGAAATACAAAGAAAGGTAAAATTACATACTACTACTTAAGCATAATATTGTTTGAGCCATTTGCCATTGATGGGATACATCAAGTCATTCCCATTCACCCATTTGCATTGGCCTCCCTTATCATAAAGGGTCCTTCCCATTTGGGCACAAACTTGGATGGTCTTGCCAATCTTCTTTTGACATGTTATGCCGTTCTCAACATTAGTTGTCCTTCTGCAAACAGCCTCTCTTTCATGGCCTTTCCATAGGCTTCCACCATCCTCTGCCTGTGCCTGTGGTTATGCTCCTAGGCTTCTTCCCTCTTCTCATCTAATCCTTCCAAGTTTTTGCATCTTTCGGCCAGGAACACATCTTTCTCGTTTCCCTTCTTTTGTGCATGGAGGACTCTCAAAGAAGGTATCATCAATTCTCTAGGGCTGACAACTTTTGTTCCATATACCAGCGAGAAAGGGGAGAAACCTGTGGTAGAGTTGGGTGAACTACGGTAAGCCCATAACGTATCTGCCTGGTGTGAGACCCATCCTTCACTATATTCTTGACTCATTTTGCTAATGATCTTGATGAGGGTTTTGTTTGTTTCCTTAGCTTACTCATTCCCCTATGGGTAGTATGGTAAAGATCGATGGTGCTTCACTTGATAGTGTTCTAGCATTTTCCTAACTTCCCTATTTACAAAGGGTGTGCCATTGTCACTTATAATCTTGTAGGGTATCCTAAATCTTGCAATTATATTTTCTTTGATGAAGTTTGCCACAACTCCTCCTGTGGCTTTAGAAAGTGTGATAACTTCTACCCATTTAGTGAAATACTTCATGGCCACAAAGATCCAAATGTTTTCGTGTGAGGGAGGATTGACTGCTCCCACCAAATCCAGCCCCCAAGTGTGGAACGGCCATGACGTTACCATACTCTGTAGGCTTTGGGGATGTGTGTTGATAAGATTTTCCTGCTCCTGACACCCGTGGCACTTCTTTACAAATTCTAATGTATCCCTCTTCATACATGGCCAGTAATACCCCATCTGTAGAATGTACCTATACAACTTCTTCCTTCCTTGGTGTTCTCTGCACTCGTCGGAGTGCACTTCCTTCAACATCTCCTTGGCTTCCTTTGGACCCAGGCATCGTAGTGGGTCTCTGTCAAATCCTTTCCTGAATAGTATCCCCTCATGTAGGAAATAATGGGTAACCAACCTTTTAAGCTTGTACTTGCCTTCGTGTTTCCGCGGTAAGATGCCGCCGGCCAAATATTCAACAAAAGGGTTTCTCCAATCTTCTTCGGTGAACACAGTATAACTTTCCTTCCGATCTACGGCCATCTGGCAAGCTTCGCATTGACTTTGAGTCTGATCTGCCTCTTTGCTCATACCAGGCCAATAGAAACCTACTCTCTGCAGCCTGCGATATAAGCTAACTTCCCTGCAAAATCCACAGGTTCTGTTATGTACTTCTTCCAATTTCTTCTGGGCCTCTCTATGCCCAACACACCTTGCCAGAATTCCACCAGGCATTCTGCGGTAGAGCTACCCTTTCACAAGGGCATAATCCTTCACGCTCTTCAATCCTTCAACAGTCCTTTCACTTAACAAAGCTTCTTTTATGGGAATCCTCCAGTCTTCCCCACATTCCTCTTCTTTCGCAATCTTTTCCTTGAGTATTTCAATAATGGGCTCCTTTCTCTGCCTAATCTCTACTGTGGTGCTATTCCCTTCTGTCAATACCATATTTTGTGAGCCCCGATTCACACAATGAAACAAAGACCATTAAAACCAAAAAAATTATAAAAGGTGCAAAATCATGGATTTCAAAGGAAAAGAGGGCAAAAATAAATACAACATATTTGAATGGTAAATCAAAAGGTCACAACATTTGAAAAACCCATTTTACAGAAAATCTAACTAAAACCTTAACTTGGTATGGTCAAAAAGTTGAGTTTTCGATCCGACTGTTGGATCATATTTAATTTTGGACCATCTCGTAGGGAATATTTTTCCCTTCAAAACGATAGTTTATGAGCCAAAATCGGAGTTAAAATGGATGAGATATCACAAAAATACCAAAATCCTAATAAAGTCTTCATTGAATTTTTCAGGAAAACTAGCAGTTTTTTACCTGGCTTCGCGCAATAAACTGTATCGATTGGGCAAGAACTGAAATGAACGGGCTGGACCATCTTGAATAACAAGGTCTTAGCTAATTTTCACCAAAAGGGCTCGACAATATCAGCTCCGGATTAAAAGATATGAATTTTTCAAGGAAAGACGTTCAGAATTTTTCAGCTTTGCATCACCTCCCTTCTGAGCGTAATATCTCGACGACCGTAGCTCCAAATAGAACAAAGCTAGAACCATTGGAAACTAGACAGCTAGAGCTTTCCATGCATATAAAATTCAAAGAAACCAGAGCTCGGAAAGGTCTCTAAACATCCATGCGAATTTTAGACCAGAAATAAGGAAAAAGACAAAAAATGCTGACGAGGCGATGATGTGGTGGATAAGGATGGAGTTGGCATTGGTGTACCAAGTGTCATGCTTCAAACCCAAAAGGGTCCAAAGCATGAGAAAAACATCTAAAAGGTACCTGTAGATTTTTCCTTTTTGACAATTCAATCCAAATAATTTATATCAAGTACCAACATCAAGAATTATCATAATAATTCCATTAAAAATACTCCCAAAGTAAGTTGGACCTCTATACAAAAATTACAAGGACCATTGGCCACAAAAGAGTGGAGGCCTGAATAGCTGTAATTACATATCATTAACTTGTCCCATCAGTGGAAATAAAGTCATAACTACTATTAGATACAAAAGAATGAGTCAATCCTACTCTAGGATGTACATCATCTAAATATCTTCATCACAAAAGTCCAACCTCCATTAGTAGTTAGTCTAACTAATGCTAGCCACAAAAACTTGTCTCAAAATGACTGTTGCCTACTCTGAGAAAGTTTGTAAAATAATTGGATGAGACAAAGCCCTGTAAGTAGCATAATCAATGGGGGTGGGGGAAATGCAAGTTTCATGATGATAAACAATTTACAAAGCATGTTTTAATTTGGGAAATTTCTAACTGAATACTTCAAGATCATTTTCAATAATAATATGACAAAAATGATCAAATAATGAAATACAGCTTCTCAAAGTAAATACCATGAAACTATATACTATAATCTGTGAGCACTAACAACATAATTCCCAAGCCATGAAATCTAATATAAGGTAAATTATCACAAAGATACCACACTACCACATAGACCGGTCAGGAGATCCACCTATTCACAACTGGCATGATATTGTCCTCTCTGGTACACAATCTCTTGGCCCCATGGGCAGCAGCCTCTCCTATACCCTCAAAGTTTTGTCTCTCCCCCCATGGGCAGTAGGGAGAACACGTCAAATAAAACTTCTTTTGCATGTGGTCTTTTGGCCCCATGGGCAGCAACCTTACCTACACACAATCAAGGAACCTCTTCCCCCATGGGCAGCAAGGAAGAACGCGTCATCGAAAGTGAAAGGGCACTGACCTAGATCTGATTCCGTTGTCACAAAGATCACGAAAACCAAATCAGGCAATCACCGGGAAATCACATATGGCATAGAGTTAAAACACCATAAAGCTCACAGGTTGCATTTCCTTTCAAATACATAGCTTATATCCAGGTGGCTTCAGATACATAACAATCAAAACTTCCATAAAGTTTGTAAGGTTTTCAATTTCATTCTTTGTCCAAAAAGGTTTTCTATCTATTTCCCAAATAATATAAGACAAGATAAATAAGCACCTTTAAATTTTCCAATATACCATAAAATCCATGAAAGTCATCATCAAAGGTTAAATCAAAGATGCTTATATTTTCCATGCCAACAATTCATGCATTTCCTCATATGCAATACCAAATATGATGCACTTTTCATGTATAATCATATATAATAGGGTCACAACACAACATTTTTTAAGAAAATATAATCCACAAATAATTTTCCAGAATGTGTTTGACCCAAAAATAATTTTCCCATTAAAAAACTACTTACCTTGCAATTCGTAAAAAGCCTAATTCTCCAAGCTCCAAAGGAAATTAACTAAAGCCTAAACAATATCAAGCAAACCTATTACAATAAGCATAAAGCTTGAAATTGTATCTAGATACAAATTAGGAATTTCCAAATAAGCAATTAATTAGGCAAGCCTAGTATTTAACCTCACAAATAATATATTCCACTTCCAAAGTTTCTCAAAAAATTAATTTACAAGGCATAGACTCCCATTATTCTCATAAATCATTCAAGGTATTATCTCTAACATCAAAACCTCCACACTTAATAAGTAGTTCCCACAAGATTTATATAATATCATCAAGAGACCCATGACACCAAAATCATAATATTCTCCAAGATAAACAATTTAGAACTTCAACCAACTCCAAATAATCAATAAAAATTATATTCACCATTGATTTCACATTAAAAAGCCAAAACCCCCAAATCTTCCCCACTTAGATAGCCACCATTGTAAAAACTATAAACCCACTCATCAAATAAATTCACCAAGACAAAATCAATACATGCAAACACATCTATATCTATATATATCTAAAAGCTGAAGCGTAGCATTTATTGTTGTTACGCTATTGTTGAGCCACATCAGCGACCATATCATCTACCTATTTCTCATTTCTCTCCACTACATCCAATCATAACTTCTCTTTTATATTTTCATCTCTCCACTGCTCTTAACTTTAATGTCACTCTTGATCTATCTCTTCCTCTTCCTTTTATTTTGACTCTTCTTATCCCTCTTATATTACTATAAATATGACATTCTCTATCTCATTCTATACATATTTTCTCACATGAAAAAGGTTTTTACTCTCTCTCTCTCTCATGTTTTATTTTTGTGTGAATTTTTTATTTTTTGTATCTCTACTTTAGATTGATGTATTTATACGTTCTTTAGAATTTTACTTTGGGTTGCAATTTGGTTTTGTGTTTTTAAGTTATTATCTTTTTTTTTTCTATAATTGTTAAATGTTATTTTATTACATATAAATATAGTTTGCAAGAATATAATGTTATTCTATTATATATCATGGCTTGGATAATTTGGTGTTTGACTTATGATTATATTTTTTATTTGATACTTCATTTTCTCATTTTATTTTCTATTTTTCTCTCAAAAAAGGTGATTACTCTCTCTCTCTCTCTCTCTCTCTCTCTCTCTCTCTATACACACACACACACACACACACACACACACACACACACATATATATATATATTCTTTTTTGCAACTTTACTTTAGGTTGATGAATCATTGTATTTTTTATATAATACTATTTTTGGTTAATACGATTTAATAGTGTGTTTGATTTTTTAAATTTTCTGTCACAAGTCTTCTCTCTCCCTCTTTTAGCTTTTGTTTGATTTTTTTTTTTTTGACATAATAATTAGTTATTTTGGAAATGAGATTTTGAATTTATCTCAAAATAAAATGTTGGCTATGTATTTGAATGTGTTTATCAACTATTAAAATTAAACAGCCCAAGATGAATATGTATAGACAATATTTTTATTTTTATTTTTATTTTTCATTGATTTATTATTTAGTTATAATATCAAAATTAAAGTAAATGAATATGTAAAGTTAAAACTGCCTAAGATGAATTTGTAAAGCCAATATATTTATATATTTAATATTTTCAAAAAATTAAAAGTAAAAAATAAATGCTAAAAGGAATAATGATGTGGCCAATGATGTGACAAATGAGAAGGCTTAACAAGAGCGTAGTAACAAAAATGCGATATGAAGATCCAGTTAAAGGTAATAAAATCTTAATAAATAAAAGTGTATATAATAAAATAAAAATTAGATCATTTTCTCTTAATGTTATACTGATTATTTTCTTTCATTTCGATAGTTGAAGTGTTCAATTTTAGACATAAAGTCTATTTTTTTCCTACATATTATTTTAAATATTAAATTTATAATATGGTATAGTCACTTAGGAATGTTTAAGAAATATATAGTTCAAATTTCATGTATCTATATTAGTAAACAAAACCCAATTAACAGTTCGAAGCTACTCCTATGATAAGAAAAATTATAAATATAATAATCTCTTTTTAAGAGAATGAAAATTTTGAATAATATATTTGAAACTCAAACAATTTAGTTGTACAGGAAAAACATATTAGGAAAATATAACACACGATAACATAATTTATCAAAATATAGATCGCCTAAAAAATGAATAATATCAATCAAATAAATCCAAATAATAAAACGATGAGATATTTTTTGGGATAAATAAATGAAAAATAATTTTAGAAAGTGTTTAAGTTTTTGGGAGAACAAATTATTTTCCACAAAATTTAGAAAACAAATTATATATTATACCATAACTAAAATATAATTATTTATTCTCACGCACCGCATGGGTATGCGACTAGTGAATATAACTTCCAAAGCTCATAAATCATGTAAAGTTGTGATTTACAACTATGTTTTATGTTGGCTTTATTCCATAACAAAAAGTGTTGTAGTTGCTTTAATTTTGTTCCTTGTATTTTGTGAGATTTTATTGTATTGGGTTTAGTATTAAGTTGGCGAAGAATCGAGCATGTATTGGATGAATAAGTGGATTTCGTGAGTGTCTCATAAGAAGCCTACCCGCGAAAAAGTCATGTGAGAAGCACATGCTGGCAGCTGAAGAGTCGTGCCAAGCTGTCAGTTTTGCGAGTGTCTCACGAGAAGGGCCAACCCGCGAGATACCCGTGAAACTTTCTACCTGGAGGATTTTAAGTGTGACTTTCTTACCCTTCATCCATACTATATATACCCTCATTACCCACAAAATATATGAGAGACCATTCAGAGAGAAAAACCCTAGATAGGTTTTCTACAACACACAACACCTATCTTTTAGAGAGAAAGCTACTTATCCTTAGTGAGAAATTATTGTAGACTCTTCTCCTTCCCTCTCCTATTACCATACCTTGAGAGGAGATTTGTACTCAAACATAACTCATACATTTTCAGAGTGTAGAGAGTGTTTTGGAACTTGGGAAGCTTTGGGTCCTTCCCTCTCCTATTACCATACCTTGAGAGAAGATTTTTACCCAAACATAACTCACACATTTTCAGAGTGTAGAGAGTGTTTTGGAGCTTGGGAAGTTTTGGGGATTTGCCAAAAGAAGCCGGTGAGGCTTGGCGGATGCAATCAAACGTATTGCGGGATCCGAAAAGTTAGAGAAGACATGACTCCGAGAAGTCCGTTGGTAGCAAGAGCTTGGAGGGCTCAAGTATATTGGGTAGACTAGGCTTGGAGGGTCTTTTGTTATTTGTATACTCCAATTTTATTCACTAGTGGATCGATTTCGACTTGGAAGGTCGCGGAGAGGTTTTTCGCCGAGTTCTTCGATTTCCTCTTCGATAACACGTCTTGGTATTATCTTGTGTTTGCATCTCTTTTTCCTTACTCTTGTGCTTTAC
The DNA here is from genome assembly GCA_030021035.2 of Notholithocarpus densiflorus. Lineage (NCBI taxonomy): Eukaryota > Viridiplantae > Streptophyta > Magnoliopsida > Fagales > Fagaceae > Notholithocarpus > Notholithocarpus densiflorus. The sequence continues at coordinate 383,831 of JARYZH020000287.1, read as the reverse complement.
TTTTATTGTTTGTTTTTCATGTTTATGCATTAGAGTAGTATCGGTTCATTACGCACATTTACTCTTGTTCCGCACTTTGATTAAGTAAGAGTAAAAGCAATCTAGCTATAACTTTTATTTGAGGGTCTAAACAAGCTCTTGTATTTTCACACAAATCCGAGCTTTCAAATCACATGAGTATCATTATCAAAACTTAGAATAAAAAGCCTCTAGCAAAAGCATATAAACCCATCAAAAAGGTTAGAAATGTTTACCTCAAATAAAAGATGTGAAGAGGCAAAGGTTCCTAAGAAGTTTTTCCGGTGACCTTGTCGAAAAGATGATGGTGGAGATGGTGGTGTGGAGTGGGTACCGTGGGAGAGTGTGAGGGAGTGATAGAGATGAGTGTTGAATGAAAAGTAAAAAGTGGAGGATCCTGTGTTGACCGGCCAAGAGAGTGAGATATGAGATGAAATTGTGTGGTGGGGAAGTAAAAGGGGTAGGTGGGTCACGTGGGAGTCTCAAAAATATCTGACCATACTTTTTTATTATTATTAAACTTGGGACGTTAAACCAGGGTACACCAATGCTAGCCTCTTCTTTCCCTCACTTTCCTTATAAATACCCCCCCTTTTTAAAAAAAAAAAATCATGTAGAAATTAGTGTAAGGTTGGATGCAAAATTTTTGTGAGGAAAGAATAGAGAAAAAGTGAGAAAAAAAAAAAAAAAAAAAAAGCGAGAAGTCAGGAAAAGAAAGGGAAAAATCAAGAGAAAAACCCTGAAAAAAAAAATCTCTCTATTTCTCTCTAGGAAACCCCACACCAAAAAACTCCATCCTTTCTCCGTTCTTATAACCTTTTGTGGGTAAGGATTTGGGGGTGGGTTTAGTTCATTAATAACTAAATCCATCCCACCCCTTTTGTATATTGTAATCATCTTTTCATATATATATATAAAAAAAATATTTCCTTTACTTTGTTGTGTAAATAGTTGTTTTATTTGACTAAGTTCTTGCATATATTGTGTTTGTTTCTAACCCCTTTCTTTTAATGCTTTTAATATTAATGTTGGATATTATATTTGTATTGTTCATCCTAGATGGGTATTGGACCATCATCCTAGTTCATGAACGGGAAGTACCCTTAGGGGATCCCATACCACCTAGGCATCTAGGACTTTATATATTTGCCTTTACATTATTTGTCATCCCTTTTATTTTCTTGCAACATCCCCATCCCCCTTTACATTTCTTGTAATCTCTTTTATTTTCTTGCAACATCCCTATCCCCCTTTACATTTCTTGCAATCCTTTTTATTTTTTTGCAACATCCCCATTCCGTTTTACTTTTATTGCTTTTATATATATATATATATATATGTGTGTGTGTGTGTGTGTGTATGTATGTATGTATCTAGACACCTAAAAAGAAATGATTTTCTATTATGTGTATGTTTCACAAGAGTGGTGATGGCTTAAGAACTCCCACTTCTTTATGTTGAAGGACGCATAAGGCTTGAAAGGGATTAGACCTTATTTAATGGGGAAAAAAAAAATTTAATCAACTTTACAATAAAAAAGAAAGAGGCAAAACATGAAGAAAAAAAATAAAGAAGAAAGAGGTAGCAGCAGTAAGCCAGTAAGATTTCCAAAAAAAAAAAAAAAAAGAAGAAGCAATATTAAGAAATGAATGGGAGGGTAGATGGGTAATTTCACATCAAACCCACTCCCTCCCCACTTTTCTTTCTAGTTTTTTCTCCAAATATTCAAGGAACCAAGATCTCAATATAAAGGACACCTTCTGTCTCTTCAGCTGAGAAGCCTGATGACCCCATTGTTCACTCCTTTAAGTGAAGTGCTTCTATTTCTATATGAAGAAGTGAAATTGGACATCCAAACACTAATATTTGACAAGCCAATGTATTTCACGGTTTGCTGATATTTCATTACATTTCATAAATATAGGATTTTACTCATCATAAGTGCAGGATTTGTTTGAAAGGATGGTTCTATTGTTCGGCCCAAAATAAAACCGAGAATACCATGAATAACAGCTTTGGAGATTCTTAGTTTGACAATCCATGGGGACTACAACCTACCAGTGTAATTGTGAGTCTAATTCCCTCCCACATTCCTCTCTCTTGGACTATTGAGAAAACTTTCCACTATTAAAAAAGAAGTTACCAACGGTATTTGGTGAATCTCAATATAAATGAATAAGAAAAATACTAAAATTATAAACAAATTTTTTGCAATTTTTTTTACAAACTACTAATGTAAGAAGTGATTATTGCTAATGAATAATAGCATTTAGCAAGAACTCATTGCAGCCAATCCTTTCCTATCATTTGTGACACCTGACCCCAAGTAGTAAATTACCGCAAAATTACTAAAAAAAATAATGGATTAATGGTTATTATGACTTACTTTAAACCAATATCAGGTTATTGGTGAAACAGATATATGGATGAGTCCAACCCACTGAAAACCCCAACATAAGTGCAATGGGCCTGCAATTTTAAGAAGACCACCATACTGGGCCTTAAACAATGAAGAAAATTTAAATAAAAAAAAATGAAAAAAAGGATTGAAGTTCACAAGGGACCTACGGACAATTGCAGCTATTTCTAACCAATCAAAATATGACACCTGTAGAAGTAGTCAGCTTATGAGAAAGTTAGGGGGTGTTTGGTAGCTTAGTTTGAACACACTTTTGAGCATTTTAAACAATATTACACACTTTTTCACACACTTTTTCACCTACACATATATCAAAAACACTCAAGCAACATTACTCAAACTCCTCTACCAAACACCCCTTAGAAACTGTAGCTGTCCTCAGCAAACAACAGCTAAACTATACATCACAGCCTGAAAACCGAGTCAAAACTCTCCCACTTGTGAAAACCTACAAAATATGAAGTTGTAAGATATTCTTACACACGCAAATTGGTTATCTTGTGACCTATTGTTGACTTTAGAAGTGTAAGAAGAAAAGCCAAGCCAGAGATCTGGCTTTTTTTCAAAACAGAAAGCCTAAATTTAGAAAACAATCCCAACCAAAATAACCTATTTGATCATTTTGAAGCCAACCTTTCCAACCCTTTAGAGGCAAAGGCAAACAAGACCCACATATCAAATCATAGTCCCACATCACTATTTCTGTTTTTGATGGTCATAATAAACAATGTAACAAAAGGGAAAAAACTAGCGCACATAGTGTGTTTTATACATACCGAAAATATTCACTTAAAATATAATTTAAAGTTAATCAGTTTTTGGTATAGATGGAGATTAAACCTCAGATCTCTTATATAACAATAAAAAACTTTTCCAGTTGAGCTAATCGGAACCCACTGAGCTGTGTGGATTTAATACGTACACTAAATGTGCAATAAACATTACCTATATATCATAAAATACAAGGAGATGAAATGGTTTTAGATGAAGAGAAGGGCTATAAGGGAACATTTAGTATTACTTTTTTTTTTTATGTATAATTTTTTAACACTATTTTTTAGTATGTATAATACTTTTAAATAATCTCATTTTCAAAATAATTAATTAATTAATTAAACCCAATATACAAAAGTTATGCCAATTGGAAGCCCGCCCCACATGCCAAAAAAGAAGCATAAAATAGGCGGTGCGACTTGTCATTTGTATCATGGTTCTCACTAGAGAAAGTCAAGCTATATCTAGCAGAACCCATTATGAAAATCACAAAACTAACCCACATCATCATACCCTAATTATCAATTTCATCATGAATAATATCATTAGCTGCATAACCCTTATGATTTATTGTAATTTTAAATGGTTTTATGCAGCCTGCCAAAAAAGAAGCATAAACACGTGCTAAGCAATGAGGTTGGAGTGATTTCCAAGGGCACGCTTTGGGTTGAATCAAGGAGACAGGACCACTGACTGGGGCTCACAAGTCTTAGAGAATGTCCCTTGCATTGGTTAGCTAAACAAATTGCATTAAAAAAGCCATAAAGATAACTAAGAAAGTGAGCTTTAACTACATAGATCACATTAAACAACAATATAACAAAGTGCCAATCACTTTCTTGGCATTCATCTTAATCATAAGTGTTATAATTGCTAAGCCTTTTTGTACAGAAAAGGCTCATGAATAGCTTAGCAAATTCCACCCCTTATTACCACTTCCACTACAATCATCTTCCTTCATTGAACAAAACACAATGATGGTGAAAGCAGCAAAAGCAAAACTAATAAAGGGTAACATACAGTGAAGCCAAAAAAACTCTGCTTGCTGTTGGGCGGTGGGTCTCATGATGGTGATAATTAGGAAAAAGCCATTATCATCAGTTAAAGAGTTTAGAACATAGTAGACCACATAGACATATAATAATGAAAATTCTAATATGGGCCACAATAGATTTTTCAAACTTTTTTTTTTGGGGCTAGAAAATGGGATTTGGGATGTTAATGATTGGTACTGAAATGATGTTGAATATGATTAGGGGATCTTTGGTTAAAGTATCTTAATGCAGCTTAAGGGACTTGATAGTACAATGGAATTTTTTTTTTTTTTTTTTTTGGGTTGGTCATTGTTTTCAACTCTGGGAATGGTGGATATGGTTAGGGTTTTGGAGTGGTAGATGGGTTTGCATGGGAAAAGAAGGGTTAAAAGAAAAGGCAAAGTCTGCAGGAGGACAATAATTCATTGTGTCAAGTTTGTGGCCAAGACTTTCTAGTGCTTTGACTTGTGACCTGAGAAACTTGAGGTAGTTTGCAGCCTCATCAAGCATTGATGCAGTGTCCATCTTGCTTCCACCAGGAACCAGCCTCTGCAAAACCCTAATTCTCTCACTGATTCTCTCCCTCCTTTGCCTTGCAGCCACAGTTTGTGGATCTGTGGATATTTTAACATTCTTCCTCTTTGGCTTTTCCATCACCTCCAAACCCAAGTTCACTGGCCTAAAAGCTGCAGCCCTATAAATCATTTCCTTCATTTGTGCAATGGCCTCTGGATCAGGTTCTTCAATGGATGATGATACTGATGAAGTTGACTGTTGAAAGTTGATGTTGGATGAGCTTGGTTGCTTCTCTGATCTGGGTTTTTTGGATTTTGGTGGATTCTCAGAGATGAGTTTAAAACCACCTTCTGAATTATCAGAATGATCATTTTGAAGAAGATCAAAACAATGATAGTTTGGAACAGCTGCCTTGAGCTCAGTTTGATCATTGCTTCTCTTTGTAGAAACAGGCTTGCATTCTTGAACTTTTTTTCCATGATTGACATAGAGATCCGAGGAACTTTGAGACACAGTCTCATCAATCTCATTTACAGGGCAGTGTTGCATGTCATTGTTTCTTGCATTATTGGAGGCATTATTCTCGGACTCACCTGATGAAGCTGCACTGCCAGAACCAAAGTTCCATAAGTTTCTGCAGTCAGAGAATAACATGGAAATCCCATCATCTTCGGCCGATGTGTCTGTGTTGCTATTGGTAGCTGAGAGCAAGCAATCCAATGACTCAAGTGAGCATGTTGTTGCTTGAGCCTGGCCCTTTTGTAAGCCATTAATGACTTGTGATTGGAGTGGCAACCTAAAACCCCCCATGACACATCTCGGTGGGTTCATGCTGTAAGGCCTATTGATCAAAGAAGAAGGATATAATTGATCAGATGTTAAACTTGTCCCAGCTCCTAATTTTGCAACCATTGTTTCTTCACGTAACATCATAGCTTCTTGCTGGCGGGATAAGTTGTTCATGTTTGACTCAGCTCTCATTGAATCCAATAGGACAGCTGGTGGCTGAATCATGTCACTCACTCTTTCAGAATTTGTATAATTATGAGATGTTTGAGCGTGTTGGAGCACCTGAATTGGATTGAACAAGCTGGAATTTGAGTTGGACAGAACCAAGCTTTCTTCAAGGCCATGATGGTGATTACTCCACAAGGATGGTGTGTTTGTGCCTTGTGAGCCATCCCAAGCCAAACCATCCATTGATAATTACTAATATTCAATATGACAAAGTAGGTAACTCAGTCAAAGAAATATGATCAAGAAAGAGAGGAGGACATGAATATGAGATAAATCAAATAAACCATCAGATTCATGAGGGATATGTCATAGTAATATATGCCAAATATCTTTGCAAAAGAAATGCATTTATATGAACAAAAAAAGAAAAAGTGTTGTACATAGGACTTACCAATTCCAGGATTAGCTGCCTTCTAAAGAGGAATACCCAAGAAAAAGTCAAGTCACTTGTTTGAGTCTTTTTTATGCCAATAAGAGAAGGAAAATGATCAAATTAGCCTCAGCTTTATAGCAACTTGTGCCCAATCTGGTACTGGAGCTAACCAACCTCTTTAATCCTATATAATGAAAACTGTGATCATAGAAACGGAAAAACCAATGCAAACGTCAGTTTGAGCAAACAAATTTTGTCCACTATTATAATGAAGACAACCCCAAAGAAACTCAAAAGAAACCGCTTCAAGAATTCATACTAGCTAGTAAACATGAAAATAAAAGCATCCCAAGAAAGAGAGAGGACAGAACAAGTATATAACAGAAAGTTGGCTTTCTTTGATTTAAATTGCATTCCAAATTAAATACGCAAAAGAAAGATAAAAAAGAAGGTTTTTTTTTACCTTGAGCTGCCATGGAGAGCCAAAATTGATACAGTGTTTTGTTTGTTGAAAGGTATGCTTATATAGATGGGAAGAACAAATGGTTCAAGTTTATAATGCAACAAATATTGGTAAGAGTACTTGAGCATGTATGATATGAGAAAGGGAGAAGCCTAATAAAATATACTGTTAATAGTTGAATGAAGTATAATGGGGTTTGAAAAAGATAAGGCTTTTTAGTCAGTTTGGTGTGGTGTGAGAGTATAATATATTTTTGCAGATGGGGAGCATGAGATTTCAGAGAAGCATTTTAAATCTTAACTAGTTTAATTGTTTAATACATACTATGTGGATTTATGTATTTCTTTAAGTGGGGAAAGTCTGACCTCCTTTTGTTGCTTATGTTATGCTATTCCATGCGCACTGTAAAGTTTCAATAAAACTGCAGTGAGAATGAAAATTAAAGCATCTTTAACAGTACCACTTTCTTCTTAAAAGGATTTCCTTTAATCATAGTTTTAATCATAACCTTTACTGCTTCACTTTCTACTACAGTACTTTTTATTTTGGTGAGAAGATGTACCTGGTACCACTCTTTTTCTTAAAAGATTTCAATTACTCATAACTTTGAGCGCTCTGTCATTTTTATAACCGTCCATAGGATGGAAACAAAAGTCTAAAGCTTTATTGCAAAATTTGTCCTATTGAACTATTTGTGGTTTGTGAGTGTGACCGTATGTATGTAGACAATTTTATGAGTTCAAATCTTATTATTAGACTTCACTTTAAAACAAACAAAAACAGAAACAAAAACAAATGCATTATGATGGGATGTAAAGTTAGACATTTTTTGTTTTACTAGTTATAGGTCTGTGACAAAAGGTTACCATTAATAGGGGGATTTACTTGTTTTTATGTGTACTTTTCATCCGTGCAATAGAACGATGTCAAATCATTAGCTTCATGATACACGAGGTGTAATGGTTACAGACAATTAAACTCTTAACAAGCAAGGACAATAATCACCTGTCAATTTTAGCTTGAGAGTTCCACATGTACATGTAATAATTGGACAAAATAAATGCTAATGTTTCCTCCAGCAACATTATACCTAGGTAGATTAAATTTGTACCTTTGTTGATGTAAATAGTGAAATAAGTACATTTCACAAACACTATAGTACATGAAAAACCTGAAAAAAGATATGTGGGTATGAATCTTAGGATTGCCATTTTGAACAAAAAAAAACTGGCAGTGGGACTGGGATGTTTAGAGCATAAAAGATATTGCCAGGCAAGCAAAGGTCGGCAATAGCAGAGAGAAGATATAGCAGAAGCAACTTGCTAAATGTTAACAGAAATTTGTCTCTTCAAAACCTTGATTTTTCACTTTATTTTTATCAAAATAGAGAGAAACAGAAAGGTATCAGCTGGGTTCTGAGACCTACCCACATGCGCCCCATGATCACAGCTCAGTGAATGGGTTCCCATAGTATTTGCTTATAACGTCTCTAATTGTCAACTCTCATCTATTTCTTCACTTCTCTGCAGATCAACATACAAATAAGTAAAACTTAGATTTCTTGAAAGAAATTTAAGGAAAACCCAAGAGAAAGAGTGAGAAAATTTAAAGACTAAAAAATACCTAACAAGTCATATTCCTTTGCAGTATTGAATTGACAAGTAATTATTCAGTTTTTCAAGATTTGTTTTCACTCTATTCAATTTTTTGAGATTAGTTTTCACTCTTTTCTTATAATAACAGGTTTTATTAATTAAATTTATGACGAGATGGATCCACTATTTATGAAAGATGGGATCCATCATTTATAAGAGAGAACAAGCATTAGTCCCTTGATTTGACACCACTTTTTGTTTCTTTCTTACCAAATTTGAAACCCTATTGATACATCACACAATGACATAAAAATTTGAGAGAGAGAATAAATAAAACCAATTTATGCTACGCAAACTGGAAGTTATAGGGACAACTTGTTCAAGAGTTTTGTAAGTTGACTCAATGATGAACTATGTGTCACCAAATTTGGCCCTACTCGTTTGTAGTTTGAATAAAGATGTCAATTATGAGCTCACATTGAACATAGCCTAGTATTACTAATACATGTACCTAAAGGTAATCAATGTGAACCCTCCAAAGTTCTAAGGTTTCGATTGATATAATGCTTTTCCATTACTAAAACTTTTATGTCGAAGTCATATATAGTGTCATCTTTTGTTCCTCCCCTCACCATCTTTATAGGAGCATATACTTAAAATGTCCATTCTAAAATAATGACTCTTTACTATCATGTCAAAATAGTAATGGATTTTTATTTTTATTTTTCATTACCAAGGGAATTTGAATACATGTTCACTATTTAACTGTGCGTACCCAAAATATGGTTGTTGGGCTCAACCTCTAATTGGGTTCACAATCTATTTGTATAGTAGGCTTTGGGTTTCCTACTATGGGAGATCCTTTGCTCGACAACCTAAATACACTCCTGTTAACTCGAACCCTCCCCTTTTCCTCACAGAGTAATTCCCTTTCTCCCTCATAGTGACTGCTTTTCTCTCAATATTCTCTCTAGAATTGCCAACCCCTTTCTTCTTCATCCTTGTTTCTTATTTATAGCGTGAGGTCAGTGGGAACGTCATGATTATTTCTGATTATAAGTGGAAATGATGGTCCAATTCCATTGTGTTTAAGTGGATGTTTCGTTGGGAGTGGTAGTAGTGGCATTGGAACTGGTTCCCACCTCCAAAAGAATGTTCGGAAGCAGTACTCCCCAAGGCCATACCGGGAAGCCGAGACATGTATCCCCGAGTAATTACATTCCCATCTGGGATGCAGTTGACCGGGCAAAGCCCGGAGTGCCCCCAGAGGAGTATGGGCCAAGATTGCGGGTTCGACGTACCTTAGATCAAGAATCGCGACAGGGGGCCTAGACCCACGGCTTAACGGGCTTAGGGCCTTATCCCATACAAAGGGTTAGGGCTAGGGCTTGTACTATTGGGCCTGAGTCAAAGGCCCAATATGCTCAGGGATCCCGTACCATACATTAACTATGAAATATTTTACCAATCATGAATAGACTAAGTTAGACACATAGCAATTCTCCTATGGTTAGCCAAAAGAAAAGATAAAGTACTATTTCAATCTTTCTTCTTCTGTTTTGTCCCCCATTTTCTTAACATAATTTCATAAGAAATTCCATCTTGTTAATTGAAACAATACCGAAATAATAATAATAATAGCCGATGTTCAAGATCATAAGTAATAGTTTCATGATCTTCTTGTAATTCTAAACTGAAAATTACATGGGAAGTAATAAACATAAACCATAGTAATTAACCTGATTTCATTCACAAATCATTTTGTTTGTTGAACATTCACATGTCTTATTATAAAGATTGCAAGTAGCCACGTTAAACCTTTAAGACTCAAGAGTAGCATTATATAGGCTTCCAAAATATTCCAGTCTTTCTCACACAAAATTTGTCTCTAAATCAATTTGGAAGAATGTCTTTCAATTTATTATGTGGTGATTTAAAAGACTATCCATATATATTATTTAAATATGTCACATGATTCGTGAACTAAGTCATCTAACTAAAACAACACATGATCATCATTTTAATTGTCATTTAGTAGGTTAGAGGAAGATAGTTCCAAATCAATTTGGGACTGAACTTTTTTCCTTGAAATGTATCTTCTTCTATTAGTTAAAATTTTTAAAGGTATTAGACCTCTTGACGTGTCCCACTGCAATTTACTAATGGAAAGAACATATAAATTAACCCAAAGATTATTGGTAACTTAATTGTTTTTAAAATGATATATATATATATTATTAGTAACTATTAATTTTTTTATTTTTAATTTTTTTATCATTCTTATTGTGTTTTTACTACCATGTTTATCTAGTCATTCATAAATTATATATCTTGCCAATGCAACGAGTTAAAATTATTTTTGAATTACTAATTCTGCCAACCATTCTATAATGTAGAATCACCATTTAAATTGGTTTAACAATTATTTTTTTTACCACCCACTTGTTACGCAGGAGCAGGATGAGCTTAGGAGTTGAGGGGAGGAGTGGGTTCTATTCTAGCTCGAGGGGAGTTCTTTAGAATATATTAGGATAAATAATTCAAAAAAAATCAATCTAAATAGCTATTTTCTACCCAAAAAAAAGAATCTATCAATTTTTTAGATTTTTTTATTTAAAATAGAGGAACTTGGAAAATAGTAAATTTTAAAAATGAAGGAGGGAAAAATAATTTTAAAAAAAGAGTTTGACTTATTTCCAATACTTTTTCAACTTAACGTTTCCTTTTATTTTAAATATACAATAGAAAGTGATAGTGAATTTTAATCTCTACTTTTTATTTAGTTGGTGAGTGATATGACAATTTATCATTAAAACAAAAAGAAATTACAATTTAAAAAGTACTGAAAATAAGCCAAACTCTAAAAAAAATCCCATTTTTATGCACTTTCTCCTCCTTTTTCCATCCAAATTTTTCTTTACCTGAAACACAAACATCAAACCTTCCTTAAGAATACATGTGAATTGAGAAGCCTTGATTGATAATTTGGTGAGCCCCACTTTTGGGCCCATCAAAGTGGTGAAGATGTGATCTAGATCATGTTTGTTACCGTTGTTTAACAATAGGTTTTAGTGTTTAAATAACATTACAAATATTTTCATACACTTTTTCACATACATATATTTTCAAAAAATACAAACAATATTACTAGAAATTTCTTACTAAACGGACTCTATTTGCACTGTCTCTCTTACTTTTTTTAATTAAAATACATAAATAAATAAATAAAAATCTCTCTCTCTCTCTCTGTAGAGAATGTCAAAATTGCAATTAATGCCTTCTGTTCCCTCCCGCGTTATTTCTGGCTTTAGTTTTATTTGATAAACTATTTCTGGCTTTAGTTCTTACTTCTGATATCAGCTTTACGTAAATTCTTATCGGCTCGGCTAATAATGGTCCCCACCGAGCCGAGCCCAAGCTTAAGAAACATAAAGGGCCCACGGCTTAGTCCAATTTTTTTTTCCTTCTAAAATTCTATTATTACGGCTGGGCTGGGCTGGGCTGACACGTGAACTACAGGCTCTCATTCACACGTGGTCTTCTATCATTGGCGGTACCCCTGATGGGATAGCACTCTCCCACGTGGGAAAATCCCAAACACCTTGCCAATTGGGTTTTTGGGACCATCCCTATTCTCTCATTCATTTCTATCACAACATCTCCAAACAAATCTCCATTCAATTTTAACATTATCTCCATCCAAGCAAATCGCCATTCTCATTTTTATGATGTAGATGTGTATTACACTATTTTTTTTTCACCCTTTTTAAAAAAAATATAAAAGATTGTGCATTCTTTTCTTAGTAATTTTTTTTTTTTTGAATTTAATGGTGGTATTATTATAATGGATCATTGACATTTTAAATGTGTAGAGGTATTACTTTTCACCAAGATAGTGTGAGCAAGAAAATTTATAATATGAATATATGATAATATGATAAGTAAGATTTTCAAATTTTTGACACAGCGTACGTTTGCCTAAAAATTATTTTGCGTTTTGTGTTTTTGACTGGGTCCCATGGCACTATTCATAACCTAGCCAAACTTGTGAAAAACGCGCAGAAAAAGTAAATCCTAGGTCCCACGGCACTATTCATAGTTTAAAAATTATTTTGCTACAGTGTTTTCAGTAATAAGTTTTCAGTTTTCAGCTAGCAAAATAAGCGGTATCCAAACAGATCCGAAATCTAAGATTTGTTGGAAACTTGGAAATAGCTAATATTTTTATTTTATTCATTTGGGAAATAGTTAACATTAATAGCTCAATGAATATCGTCATCCATCTATATGATTTCTTAAAAAATTTTAAAGAGTTTTATATTTTTAATATGATTATATTTATTGGCTCTCTTTTATGTAAAAAGATGAGATTTTGATTCTTAGAAAAAGAAAAAAAAAAAAAAAAAAGGATTAGATTTTTATTGGTAGCACTTGAAGTTTTTCAGAATTTGAATCTTCTCACAGTTATCAAATTATTAAAAAGGAAAATAGGAAAAAAATAGAGTGATTTTATCTAAATGTTGTATTTTCGGTTTTACAAGTATCAAATGAAAAGTATAACTAAGATTGAGCTACCTTCACATAAAAATGACAAAGATTATATTTAAAATGACAAAGATCGTATTATCTAAAACAATTCTGTGTATTAATATTGTTTACAATACGTCAGACCAGACAGCAAACTTGAATTTTAGATGGACTCGTGGCAAAGCTCATTCTAATAAACTCATTAGAGTCCTTGCCAAAAAAAAAAATAAAAAAAAATAAAAAATAAATCACTCTCACGTTTTTCAAGTTATTATTATGAGATTCAGCTAAACCTCATTATCGAAGTTATGGAGAATATTTTGTTTTGATTCATTGTCAAAATTTTCACCTTGCTATTATTAGAAGAAATACAAATTCAACTAAAGTCCATTGACAAAGAATATATTATTATCATAAGTTATTATCACACTTATATCAATTTTTTTTATACACATTTTACACATTATTATAGGTTGAGATCATCATTGCAGGAAAATATATTGTTATTGTCAGTGATATTACCATATTGGGCGGTGGCCTAATAGTACAAAGTTCTTGTGAGCCATCACACTTGCGAGATCAAAAATTGTGAATTTAAGTAGTGGAAAGCATCATTAGTGCCTAGGTGGTCCCTCACCTGCAAGCCCCTTTATTTTATTAAAAACAGAACAAAACAAAAATAAGAAACAAGCTGAGTGATATTTTTTTTATACTTCTGTCATCTTCATCATAAGAAGAACATTAAGGCAACATAAAATAATGACCCGTGGACCAAAATATTATATACCCAAGGAAGCACATTAAAAATCAGTATGGCCCAATTGTCGGGAAATGCCTACCAAAACATGGCCCATTGCCAGCTCTACCATTGCTCTTGAGAGTTTTTTTCAATGGTTGTGCAGCTCCTAGCTAGTAGAAATGTCAAACGGCATGTCGGGCATAGAAGAGATAAGAGAGGGATGTGAACTGTGACCACTGACCACCACCACAATCAAAGAGGAGGCGGAGGAATTACAGCGACCGGAAAACTTGTCGCAGTCGATGAAGAGCATCTCTTCCACAATTTCACTATGTGGTAACTAGGTTTTCAATTTCATGCATATAAATGTACGTACAGAAGTTTGTCACATTCTCAATGGTCTTTTGCTCAACAACCCATAAGGGGCCAAAGGCCCATGGGATGGGGATACTTATCTCTTTGGAAATCAACCATCATTTTCTTCATATATTATTTTAGAACTAACTAGTATAATCCTAGAATTCTCAAGCTGGCTGGATATTGATGCTGACCCCCATGTGCATCACACGCTAGGCCCACATGATAACATTTATAAAGTTTGAAGTCCAGACAAAATTTGGTAAAAACTGGGCTCATATCCAACTTTGTTTAGCAATATGATGGGATTTTGGCTTATGGGTCAAAAAAGGTATCCTATACTTGTTTATTTAAACTATATCAAAATAATTGAGCAGATTTTCACTCATTTAATGATTGGGTTATGTTCAAGTTATCCTGATTCTTATTAAGTCAAAAAAAAAGAAAAAAAGGAATCTTCAAATGCTCTCTTCTTTTACCCAAGTTTAGGTGGGTTGATACTTGATAGATGTGGATTATAATTTTCCAGTCTATAAACATATACTTCTTAAGGGATGGTCTTGAACTTGCTAGAGATTTAGGAATCACCCATTTTCTGGTGGAATTGGATGCTAAAGAACTTGTTATGCTTCTTAATAATGAACACTCACCTAATTTGCTGATCCTAAGTATTGTATCTAATTACAGGAATATCAGCCAAGCTTTCCATAGCTTCAAAACAAACACAACTTCAGAGAAGCACATAAGGGAACTAATGCCTTAGCTAAAAGAGTGTATTCCCCAAATGGCTGATTTTATTTTGTATGAGGCTTGCCCTCCCGATATTTTATTTTTTATAGATTTTGATAACTCTGACTTCGTAGTGTTGTAGAGTGTGTTTACCAAAATTGGTCATTATCTTTTGACCTTTTCCTCTTCAACCAAAAGCTTGCCAAATGTCATAACAAAATGACTAGCTGTTCTATTAAACCCATAAAGAACTTGGAGTTGGCTCAGCCAGAAAGCTAGCAACATACATTTAGATACATGCAGTGAGCCGGTCATATCCATACATGATTCAGAATGCGGACAAAGCAATAAGTTTAATGCAGTTATGACTTGCACAAGTATAAAAATATAGAAAATCTTGTGGATGTTGGTGATACTTCTCGAAGTCACAAATTCGTTCAATGTTTTCCAATCATGGCTGGCTTATAACAATCATGTTAAATAGGAGCAAGTGCAATTTGTGTATCAACAATACTACACCAAGACATCTTTTGGTGATTGTATTGAGTTGGTGTATAAGAACTATGCAGATTCATGTTCATAATTCTGTCAAAAATTATTAAATAAAAGGCTTGATGAACGTTTTCTTACATCCTACCCCTTACTATGGCTTCTGCCTTCCTCACCTGCTTAACTGGTCCAATAATGAACACCTACAAGAAGATCCATGTATTGGTGACAATTAAAGTATATGGAGGGCAGGAGGTGATTTTTCATGAATAATAAAGCTCCATAAATATTGTAGCAAGTAATTAAAAAGTAAGAAGTCATAAATGTGAACTTGTTGAACGAAGATTGTGAACTGACCTTGTCAGGTGGTCCCTTCTCACCTCCAATAAGAATTTCAGCACTGCAATAATATGCATGCCAAATCAATAAACCAGTACACACAAACAAACAACAACCTCCCCCACCAACACATACAGAATGAAGGACTTACTTGCAAGAGTTTTTGATTGACAAGATGGAAGCTCCTTTTCTACCAATTACAAGTCCCATTTTTCCCGGAGGAATGTTAAGCACTGATAAAATCTCTTGTTCAGGAGCAGACTCTTCCACAGTGATGTAATCTAACAAGACAAATAATAGTATTCAGCTGATGCTTTCATTAAAGCTGAACAACTTGCATTACTATGTCATGATAAATATTCCAGGTGCATGAGAAATGTGTCTAACTTCAAAATAGTCATAACAATTATCAAAAAAAGAAAGTGAGAGAGAGTGAAGGGGGGGGGGGGGGGGGAGGGCACAAGTATGAAAGACAGGAGTCCCCTGAGGCGGAACAACCTTATTTTCTATTGTGTTTTAATTTTTTCTTCGAAAAACATTGATGTTTTCACCCATATTCTATCACCACTCTGTCTCAAGTGGTGCAGAAAATAGCTTCTCTCTGGAACTTCCATCCTTCTAAGTTTTAAGCCGCATATACGGTACCCAAAATCTAGACTATACAGAAATCTATAAATTGTTATCAATTGTATTCCATGAATATGAAACCATCTGAATTGTATACAGATGACAATGTACTCTAGAGAGGAAATCTTCAATATTTTGTCTTGCTTAAACCATCTCAACATTCTCTTGAAATTAAGTTTAATTTCTCCATCAGGAATTGTTTCCAGGATTTTGTATCACCTTGAGCTTAGCCCAGACAATAGCAGCATTTGCTCAGCTCACCCAAGTTTCAGTCTGACTGACCAGCCAGACCAAAGACACAACCAATGGACATTTATACACTACTAGGATATCTATATGATTGAACAATTGTATGATTCAAACATCACAAATTGAAATTCGAATTTAGCTGAGACAGGAAAGACTTGGAAATGAAGCTGTTGAGGTCTGCTTCTTGACGCACACCTTATGGAAACTTTCAATCTGCAAGCCTTATAGGCTTATCAATACAAGTATATTCATTTTTAAATGTATATTCATTTTTAAATGAATATTCAGCTCTCCTCTTACAGCGATTAATCCTCATGTACATCCATCCTAGTCTATAACTGATGCCAAGATAATGAGGTGGGATCACTTAAGTATTTCCTCACTAAAATCTTTACCTGTATGATTTTGTATCTAGAATTGCCTTGCAAATCTTGGTCCAACGTCCAACTTATATTTAAACCTGTTGAATTCAAAAGCACCATTCCTGAATACAATTAGCATTTTCCTAATCTAGCCTCATTAATGGACATCAAATAATCTGTAAACTATATATGACATAGTATGATAGTATCTTATGCCTGTATATATTATTGATCCATCCTTAACCTGTGCAAAATAATTATGGCTCATGTTAATATTTGGTCCAGACTGGATTTAACTCGGACTCATTTCTCTCCACTACTTGTTTTTGCGCCAACCGATATACCCCTATACATTAATTCGTGTCATCAATACATTCATGAATGATCATGCCTGGTTATATACTATAACAACCATCTCAGAGAGTAGAACAATTCAATAGGCATCAGACAAATATTCCATCATTATTATAGATTTCCACAAGTCTAAAGATAGCCTCCATAGACAATGCCTTGAATACACAGTTGACTTCCTTGTTATTTACTGAAAATTTTGCCTAGTGACCTACTCACTCTCTTCCAGTTTATTCTGCAACTTAACTCTTGACCTTTTCTTCTATTCCAGGAAACTCTTATTGAGCCGTATAATCCTTTTCAGAATCATTAGACATGGTCACCAATATAAACTTGCTTCCAAAACACTCAATAGCCAATTGCAATCGTTTTCTTACATATCTAATGTAAACAATCTATAGTTCCTCCACTGCTCCCTAGGACCCGAATGAGCACTTTTCTCATCTTCTCTCATTCCTAGCTTACTGTATAGTATGTTCACTTAAGACTCTTCTCTACTTGCTTCCTTAATTTCCCATGTATTTAACTTTAAGGATGCAGTGAACTTACAACATACTGTCCAAAGGAACATCCAGGTAAAACTGTGGCCAACATAAACATCAACATGTTAAATGTGTTCCAATGTAGAGCATCTTGGTTTTAATCTTACATATCAAGAATAGCAATAAATTTGAGGTACTAAATATTTAGGAAAAACCCTCAGTCAAGATTCAAAATGATATTACTGCAGCACAAAGAGCTTTTAAATCCATCTTAATGGATTTTAAAATCTTAAAATCATGTATTTCTGAGGAAAAATAAAATGCCTCTAAGAGGCTGATATCCTAACTTCCAATAAAGAAATATGAGTATACATTCTCTATGTTCTACAAAAAATGATGACCCCAGAGTAACAGGTAGAAAAAAAAAACCTGGAATAGTGGGAATTGAAGGCCAATCTGCATATTCATTATCAGTGTAGCAAAAACATCGGCAATAAAGTGCACCACGAACAGCAAGTTGCCATAAAGATCTATCATTCAACTTTTCCATCATCTTGTAGAAGATATAGAGGAGGAAGCGGACATCATCAGTAGCTGCGCGGACCATTGATTCAGATAGGGGTCTCCGTGTCCAAAATTTTGGATCCTGGATATGAAAGTTAAGATAGATATCAGTCTCCAAACCTACCAGACTAAGGTTACAGAGGCTTCTGTCTAACAAAAATAAATATAAAAAAAAATAATTATTTATTAATGTATGTACTAAAATTATCTAATTCTTTGTCCAGTTGTATCTGGCTTTAAATGACAGACAGGTTAAGTAATACAGCAGACAATATTATGCATATAATGTTGCAAAGGGATTTCAGGAATCTATCAAAGAATTTTTTCGGATATGGAGAGATCAACGGCCTACCCATCATTTCTAAAGAAGTAATACGCACAATTAGAGTAACAGAAAGGATCTCATATGTATTGATGAATTTACAATGACGTTTGGGTGTTGATTTGAGGATTGAATAGGGAAAAAGTGTGCCAAAACATGCAAAGCAGAGGGAAAATATATGCATGAGCTGAGTGACTCTTCACCTTTAGTGGAGAACAATATCATGATTTTATTTTTGCTAAATGAAAAGTTACCATTAAAGATAATAATAAAAAATAAAAACATAGTGGATCAAAACTAGCATTCCTCCCCAACAATTCAATGATTGAGTAATATACCATTATTACTCCAAGATATGAAACTATGCTGCAACTGACCTGCTTTAGAAGGACACGAACCTCTTTCTTCTCAGTATATGATATACCTATATTTACATGCCCGTAAGTAAGATAATCAATGAACACAAACAGGACCAAAAAAATCTGAGAAGAAAGAAACTCTCCACTTCAGACTTTTGGAGATATTTGCAGATCAAAATAATGTCACAATAATAACATCTATGAATAACTAGTGAAGCATGGAAAAGGTTCAAATCATAAGTTCGTAAATAGCACCTCACAATCCAATTGCATCCCATAAGGGGTTATTTAATAGACATAAGATTAGGAAATCAGGACAAAACCAGCATACTCTAGATTCCTCCATAGATATGCACATTACATAGTTCTCTTAGTTATGCAAGTGACAAAAAATATGCTGGTTCAAGTTACAAGGTTGCAGACTTCAAAAATTAATTCATCTAGTGGTGGCCAAAATGGAATGTGTGTCTGTTGCCTGCTTGTGTCAGTGTGCATCATACAAGATATAGCAAGAAAAAGTAACTTCTGTCTAGGTGGTAAAAAAGCTGGCAGTCAAAAATTAGTTCCTGTTTCTCAATTTACATAATTTCATCTAAGCTGGTCAGGTTAGAATCTGAAAAAATTCCTTACTGCATCGTCTTCAAATTATTGTCCTTAGCAAAATAATGTTCATTAAAATAGAAACTAAAAAGTGCAATAACTATGACGTACGACACATTATGAACTGGTAAGTTAGCATAACAATAACAGAATAGGAGCATTAGAAAGTTAAACATAATTCAAGCTTAAAATCAAATAATAATGCAGAAAAGATAACATTGATCATTAATGTTGTCAGACCAATAATGAATTTTCCTCTATTTGAGAGAGAGAGAGAGAGAAGACAAAAGAGAACACTAAAAGAAATGAAAAATTCTGTAAGAACATTATACCACAATAGCGTGGATCAGCAAGGAGTCCAACAAAAGAAATGTAGTCATCTGGCGCTCTTGTCCGTCCCTGTTGTTCCTCTATTAGGTAATATGCAATCTGTATGGACATGGATGTATAGACATAGGAACAAAAGCAATCTCCCATCAAGCACCCATGATGTAAGTGCACCCAATCAGGACTATATACTTTAAATTAAACAATTGGAAGCAACACCAGTGTAGTATCAAATTTTCAATACAGACAAAGTTTTCCTTTGAAGTGGGTTGAAGGATATCTCGTGTGGTAGTTCAAATGACCATCCACATATATTTGCTTTGGATGACTCATCATGTCATCCAAATAAGTCACATGACTATTAAATGGGCCATTGGTGGTCATTTGACTAAAATCACACATGAATGCTCACATAATTGCCACATATTGGGTTTGAAGGAAATTCTGCCCTTTCAGTAATGTAAGGCAGCCAATGTAGCCCTTTGACAAAGTATTAAAGGTGTGAACTCCATAAGTTGTATGAATAAATAATAAAAGGTTTAATGATGGATTGCAAACTTAAATTAGATTGTACTCTCACATTACTCAATGACTGATGGTAAAGATGTGGGGTAAATTGGAACAGAAAATGCCCTCTCGTGGACACTAGACAAAAGTTCAAGATAGAAGTCAAATTAGAACTCATTCTTGAAGCTCATCACAGCCACCCAAGAATAATTACATTAAATTACAAGCTTTTGATTTATAAGCTCATTTGCATTCAAGTGCAGCAGTATTGAATGTTATTGCTAAAAGGGCTCTCTGAATTGAGTTGTCTAATAGCAACAAGCCCTTCAGACATTAGCATAAAAGATCCAAAGGGCAGACATAAGCAGGATGATCAATGTTAATGTATTATTAATAGATAAGTATCCATTGACCCATTTATGTCAAGCCTAACAACCTACCCTATGTCTTCACTTTTTCAGATTTTCGAACCCCGGCTGCCTCATCACTGCAACCACCCCAATTTCTCCCCTTAAAAATGAAAAGAAAATATAAAAACTCACCAATAGAAAACAAATAAAAAAGGAGTTTCTTCCTCAAATTTTCTGTTTTACTTTTTTTTTTTTTTTTTTTCAAAGGAAAGAATAAGAAAAAGAAAAAAATATGCTTAAGTCAAGATGAGTTGCCAATGCAGTCTTCTTTGTTTCAACAACCAGGCCAGACTGGGTGGATTGACCATAACTAAATAGTTCCCAAGGCTCCCACGTTTCTAGGAAAGCAGTTAATTAGAGTATAGAAGAAATATATGAAACAATTTTCCCCAAAAGCGTGACGGTAATAATTGAACCCACCTGTGTATCTACCACATTATGCAACTTGATTCCATACTGAAAGTACAATGCCTACAAAATATGAATCATAATCAAGGTTGAGCTTAACATGTAATGGCATGTTCCACAAAAGCCATCAAAAAGTAATTAATCAGACCTCACTATCTCGCTTGCAGTCGTGAATAACTTTTGTGATGAAATTAGATTCAAGAGCTCGCTTACAGGCTTTCATTAGCTTCTCTCCTCCCTGAATGGCATCAACCAAATATATGGCATCTGAAAATGCAAGCTGCCCCGGATAACACGATGGTCAGATGTCAATCAATAAATTTATATCCCTCATGATTAACAAAGAAAGATAACAAATTATGAAATTGAAGAGAAAATTTATTGATAACGAAAGAACTCATATGGTTTTTACAAAGAAAATGGCTAACAACCTTTTACGGGAACTTTTTCTCCCAGGCTTAACTAATTAGTTTGCAAAATAATCCTCCCAAGATATATTCATAAGGTAGTAATCTACAACAGGTTACCACCATTAACCATTTGCTACAAAATATAAACTCTTTCTTACTTAATACTTAAAACAGTATAGATTTACATTCAAATTAGTTGATTTATTTAGCCACTTAACATTACCACCCTTTTTTTACGGGCTCCTATGCTAATACATGTTCATTGTACTAGAACATGCATGCATGTGTATATTTTTACAAATCATGATATGAAATGGCCTATGAACCTAGATAATATATAGAATGAACTTGTGTTTTAACAATTTAGTTTGTGTACATAATTGAGAAGAGATTAAGTTAGTTAAGCAAAAAAAATCACCTGCATGATGCAAAGAGTTCCATAACGGCACAGGTCAACACCCTCACAATCAAATCCAACAACCAATTGCTTTTCAGGAGAAGGAGAAAGAAACTCAATTGGAAGTTGGGAAGCATGAGTTACTATGTGAATTGGAACCAATGACAAATGTGCCTCATGGCCATCATCTTCGCCACCTATAGAAATACAGTAACAAACAATCATGCAGCAATGAGAAGACCATCAGCTAACCTCTACCTTCAAGAAAGAGAACAACCAAAGGGAATATAACAGGTTATAGAATAGAAGATACTGTCTGATCTTATTGAGAAGTATCTTTGATTTCACTAATGTAGCAACTGTCCCAAATATGCATAAACACAGTTTCATTCTAAGTAATATTCAAGAGAAAATATAATATAAGATAAATTTCAGTTAAATAATAAAATTAATAAAAATATCCTCTTTTCTTAGGGAAAAAATAAATAGAATATAAATATTTACCTCTGTATTTTTACCAAGAGAAATAAAAGAAAGAGAGACTAAATAAATAAATACATATTTCCCACTACTTTATCTCAGATAAAATGAAGAACCCAGGACAGCCAAGAACTCTGCATTGCACTAGATTCCCCCTTTTTGATAAGTAACATTTAAAGAGTACTTCTTTGAGTTAAATTCCTTCATTTCTTTTCCCCACTTTTCATATTTCAAGGGAACCAAAGTAATAAAGGACTTAAAATTTCCTTCATTCCTTTTTTTTTGCTTTCCTTATTTTTCCACAACCCAGAGGAAGAATTTTGGACATTAACACAGTTTCTAATTGGTACTGAAATTATTTTCCCTACTTTCTCACAAATGAAAAATGGGAAACATTCAAGCTGAAAACACGTTTTAGTTCTTGTAAAATCCATATCACACATTAAAAAAAAAATTTAAAAGAACCAAAAAAGAACACCAGTTATGAGCAAAACAAAAAAAATTGGATATACTAACATAACTACATAAGTATGAAAAAGAAAAGATGAATACACCCACATAGCAACATCAATAGAAGCAATATACAAAACACAATTAAAAGTAATACCAGCACAAGGTCGACCCAAAAACAAAGAGGAAAACCCCCAAAATAATAAGTCAAAGTAACACCCAAAAGTTGCTAATAATCAAAATCCACAAAGCAATAAGCTTTAAAATATTTGAAAATAGCCCCAAAATTACATGCAACACCCTCATTTAGAACCTACTAATAATCAAAACCCAGAAACCAACACTCCCAAAAAAACGTACTAAAAATATAGTCTGAACTAACCGAGCTTAAAAACAAACAGGTAATCATCATAATAACACTGAAAAAAATGTACCAAAAAAAATAAATATAGAAAATGTCCACATTTAGAAACCAAACCCACATTCCTAAGCTGCCAATGATCAAATCTCAGAAAGCAAAGCACCCAAAAAAGAAAAATCATATCTTTTCACATCAGTTGGAAACCAAACATAAAGCTCAAGTATATATAATACCTGAGTCAGAAGGCAGAGGTATGTATGTCTGGTAGGGTGAAGCAAAAGCCATGTGTGACCACCAAAGTCCAAAACCCAACTCTCAGATTTGCCAAGTGTTTATTTTTCCTGAATGAAACACAAGAAATGAGCCATTTTTACAAAAACATTATTGAGCTTTATTAGAAACATGCATGCACATGATGATAAACATGCATGCACATGTTAATGCAGGAGATCACAAATAGTAAAGCTTGACTGACAGGGCAGAGCATATATACCGCATTAAATTTTCGCACATTATAAGGATTATTTGCCTTTCTGTAATGATAGCTTTTGGATTCATAGACATTACGTGGGAGTGTTGAGACAACAAGACAAGTGTGAGTATGATTCATACTTTTAGTTTAGTTTAGTTGGGATCTATGTTTTGTATTGAAATTTTTTTTTTTTTTTTGGGCACGAGGCTGGTTCTCTCATGTGTTATTTGGATTCTATCTAGTAAGATTGGGGTCAAATTATGATTGAATTTTTTTTTTTTTTTTTTGGTAATCTAATTATGATTGAATTTACTTAATTAGTTTCTTCATTCTTGTATGATTTTTTTTTTATATGATATAATTAAATTTGCTTTTATTATATACTAGCTGTAGACTTGTATGATATGTGGGAATATATATAAATATAAATATTATATAATGGGTTATAATATATAAAAAGTAACACTTTAAGTATTGTCAATTTTTTAAAAAGATTTCTGCATGTATTTTTTATTTTTTTTATCTCTACAAATATATTTTCTATTATTTTTCTATGTGTTAGATTAATATTTTTTTTAAGGTGAACCATATCCTTCTAACTTCTGTCGTAGACTGTTATATTTGCCTAATATACAACTAAAATTGATAAGTTTCAAATTTATTATTCAAATTTCTCATATCTTAAGGAATAAGGAGATTATCATAATAATCAAAACTCATCACAAAATTACAATGTTATCTTGATCAAAATTAAAATGAAATCAAAGGAGTAAAAGATAGACTTTATCATAATTTATTATTCAAACAATTGTTGGGCATATTAAAATCCATAGTCACCACCACGCACCATCAGTGCAATGGTCACTCAACAAGTATAAGTGCTTGTGATGTGTGAAAGTTCAAATCTTCAAGAGGGAGTTTCACACATATATATACTTAGATTAGGTTAGAGTAGAATTTCTATCTTGTATTAAAAAAATCCATAGTCATAAAAGGGAGAGAGAGAGTAGAGAGAGAGAGAGAGAGAGAGAAGACATTATGATGGAAAATTTAAAAAACACAATACCAAAACACATATTAAAAAATATATATATATATTTATATATATCAACCTTAATTAGAGTTATAAGAAAAAACAAAAAATTCACCAAAAAAAAAAAAAAGTAGAGAGAGAGAGAGAGAGAGAGAGAGAGAGAGAGAGAGAGAGAAAGAGAGAGAGAGTACTCACAATTTTTGTGTGGGAAAAACATAGATTGAATGTGAGAAATGATATCAAATTTATACAAAATAAAATGAAAAGAATAATAATCAAATTATAAGAAAGAGAAAAAGATGAAGGAAGTGTAACGGTGATGCAAACAGTAGTGGGGAAGGTAAAAAGGCAAAGAGGGAAGGAAAAAGTTCAAGAAAGTGTAATTGTAGGTGTGAACTAATAGGGAGAAAAAGAGGTTTTTGTTTTTGTTTTTATTTTTATTTATTTTTTGGTTGAGAGTAGTGAGAAAAAAAGTTATAAAAAAAAAAAAAAAAAAAAAAAAAAAAAAAAAAAAGAAAAGAAGAAGAAGAAGAAGAAGAAGAAGAAGAAGAAGAAGGTAGAAAATAAGTAAATAATATGACTCAATGCTTGAGTAGCAAAATTTATTGCATACATTAATATATAGAAGAATGGAAAGGAAATGACACTCAATGTTGAAAGCAACTTTTAATATAGACAATATTAGAGTTTGTGATGGCGTGTAGTGCATCATATTAGCCACAAAGAATTAATTTTGCAATAGACAATCAATAAAGATGGAAAACCAAAAAAAAATAGTGCTGTGGCCACTAATGTAGCTCAATAGGAATGTAACAACAATAAATGAAAGGAACTTTCAATATAGACAATAGACAATTAGAGCTATGATGGGTGTAGTGTATCACGCTGGGTGTAGTGCAATAGACGATTCTAAAAAAAAAAAATTGTAATAGGCAATCAGTAAAGATGGAAAACTAGAAGGAAAAACAAAATAGTGACGTGGCCGTTGATATGACTCAACAGAAGCGTAGTAACAGTAAATGATACGTTTCAGCTTTTATATATATATATATATATATAGAGAGAGAGAGAGAGAGAGAGAGAGAGAGAGAGAGAGGCTACTGTGATTAATTATGTGAAAATAAATAGACAAAGAAATTAGAAATATGAGGAAAAAAAAAGTGTTGGTTTAATAGTGCCTTTACCTCTTTGTATATGTCTTTGTAGTGTGAATATTTATTCAACTTCTTTCTTAAAATAGAAAAAAAAAAGTGTAGTATACTAGATTTTTCAATTAAATTTAGATTGAAATATATAATAATTTTATTATGCAATATGCATCAATCTAATGATTTCAGTTAGAAATTACAAAATTTTTTCGCAGACTCGCAAAGAGTGAAAGAGATTAAGGTTTAATTTTCTTATAAGAATATTAAGATTGAACATTAATTACGGTATATAATTTCTTCTACAAGAAATATTACTACTTTTACCAAATCATCTACAAATTAAAGGTTTTACGCTGGGTTTTTTTTTTTTTATTCGTTGTTTGATATGACAAAATTTATTGATAACTAATAATTTGGTAGGGTTTATATATACAGCTGCATACTTGAAATTGGAAAATTAAGTTTAGATTTAAGAAAATGAAAAAAAACACACACACACACACACATATATATATATATATATACACACACACAACTAGACTTTGTATTTATTTCTAAGGGAAAAAATTATGTACCATTATTTTGGTGTTGTATATCAAGTCTTTTAATTAAATTTGAATATATTCTGATATTAACCAATAAAACACGTTATTATTTTTTTAAAATAATTAAATTTAATGTAGTTATGTGTTTGAATTTAATCGAACTATCTAATCTATTGCATCTAAAATATATATCTAAGTTTTTTTTTTTTTTTTTTTCCTATTTCTAATTAACATGCGAAGCCCACAGAGGAATTTTAGGCTCAGTTAAAAGGAAGAACAGCTCCATGCTTATTATATGCAATCAGTGCAAGACAACAAGAAATTGACAGTTTTTTTTTTTTTAAGAAACAAATTGACAGTTTAATATAGTCCCCTTTATTTATTATTATTATTTTTTTTGAGAGCAGTGTCTGTTGTAATTGAAATGGTGAATGAGTTTTCAATTAGCATTTGTACTTATTTTTTAGGCATACATAGACACAGACTGTTAAACTGGCATATACCAATGGACTCAATGGTAAGGGAGAGTAGGTTGCAACTATATATGGTCATGTACAACACCTTATATGTATGGCTTATTCTTCTTCATTTGTTAGAATTGTAATCATTCTCAGAAAGATAGTGAAAACGGAATTAAAAACGAAAGATGGATGAGCTACCATAAATGGATTTCTTATGTGATTATAAGAAGATTTGTAAACCAAAACAAAAGGAAAAGAAAAGGTAGACAAATAGTATTGTATGAAAGGCGTTATATATAATAGACACAATTCACGTGAATTCTCTGTTCGTGCTTCAAAGTTAGGGCAAAATCACACCGTGTGTATTCACAAACTGAAATCGTGGGTTAAATTCACGATTTCAGTTATTGAAACACACAGTAATAAATGCTTTTGTTTTTTGAGAAAACAGTAATATATGCTTTTAGATTGTCCAATAATTGAAATGTTTGGGGTATTTTATGGGTGGTCCTTGTCAAGTTTGCACGTATAAATTATGTTGGTCAATCAGATTCATGCTTTAAGTATGCCTTGGCTTGTAAAAAAAAAAAAAAAAAACTTATTAAGTCATGCATTTATGACCTATTTACTAGTATGAAAGTTGCATAAAATAAAGAGATGATATTCAGGCAATCGATGAGTTGTTAAGAAAAAAATGTATTTCCTTTTAATATGTCTCAATAACTATAATCTTAAAATGCTTTAACTTCTCAAGAGCCTTGATTAGTCTATTGACTACTCTCGTTTACAAGGAAAATTAAAATTAAAATCTCCTCTCTTCTAACTATAAAAGTATTTTTTTAATTAAAAAAAATTTAACCTGCATTGGTTATCTAGACATATGCAGCATTAGTTCAAATTGGACTTTCCCGTTATAAATAACCCAATATTTTATAGTGAATTTGAAACTTACACCTTAATTAAGATATTCATATATTCTTCTAGTTCTCTTTAATTATATAAACAAAGCAAAAAAAAAAAAAAAAAAAAAAAGCAATCACAAAAGTTGCACCTAATGGGAGGGAAATCTGGTCAAAGTTTTTGACATGTGAAATTTGGATATATTCATGTCGTTGAGTTTTCACAAACATGAATTGGTTGTGCTCAAGAGCCTTAGAGCTTAATTGACACTTCTTGAAATTTCTAATAAAAATGTTCTAAGTTCAAATCTTTCCTCCACTCTTACTTATAATTATCAAATTAATATATATATATATATATATATATATATATATAAAGAATTGGTTTTGTAACTTTATTTACAAATTAAAATCACAAAGTCATTAGTATTTTTTTTTTTTTTTAATTTTGGAAAAACAACTTAAAATCAAGGTATCACATTTCTTTTTTGCTGCAAAAATATTATTTTAGTCCCTACATTTTGGGGTCATTGTCAATTTGGAAGTAATTAATTTGTTCCTTAATATTTTTAACTTGCAATTAATTTGATCCCTATTGTCAACTTACTAATGAAATTTGACTATAAGTTTATTGCACGTTGAAAATATCATGAATCAAATTGACTACTACCTAAATGGTACTTTTGCATTTTTTATGTGTGCTTATATCAGTGTGACACGTCTTGTCTTATTGCACCAGATAGACATGCAAAAAGCTTGCTCAATATTAATGGATTTATATGAACAATGATATCGTCAGATTCTTTCTACTAAGAGATTTTTTTAAAATAATTTGATAGTTGGAGGGGAAGGGAGATTTGAACTCTAAATGTATCAGTTAGAACTACCAGGAGTTGCAAACCCGTTGAACCACGAGGTTCTTAACATTAAGAAAACCGATTTTGAATATCTCTATTCCTATTTATTATATGGGGAAATAATGGGCTCGTTATCCTAGACTGACCTCATTTCAGCCTTTCCCAATTCTATTTGATGTATGCGGGTGAAACTCATGCATGCACACTTAATACACCATAATAGATGTTATTACTTTTGGGTTATCACTTGAATACTTAGTATGTACTTAAATCTACAGCCACGCACCCTTGGTGCGGTGGTCACTCCACAAGTATAAATACTTGTGAGGTGTTGGGGGCAAAGGCCAAGGTTTAAGTCTCCAGGAGGGAACTTTACATATATACACTTAGATTAGGTTAGAGTAGAAATTCTTTCTTGTAAAAAAAAAAAAAAAAAAAAAATCTACAATAATGTACTTCTTAATACAATAATAATACCATAGATAAACCAATTTTGATATTTTTTATAGGGTAGATATTCAATAATTACTTTTAATTCAAAGAAATTGTTAGAGCGACGACTTTATTAAATGTTCTTAATATTGTTTTTTTTTTTTTTAAATTTTTTTATTGATGGGTTAAAATTGTGTTCTTAATAATACTTTATAACTGAAGGGCTCTTGATCTAGACCAACCCATTTTGGTCGTCTCCCAGTCCCAACTATTTATTAACACAAGTGGCTGGATCCTCTACCAGCACCAATGGGCCTATCCACATTGATGATGTCTAGTCTCTAGAGCAATGAGATCAACAAACCAACCCTCCATTTCTAGCCCAAAAAGAAAAGTTCCCGCCATCTAGACTATGCCACACCCACAAGTTAACACAAAAAAAGTGACAGTTCATCTCTCCCTCCAATCCTAACTTCCTAATTAATCTCCCCCACCTTTTACAAGAATGTCCCACTTAAGTCCCTATTATTATTATTATTATCCAAACACACCACCATGCAAATCGCATATTAGATTCACTAAACACGGGTGATTAAGATATTAATAGCTTCATGCAACAAAAAACAAATCGAATCTCTTTCCTTAAAAAACTGTAAAATAAGTCCCATGCAATGCAACTACGCAAAGGTCACATATACTTGAAATAGAAAGTTTAAACCACGCCCCCAAATAGCGCGTGTCAACATTCCTATTACCCAAAAAATAAAAATAAAAAGTTACTGGTGTTTATTAAAATTGATCTAATATGAGTTTCACTTAATAAAAAAATTAGATAAAAAAAAAAAAAATATAAAATTGGTTTCATAACTTATTTTAATATATATTTTTTCTCTATAAAACTGACCACACAACCTAAAAAAAATAACATAAAGTTGCAAAAAAGAAAGAAAGAAAAAAGAAAAAAGAAAAAAATGTAACACTTGTTGCTCATTGAAACAAAATCTTTAACGGATTTTTCGTTAAGAAAAAGATTGGCCAAAAATCCGAGAGAGAGAGAGAGAGAAAAACAACATGTGGTTACAAAAAAGTACACAACCCTTCACCATGTGAGAGACTGGAAAGACTTAGGGTCTGTTTGGTAGAAGAATTTAAATAATGTTGTTGTTTTTTAAAATATATATGGGTAAAAAAAATTGTAAAAATGTATATAATATTATTTAAAAACGAAAAATATGTTATTTAGATAATCTACCAAAAAGGTGTCAGTATCTTCCACTTCCAAAGGCTGCAATGTCTTGGATTTGTAGCAGCTTTTTTATAAGTGACTATCCAACCATGTTCCGCCACGTCATCATATGGTGCAATGCCATTGTGGGTCCTAGCCGAGCTGGCAGGATCTTGTAGTGAGAGTCACACAAAGGAAGGAAGGAGGGGAAGGGAATTTTGTTAGTTGGTTTGGACATGGGGGCATTTCTCTTTTCTTTTTCTTTCTAAAAAGGAGTTAGAGTTCTATCCACTTGGTCCCACATTGCCCACAACTTCTTTTGTTGGTTCTCCACCTTTTTTGTTGATCAGATCCTCTTTGGTGGAACCATCATCTCTTTGCAGAATCTATCTTTTCCCACATTTATCTTTCTCCACTCTTTTCTCTCTCTCTCTCTCTCTCTCTAATTGTTAGTTCTTTTTAGATTTTACCTCGCGTATTCTTATGTTGGGTCAACAATTTTCATGTGTTTCTTGCTGTTTTTATGTGATTTTCAGTTTAAGTTTTGGTTTTTTTGAGGTGGGTTGGTTTTGCTTACTTTAAAAGTACTTGTGCTTTTTTTAGCAAACTTTCTGTGTTAGCGTTTGTTTATTTTTGGTTTTCAGTAAAAAATGGTGATTTTGTAAAGTGGGGTTGGTTTTAAGTACTTGTTAATTTGTGTTTTATAATGTATTGTTGCTGTTTGTTTATATTATTCAATCAGAAGATTTGGTCAATTGAGGTGGGTTGATGTTGGGGACCAGTGAAGAAGTGAATTTTTCAAAAAGTGACTGATTTTGCTTCTTGGGTACCTGAATTTTTTGGTCTATACGATTGAATTTTTCCCAAAAGTTGTCTTTTTGAAGTAGGTTGTTCTTGGGTACTTGTGGAGTTGTATTTGTTTGATGAAACAGTTAAAATTTTGCTTTGTGGTTAGGCAGGTCTTTTGGTTTATGATTGTGGGTTTTGTATAAAAGAATGGAAATGGGATTTTTTTGTGAAGTTGGTGAACATATTAGGATTTGTCAGTGGGGATAGTGGTTAAGGAAGAGAAGGATGAGAGGAGGAAAAGATGAACAAAAGGTGTTAAGTCCTATGTTTCCTAGGCTTCATGTAAATGATACAGAGAAAAGAGGGCCAAAAGCACCTCCAAGGAACAAAATGGCTCTCTATGAACAGCTCAGTGTTCCATCTCAAAGGTTCACCCCTGGTTCAGCGTCCATGTTGCCAATTGGGTCCAAAAACAGCAGTAGCTTGGTTCCTTTGATATCCTCGAGCCATGTGAGTAAAACAATTTATGGCTTTATGTTCATTAGTCATTGATTTATAGTTCACATAGACAATAGTTTTGGTGTTAATAACTGTTTAAATTTACTGTTTCTGTTTGGTATGTAAGCAGTGACATATTGACATGCCTTGTCTGTGCACTATCCTGTCATAGGTAGATACTGTTGAATAAAATTTATACTGTTTGATTGAACAATGACTTTGTTATTTGAGTTAATCATACTGGGAAGAACCTGTCTTGTTTGAGGTTTCTAGTGGCTCTAGGAGGCTTATGGATTTATTGTCCCCCACCCCATCATCCCCAATTTCTGCTTCTGGTTCTGCAAGGTGGCTTTGGATTTGAAAAATCCTATCATGGATCACTTTTGATGGCAAGTTTCATTGCCTTGTATTAAAATGGGTTTTACTAAACATATGGAAAGGTTTTCCGAATGAATATGAATGCTTTTACTTCTGTGGTATTTTATCTTGTCTGATCATGTGAAGTCATCCGTTGTTGTAGGCTGGTGGCCACCAAAAGAGTATCTTTACTCAGCTCTGCAACTCCTCTTCTTCTCATCAAGCTGAGAATCTCCACTCTTATTCTTCTATTGGGGTTAAGTTGAACAATAAGGTGGCAAGTCATGAACAGAATTCCAAGAAGCCTACAACTTGTCAAAGTTTGAATGCCACAAGGCTATTGTCATCATCTGCTAAATGCAAATTTTCCAAATTTAAGAGCTACTCTTCAAAGAAGCTCGGAGATGAGGATGATAGAGTTCCAACCCCTGGCCAAGGAATAATTCCACATCGTAGCAACAGTCAGTGCAGCAGAGATAGGGAAAAATCCCCTCGCTTGAGTTTAAACCCTTCAGTTAAACTTCAAAATGCTTCTGATGGGCAGTCAATTAGAAATGCAACCATTGACCTAAAGTCAACAGAATTTGTGACGCAGCAAGCTGAAGAGGACTCAAGAGTGTCTCAGAGTAATCAGGACCCTGGGGAAAGGTCAGATTCAATCGCATCAACTAGATATAAGAATTTGGTGGATATGTCTTTAACCCTGTCAAATAAAGTTAAAAATTCTGAATCATTAAAGAGAATACATGCAACTTCTGATCAAGAAAAAAGAAGCAGTTTGGTGGATAAGTTGAACAGATTACAAGATTCTAATACACAGTTGCAACAAGTGTATGTGGCTGCGCAAGACAGAA
The DNA here is from genome assembly GCA_030021035.2 of Notholithocarpus densiflorus. NCBI lineage: Eukaryota > Viridiplantae > Streptophyta > Magnoliopsida > Fagales > Fagaceae > Notholithocarpus > Notholithocarpus densiflorus. The sequence continues at coordinate 351,206 of JARYZH020000287.1, read as the reverse complement.
CAGCCCTCAGAGATGACATCATAAAATGCAGAATAGGCATAGGTAAGGAAAACACTTCAAAGTTGAGAAGTGAATCATGCTCGAGGCCATCAATTGGAGACCATTATCAAAGTCTTAATGGGCTTACAAATGGCACTGAGTGTCGTGAAGAAAAGAAATGTGGATCTATGTTGGCTTTGGATATCTCCCCTGATGATGTTGTTGGAGTGATAGGTGAGAAACTATTCTGGAAAGCGAGAAGAGCTATTGTCAAGTAAGTATCTCTTGCCTGGTGATTGCTGTGTGCATTTATTTATAGCGTTTTAGCATCCATATCTAGATAAGATCTGCCCATAAATTTAACTTCATATGCATTGATTGGTGTAGCTGCACTAAATTATTTTATTATCAAATGAGTTCTTAATTTAAGATCTGTATCCATTCATTTGTGGTCTGGTTTGAAGAATCTGATTTATGGTTGCACATGCTTGTGCAAGTTGTAGAAAGTTTTGATAATTGATTTGTCATTGTCATTCTAATGTATTCTTGGTTATGGTAACAGTTTAAAGTTCTCTCTCTCTCTCTCAACACTAACCATTGACCCTTTTTTGTGTGTATGTTTTGGTTTTGGGAAGTAAATCATTGACGAATAGAACTAGTAATGGCAATTGTTCTCATTTTTTCTACTAGAAACCCTACAATTAAGAATTTTGGACGTCTCTCAACATGCAACAATTAGACTCTGTTCATACTGCTTTGATGTCTTAGCTCATGCATTTACTTAAAAGTTATATTATATAGTATCATTTTTTATAGGTGAATTTGGTCAGGCCACCAATATTTTTTGTCTTTATACACATAAACACAATTGCTCAATACATCTAAAGTTCACAATGGAAAGATTTTAAGGATATATACTTTTAGTACAATCATTTGATTGATAGACATTTTAAAGGAAATTATGACACGATGACAAGATCAATGAAATACAAAGGTACAATGATAACGCAAAGGGAGAAACAAACGATAAAGACGTACAATTAGTACTATTAAGAAAACCATCTATTCTTTAATGAAATTTCCCATCTACACTTTAATCTTCTTTCTATTGCTGGGTTCTTCAGAACTGTTGCTATTGAGACAAATTTTTGTTTCTTGTGTGTGTTTGTGTGAGTGTGTTTTCTTGTATACTCCAGCCCTTGTACCAGGTTACTTCAGTTCTTTTAAGCACCTCTTTTAATTAAATTTCCATTACTAATAGAAAACGTATCAGTTGACTAAAGGGTTCAGTTTTCAGGGGATGACTGACTCTAGCTATCTTGGAAGGTGTGTCTTCCATGGTTACATTGCATTTCTTCCTCTGTCTTAAAATTGTGCCTCCTTTCCATATAGGGTGTCAGCTGGACTGCTTTACACCGGATATAACATTTTGCAAGTTTGCAAGACTGGATCTATCCCCAGCTTACTTCATCTATATTCTATCACATACATTATTCTTAAAAGGGTCATTACTTACCGTAAAGACTAAAACCTTTTGGACTGTAATTATAAAACGATTATTAGTGCAAACTGACCAACATTAAATCCTTAAGCCACTGACAAATAGAAAAAAGTCCCTTTTAAAAAAAAAAAAAAAAAAAAAAAAAAGGAAAATTGATCAATTGGGATTGGGAAAATGTTATTCAAATCCATTTGGAATCATTACACATTTCAGTATTGTAACGCTTAAAAAAAATTTTTTTGCTGAACTTTGAATTGATGAGTGTTGAAATTATCAACATTACTTAACCAAAATAGTCATCTATCAATATTAATATTCATTATTATTTTAGGCTTGGTAGAAATTAATTTTCTGATTGAGCTTGGAAGGGAAGTTTCTATATGTTTTAATGTTTTGCTTGATCGAAAATGTTGTTCTTCAAAATCTTTAATCAGCTTTTTGACAGTTTTTGTTTTTTTTTTGGCATGTCCAAATCTATCTTAAATACATTATATTGCTTGATCGAAAATGTTGTTCTTTCAAAATAATTGGCTTTTTGACAGTTTTTTTTTTTTTTTTTTTTTTTTTTTTGGGCATGTCCAAACCTATCCTAAATACATTATATTACAACCCTCTCTTAAGACATGGATTGTCAAATGGAATTTGCCAATATAAAAAATGTAACACATATATAGATGTGTGTGTCCAAATCTGGGAATCAACCTCCCCAAAAATTTGGGATAAGGCCGCCTACTAGCTGCCTTTCTCAGATCCTGTGGAAGCCCTGTGTTCTAGACTTCTAGGTACCATGTCAAATTTTCAGATCATTACAGTCTTTCTTAAACCATAGACGGTATTCATGAGTTTGGGGAATGGGGATTGAAGGAGGTCAGAAACTTATTTAGAGTGGTCTTTTCAGAGTTTTCAATGTAATATTCAAATCTGATGTCACATTTTTGGGATTTTTGGTTTACAGATTCTTACATCTTTATCAAGTAAGTGCATTTCTATTTTCGGGAATTTGTCAATCAAGAACACCTTATCTGTTTATAAGTAAAGTTCTTTTGCCTTTCTTGTTCTGGATGAACAATGTTTTCTTTATGGGTTTTACTAGACTAATCTCTTCCTTTTGGTTTTATCGTCATTTACCATGTCTCTTAACCCACACCGTATGTGTTGAATTTGTTTGGTCTAATTTCTTACATGGACAATTTTTTTAATAAATTATATGTTTACTTTCCAAATTTTTTTATGATTGGGTTTTTTAGCTTTTGATCCAACTTTTTTATGTTATTATTTTCAAGTCAACAAAGATTGTTCGCGGTGCAAGTGTTTGAGTTGCATAGACTGATAAAGGTAAGCTAGTCGTTGCTTGGTTAAACTGCCAATCTGCTTCTTCCATTAGATTTGTTATGTGTTTCCTGGTTTTTGCAATCCAGTTTATGGAGAAAGCAGTTACATTACTCTTCATATTGGAACAGGTACAAAGATTGATTGCTGGCTCACCGCATATTTTACTTGAAGATAACTTTTATTTGGGCAAGCCTTCAGTAAAAATATCTCCACTGAAGAAATTGCGGTCTGAATATGTTTCAGAACCAACAGCTCCCCCGATTGTTAAAGCAAAAGATAATTCTCCAAGATCAATTCCTATCACTGAATATCAAGATGAAAATGTGGTTAGAAAGTTCCCACTCCCTTCTGTCAATTATGACACCAGCAAAGGATTGAATACTGAGGAATCAAATTTTGGGCTTTATTCTGCAAATCCTTCTTTAGCTCCTGGGAATACCTATACGAAACCAGCCCCGTGGTATTTCCAACAACCACCAGGAAATCATTGGTTAGTTCCTGAAATGTCTCCATCTGAAGGACTTGTGTACAAGCCCTCTGCAGGGTCATGTCCAACTGCAGGTTTCATGGCACCAGTATACAGCAACTGTGGGGCTATGAACCTGAGTCCAGGAAGCGGAGACTTTTTAAACACTGCTTATGGTGTTCCTGCTACTCCCCAGTGGATTGGAATTTTTCCGAGCACAACTCCTTTGGGCCAGACATACTTTCCTCCATATGGCACGTCAGTCATGCATCAATCTCTATCTGGTTCAGCTATTGAGCAAACAAGCCCATTTGCAGGAGTTCAGTTAGATGGGCAGGAAAATCAATTATCAGTTGGAGACATCAATCTTACATTACCTCAGCAAAGCTCATGTAACATATCCAGCCCTGTAAATCGAGTAATACCATTTCATGTTGGGAAATTCCCTGCATCAAAAGAGAGTGAATTACAGGGAAGTACAGCAAGCAGTCCCTTTGAGAGGGCCAAAGGAGATGCACTTCCTCTTTTTCCCACATCACCGACAATTAAGGCATTGGATCAAAATGTGCCAAGTAGTGAGCATCGGACACAAGTGATTAAGGTTGTACCTCACAATCCAAGATCAGCAACTGAATCAGCAGTACGGATATTTCGGTCAATACAGGAAGAAAGGAAACAATTATGAGACATACTGAGAAGGGAATGAAGATACGCATATTCGCTATAAACGTGCTTGATTATTTTGTATCTATAATCATCCTGTATCTATCATATGTTAATAAATTTGTAAATATATTTTTGAAAGATTGAAAAAGCTTTCAGTTTTTGCTTTGTACTTCCATGAATGTTGTAGAGAGGGAAAATTCTCGACCTATCACAAGCTGACACATCATACTACTAAGTCCACAAAATACAACTAATTACAAAGCTCCACGTATTATTGCTAGGGTTTGCTATCCCTACTCAGAAACCAACATAAATTAGCCAAGTGTCATGCAAAAATCAATCACGCATCAGTGCGTGTAAGCAATGACATAAGCAGTCCAACACGTGTAAGCGATGACATATGCAATCTAGCACATGTAAGCGATGACATATGCAATTCAGCGCGTGTAAGCGATGATATAAGCAGACCAATCAAGCTGTGACATGTGTCACCAATCAGACTCCGCCACGTGTCGCTCACCCACCCCCAAACTCCTATAAATAGAAGCCTTTCTAAGGCATTTAAAGAGGACCAAGCCATTTAGAGCACAAGCAGCATCAGAGAAGATTTAGAAGCACTTAGAAGTACAAAAAGCTCTACAGGAATCAAACCTCAAAGCATTCAAGAACTTCAACCCCAAAATCAAAGAACATTCGAAGCAGAATCATCCAAACTATCTGCATAGATTCTAAAGTTTGCTGGAATCAAACTCAAAAGCCTCCAGAAACCTCAATAAATCACAAATCAGTGAAGTTCTACGGATTTAAGCCTCTAAAGCCCTGAAGAACTTCCACCACAAACCTTCGAAGACGAAGAACACACGAAGAACACGAAGAACAAAGGATTTCTAACAAACTTATAGCCAGAGATTTATTGTAATTCTGTTTCAGCAATCTTCGATCCATTCCTCAGCTAAATTGAAGGATATCTTGTGTTCAAATCAAAATCACATTACCATAATTCCAATCAATAAGTCTTGCAAAGAGATCGAATCAGAGGATCACTCTTTTGTAATTTCAGATAATTGTACCACACATTCATCAATACAAATTCGCATTTATGAAACTATTTTACTTGTTTGATTTATTTCAAACTAGAAATTTAGTCGTCTACAAATGTATTGAACATAATTTTTGTTGGGAGTCATTCTTTGCCATATAGATGAAATTTGATAAAAAGGCACTGAACCTATTGGCAATGGTTGATAGTAACAGATATGCTTAAACAAGAAGAAAGGGCAATTTATATCAAATTATCAATGTAGACCCATTCATTGTTGGTTACTCGAGACCATTGCAATGAGGGCAAGCTCTGGTCATTGAAATCCCAGTTTCCTGCCTCTTTCATTCATTCTTTCCTAAAGTTCCTTCCTAAATATTCCAACTCTCCAAATAATTTGGGGTTTCTTTCTTTTTTCAGTTTTCTTTAGTCTTTTGCTAGTTTGGACATGTATTTGAGTACCGGGTACCCCCAAAAAAGATACGGGTTGCTTAAGTATCTTTCCCTGCAGAAAGATTTAAATCATAGCACATAGGGTTTTTCACAAATTGTTGAAATGTTGAGGGAGCGGGAGTTACAAAGATTCTATTCTCGTCAAACAAGCTCTTCCAAATCCTGCACTCAGAAAATGGTCACTCCCCATTTGTGTGGATAATGGGGCTCACAAGGTAATTAGGTGGGCACAACAATGGTTAGTGGTTACAGGTCTCGTATAGTTTGCAAATTCTTTGAAGATGTCGACAGACCAATACCCTATTGCCTCATTTTGGACCACGAGCCACCACTGTGAGTACTGAAACTGAAACATAAATAAAATCGTGTGAACGATGGGAAATACTTAGGAACTCTGGGAGCATTATTGCTCTTGGACTACCTAAGAAAACCAAATAATATATACCACTAAATTACAAAACTCCATTATTGGTCATTGATAACAAGATATGATAGATATTGGTTAATATGTTAAGTTGTTAATGAACTACACTTACGGGCAACAATTTATTTGTAGTATTACAACATTTAGAAAATAATATTGGCAACCATGGTAGTTTGTTATTGGTAGATAATCTTTGAGAAATGCAAAGACCACATTCGAAATAAGGGAAGATGTCAGTTTTTTAATTCCAAAATTGGTGCATTTTGAAAGGGATGAAGATAAATACTTAGTATATTTTACTAGGAGTTTTACAAATTCATTAATATTTTCTTTTTAGAAAAGTGATATGAAAGTCAAATAGTCAAGTGAAATATCCCCTTAAGATTGAAAATTGGTTTAATCCAATATTGGAGTTTGTCTTTCACAAATAGGATCTGCCTGCATGTGAGAGGAGGGTTGATTTTGTCTGATAGATGTGATAACCTATCCAGTATTAATTTGGATTTGAAATTCAATTTTAGGCTAGAACTAGGGAGAATAAGATTTTTTTTTGGTTCATAAAGTGACTCAAATTGTACAGTGGCGCGTGAAGAAAATGAGGATATTTCTTTAACCATAACTAGTACATGCTTTATCTTTCCGATTAAAGGAGACATAATTGAAGCATTCTAACAAGCCCATGATGTCCTCACTGATTAGCTAACAAACCTATCTCAGAGAGAGGAGATTTGTGTTTGATCAATGCCTACTATAATGAACACTGAACCGCTGGTTGAGCTTTTATCATAATCTAACCTCATTGCACACGGTGACCTAAAAGTTTCCATAGGATGGAGAGGAACAGATTCAGTTCTGATTATGAGAACCGAGTTAAAACCTTTTGGCACAAGTGACAAAAATTAGTTGGACAGGGTTCAAGCCTTTGCAATGGTAGCTATAGGAATTAAACTAACTAGTCGCGGACTCACGCGATGCGTGGGGATATATAATTATTTTAAGTTATGGTCTAATATATAACTTACTCTTTAACTTAATTGTATATAATTTGTTCTTCCGAAATATTAAACAATTTCTAGCTATCTCTCTATTTTTACAATTATATAAATTTATCATTTTTGGTGTTTTTGTTTGATATTATCCTTTTGATTGAAGTGGTTCATTTTCTTCTAAATATTTTTATTATGAATTATATTTTTCTTAATTTTTTTTAGTACAACTAAAATTTTTAATTTTTAAATTTATTATTTAAAAATTTCATTCTCAAAGATATTATCATGATAATAAAAAATTATCACATAATTACAATTGACATTATTCAAATAATTGATAGGCACATTTAAATTCATGATAGTCATGTAGATTGTGTTTTGATATAAACTCAAATTCTCACTTCCAAACTAACTAAGGATTAACTCAAATAAATATCAACCCAAAACTATAAGAGGGAGTAAAAAGACTTGTGATGCGAACTCAAAAAACACAAAACCAAAATGTATCAAGAGTTGCAAGAAAGAATTATATATATATATTTATATATATATATATACACACACACAGAGAGAGAGAGAGAGAGAGAGAGAGAGAGAGAGAGAATATCACAATTTTTTGGGGAGAGAATAACAAATATAGAATAAAAGATAATGAGAAGAATATTCAAAATAAAAGATATAGTTGTAAACACCAAATTATCAAAACCATGATATGTAATAGAATAACATAATATTATTATATAATATATTTATAATAAAATAGGACCACATCTAACAGTCAAAGAAAAAAAAGAAAATAGCTTAAAAACACAACCAAATTAGATCAACTTAAAGTAGAGATGTAAGATTGAATTAAAAATACACCAAAAGAATATACACACAAGCACATACATACATAACACACACACAGAGAGAGAGAGAGAGAGAGAGAGAGAGAGAGAGAGAGAGAAATTCATTACCCTACAGTGGAGACGCAAGAAAGAGACCCACGAAAAGGAAAAAGAAAAAGAAAAAAAAAAAAAAAAACTATGAGAGAGAGAGAGAGAGTTATCATATTCTGGTGTGGGAAATATGGATTGAATAAGAGATAGTAGTTTATTTATAGTAAAGAAGATGGGATAAGAAGAGTCAAAATAAGAGGTAGATGAATGGATAGAGAAAGAGTAACGGTAGGGTAGAGAGGAGTGGGAAGATCAAAAGATAAAAGTTAGAAGGAAATATTGGAGAAAGTGGGAAATTAATAAAGGGAAGAATAATTAAAAATAAGAGAGTTAGAGCTGAAAATAAGTGGATGATGTGGCATAATAAGAGAGTAGCAAAATTAACTTCTACGTTTCAGCTTTTAGATATATATAGATTCTAGAACATGTGAGAAGAAAAATAGATAAGAATATACACAAAGAACAATCACACAATACAAGATTTACGTGGTTCAATTCTAGGACTATGCCTATAAAGTTCTAGCGATTTCACCATGTTAGGGAACATAATACAGATGTTGCTTACAATCATCAAACCCTAATTTAGAAGCACGGACTATCAGTTCTAGTTTCCGCTCTATGGACTAAGCCTCACAAAAATCTCATTAATACCGTAATACTTCCAAGTTGGTTGGTTACAAAATTGAATGGATCAAAAAAGAAAAGTCTCCATATATCCCAATAGTTGGAAGATCCCCTATTGGCCTATGAGAATTCGCTTTCCTTTAGTAGGAGATAGGCAAATTGAAAAGTATATTCCCTATTCAAATTGCCACCTAAAATTGCACATCACTTGGGCTTCTTACACTCATAGGAATAGACTTAATCGCCTTATTGGCTTCAAAATAAAGGAATACATAATCTTAATCTATTAAGTTTTCTTTCTACTGCTCTGAGATTAGGTCAATAAGTGAACTAATATTAATACGTTGAGACATTATTTTGTAAGATTAATTGATGGGTAACCATTTATCGTCTCAAACGCTTACATCCTTACCATTTCCAATTCTCCATTAGAGACCAAGGGATAAAATCATAAAAACTCTCTTGCTTAAGTTATGCTCCCTTTTATGAGCAATTTTGAAAAATTGTGCATCCAAGAAAGAAGAATTTGGGATGAATTTAGACTTCCAACACCATGTATAATAGAGAGTGAGGATTGTGGATCAATCTCAATCCTTGTTTCTTCCATAAGGCTAAATTGAACTGAATGTTCAAATAGTGTGTAAAACACCTATGAACGTTTAGACCCTCAAATTAAAGTTACGGCTCGATTGATTTTACTATAACTTAATACTAAGTGCGGAATAGAGTAAATGCAAGCGTATAAATAAACAAGCTACTCTAAACCATATTCATAATAACTCAGCAGTAAAATGAAAGGTAAAAGAGTAGGGAAGAAAGATGCAAACACAAAGACAACACAGCGATATGTTATCGAAGAGGAAATTGAAGTCCTCGGCGTAAAACCTCTTTACCGCCCTCCAAGCAATAATCGATCCACTAGATAATCAGTTGGGATACATGAGTTAGTAAGAGACCCTCCAAGCCTAATCTACCCGATGTATCTAAACCCTCCAAGCTCCTACTCCAACAAGGCTACTCGGAACCGTGTCTTGTCTAGCTCTCCGGATCCTACAACAAGCTCCATGTTGCATCTGTCATCCTTGGCTTCTTCCACTGCTTCCCAGCAGCACTAAAATCTCACTAAACACTCTGAAAGGGTGTGGTAAGTGTTTGGGCTATCAGCCTCTTAAGGATATGAAAATGGAGAGGTAGGAGTTGAGGAAAATCCACAAGCAAGTATGTAGAGGATTGTGAGTATAACAATCTCTAACTCTCAAGGTTTTGTGGCTAGGGTTTTCTCTAAGAAGCACTCTTCAACTTTTGTGGGTAAAGGGGGTATATATAGTGTGGGTACAGAAAGTGTGTATCAAATAGGACAATCTGGCAAAACAGAATGTTTTGCGAGTGTCTCGCGGGAAGGCCTTACCCGCGAGCTACTCACGAAACACAGCTGTCTCCATCTGTCCTGACTCTTTGCATTCCAGTTATGTGCAGGGCACATGCATCATTTCACGGGATGCTTAGTCGTGAGCTACCCGTGAAAACTCTTCAGTCTTCAATTGCTTGAGTCTTCACACACTCTCTCTCTCTCTCTCACATAACCCTTACAATTAAATCCCACAATAAATACAGGGTACAATAGATTGAATAAAATTACAATCAAATTTGGCACGGAATAAAGCCAACAAAACACATAGTTGTAAATTACAACTTTACATGAACAATTTAATTTATTTAATCCCCATGCCCCCATCACATTTTGGTCTACATTGTTTGACCCATTTCAACCAATGTGTCATTTCATTTCCTTGTTTTGTGTTGACCCTTCCAAATATCTATTATGTGCATTTATTTATAACTTAGAGCTATTTCATAAATTGAATACTCAATGTCACTACTTTATCATATTATCTTAGGGTACAGTCTCATGGATCATGTTTAGGAAAGAAGTAAATTTCAAATGAATTGACATGAGTGCTTAGAGAATATCATTTAAAACACACCCTTATTTTGTGACTTATAACTGAAACATATATGTTGGCTCCTTGTCTTGTAACATAATCAAGAGCATATTACATGGTGTGGGATCGATCGAGTATTTCTTTGAGTTATGGTGTCGTGGGGGATTAACTTGATCTAGTGTGATTAAGTAGTCCTAGCCATAAGTTAGATATTATGAGTGATGTACTATATTCGTTAAGATAGTGACATAACATCATATGCCTTCTAATCAGGTTGCACACTTTATTTTATATATCAAGAGAGGAATGAACTAGAGATCAGAAGGGGTGGTGGACCCATGTAAAAGTCATATTGCTCCCATTTTAAGTTGACAACGCAATAGGGTATGAAATTGAGTGCATCCGTAGTGTTAAAGATATTAGGTTTATGTGTTAACTGTATATTGGCCCAAAAGGCTCAATTAAATTATATACACCTAACCATGGACGGAGCTATATATTGACTAGGAGGGCAATGGCCCCCCTAATTTTTTTTTAAAAATAAAAATATTAGTATATTAATAGGTACTAATTTTAGAAAATTTGTTCAATAAAATTACACTCCCCCCCCCCCCCCCAACAATGCCATCAATTCTTTTAAGAGAAATGTTATAACCACAAACTTTTTTACAATATTTTTACAAACTATAGATGTAGCAAATTCTTAGTGGTTCGCATACTTGCATCATTTTTTATTTATCAATAACCACTTACCATATTAGCAATTTGTAAAAATTTTATAGTTTTAGCATTTTCAACTTTTAAAGGCCATAGAAAATTAATAGATTAAATCTAAAACAAAATAAATAAGCCCAAAAAAATTAGCCCAACAACAAAAATTACCAATAATAAAGTTAAAAAAAATTAAGCCCAATTAACCTATTTTATCCAAAACAAACAACTTGGTTCTTTAAAAAGTTTTAAACAAAAATTATTAGTGGTAAAGTAGTAAAGTCAAAGACTGAAGCCATTGCACACAACGAGCAGCAGGGTTGCCCCCCTAACTCCAAGTCCTAGCTTCGTTCCTACACCTAACCCTAACTCCAAATTCCTATATATATACCATATATATACCATATATAGAGTTCATTGTTAAACACAAAAATGACTTATCCCAAAAAACAAAAGTATAACACACAATTTAGAAGATAATGAAGATGTAGCCACCAATGGTATTTTTACAGGTACATAAGTCGTTACGCAGAGTCACGTCGTTCTTGTTCTCTCTTTTCTCTATAATGCTTTCAACTACTATTTCCAAGTCCTATATGCATCTTAGAAAAGGTAGGCATTACGTTGAAACATCATGCATATTGGTTTAACTAATGACTTCTGAACCATTGACTATCCAATACCAACATTTTATATTGAGGCATTCAACTAATTACCATATGTATTTAGGGAAAAATCTGTTGGGTCAAACTCAAAACTAACAATTTATTTTCATTTCTTCTTTAGTCTCTTACTATTTTGGACATGTATTTGAGTACCCAGGACCCCCAAAAAAGATATGGGTTTCATAGTTGTCTTTTCCAGCAGAAAGATATAAATCATAGCACATAGGCTTTTTTACAAGTTGCTGAAACGCTGAGGGTTTGGGACTTACAAAGGTTCCATTTTTGTTAGAGTACCTAATATTCCGAATAAAACAAGCTCTTCCATAGCCTTCACTCGAAAAATGGCCACTCCCCATTTGTGTGGATGTGTGAATACCGCCTGGTTCTGAGTTATAAATCTTTCCACCAAAATTAATGTGTGTAGCATACTCTCCAAACTCTTTGAAGATGTTGGCAGGCCAATACCCTACTTGCTCGTCTTGATATATGAGCCACCAATTTGTGTCTGGTAACTGAAACATAAATAAAATTGTGTGCACGAAATATCATTATTAGTGTCTCTCAAAAAATCATGGTAGCATTTCAGAAGGTATATATATTTGCATCACCTTCCTAATGGACATGTATGTTTCGTACTGCTTTCCATTGTATTGGGAAACAGGCTCTATGGTAGCACCAAAAGCAACTTTGCGAGATACTTGCACGAACCCACAAGCAGCATTAACGCAACCTGTTTTGTAACCATCTTGCTTACAGATACAACAACAAATACGAACCACATATAAGTTAAAAGAGCCTCATTAAATACATCTGACTTAGACTATATATATATAGCAATGGAAGGGTGAAAGTTGTCTGGTTATCGCATCTTTCATTGTAAATTTAGGACAAAATATATTTAGTGAAAAAAAAAGGTAAATTATATATTTGGTTCTTATCCTTTTAGGCTATTTGTCAATTTGATCATTGACATTTCAAATGTGTTAATTTTTTTTTTTTGAGAGAGAGTTTCAATCTATTGGTTCCTAACAGTGATATTAAAATATTATTTTTTATGCCATTCAAGTTGCTGCATGAGATGCCACTTGGCCTTAATTTGAAAAAAAAAAAAAACAAAAATCTAGTCAAATTTTTTTCGTTGGAGCAAAAGGCTAAAGACCAATTAAAACGTTTAGAAGGCTAATGAACAAATTAACAAACTATCTATTGCGACCAAATATATAATTTACCTAAAAATAAAATGAAATTATCACATGGAAGAGAATAGGTGAACTTACAGTCGAATATATAAATAACGTGCTTCGCGTATCACCTGGAGCAACCTGGAGGCATAAGTGCATAACATAAACTATGTGTCATACAGTCATTCAAAGGATTTGATATGTAAATTACATTTTATTTTATTTTCATTGTACCATTAATATATATATATATATATATATTTGTAATTATTCTTTGCAAGCTTAAAACTTACCGTCCATCCTGCTTCCATTGTGCTAATGTTTACTAGCGGACCTGATGATGATAACCAAACTTGAGAAGTACTAAATTCTCCAGTAGATGTGACATTTGGGTGCCATACGTTAAGATAAGCATCTAATCCATAGTAGTGGCCGGCTCGCGAAGTAATTTGGGCGTACTTTTCCATATATGAAAATTAAAAACATATATTTAAACTAACATAAATTTAAATAAATTGTAGACTACAAGAGAAAAAAAAAAAAAAAAAAATTCTCTGTGTTAGAAGGATACCTCATGCTCTTTGATCATAGTTAGTTTTTTTGAATTTCGTATTATGGGGACTGTTCTTTCAGGACAATCTCCATTCTTATGCCATGTTTGAAAGAAATTCGGTTTCGGTATACTTAGGGGTTGCATCTATTTGAATCACAAACGAAATTGCTAGCTCGTTAGAACAATAAATTATTTATTTATTAATTATTATTATTATTTAAAAAAAAAAAAAACTGAAAATTTCAGGGCAATGAACTTTTGACTTAGTATATTTACTATTTTATTTTTACTGAACTCCACAAAAGAACCATTAATCATTGTACAAAATTAATTAAATCAGAAAAAAAAGAATGTAAAGAAAGAAAATAAAAACCTCTATGGTATGATTCTTGAGAGTTGGATGATCCAATGAAGGTTGTTGATAAATATCGACACAGTCAATAATATCACCGTCTTCACTCTGCAATGATTTGGCTAAACCAATGTAAAATTTAAATATTCAAACTATAAGACCTCATCCTTTAGGCCATAAGGAACCAATTATATATATAACAAAGAGATGCAAAAATGAAAAAATAAAAATAAAAGAACATTTGGAAAAAAAGCATAGCCATAGAAGGCAAGTATGCAGGACTAGTTATAACCTCAATGGTTTTGATTGTTCCTTTGCGCGGAACCAATTCTCTATTTTTCATGGAAGACATCCTTCTTCCATCAACAATTTTTTCGCTTAGCATACAAAGTAGAGCTATGAAGAAAAATGTGCTGCATCCTATTTTAGTTTGAATGTCATTAGCCATCGAATTTTTTTTTTTTTTTTTGAGGGAAGCTAAATTGAGTGATTGTATATGGGAGGAATTCCAAGAACAAACATTTATAGGTGTGTGAATATTAGTATTAGCTTACCTTTTTTGGACAGAAGCAAAAAACTAAAATTAAGTTTGAATAATAATGATTACTTTAAAAAATATTTACTACACAATATTTGGAAATTGCATAAAGTTACTACAAAGAAAAAGAGTTATTACAATGAAAATAATTTGGACATGTAAATATGACTCCATATTTTTTCGTGAGTATTGATAGACATATCTGAAAAATTATCAAGTGTCTAAGTTTTGAATTTAAAAAAAAAAAAAAAAAGTGTCTAAGTTTTCAAAAAAATAGATATTTTAACATTATATCAGAATTATATCAGAAATGATCCTAAACTCGATCTATGTCTTCCACAATATTTCTCATTTAAAATGTTAAAAATCTCACTTGTTGGATGAATATCATGGTATAGACTGTGAAGTCTTATACACTTGTGATACTATGTAAGAGCAGTATTTGTATGATTTTGTCTTAAAATAATGATTTATTAATGTGATTAGAAAGCTTCTCGACTCAACTTAAAATGACAAAAGAAAAATAAGTATAGTAAAAAATTAATTATTTATGATAATAATAAAATTACACTTAATTTGACTAGTTTTGACAAGTGCTCTAATGAATTTGACCATTATTTTTATTTATAATTCAATTATTACACAAAAAGTACATAATGAGTCATTAAAACTCTGGTTCTCCTTATAAAGGAAACCAAATAATATAAACCACAAAACTACAAAACTCCATTATTGGTCACCGAAAGATAAAAAAAAAAAAACTAGATATTAGGTATTGGTTAATTGTTAACTTGTTAACTACACTTACATGCAACCATTTATTTGTACTATTACAGAACTTAAAAATAATCTTTGAGGGATGCAAAGACCCCGTTTGAAATAAGGCACAATGTTAATTTTGTAATTCCAAAATTGATGCATTTTGAAAGGGGTGAAGATAAATAATTAGTATATTTTACTAGGAGGTTAACAAATTCTTTTTCTTTTCTTTCTTTCTTTCTTTCTTTTTTATTTTTATTTTTATTTATTTTTTATTTTTAAGAAAAGTGGTGTGAAAGTTGAATTGTCATGTGAAAAATATTCCCGTAAGAGTGAAAGTGGTTAAATTTATTTTTAGAGTTTGTCTTTCACAAATAGGATCCACCCTCATGAAAAAGAATGGTTGACTTTGTCTGATGGATGTGATAACTTATCTATTACTAAGTTTGACTTGAAATTCAATGCTAAGCTAGAACCAGAAAGTATAACGAAGATTTTATTCATAAAGTGACTCAAATTGTAATGAACACTGGGTTGCAGGAAGCTTAAGTATCTCTTTCCTGGTGATTGCTGTGTGCATTTACTTCCGACTTAGCCATGTGAAAAAGAAAAAAAAAAAAAAATGGAACCCATCACCGTGCACCCTTAGTGCAGTGGTCATTTCAAAAGTATAAGTGCTTGTAACGTGTGGGGGGCAAGAGCCGGGGTTCAAGTCTCCAAGAGGAAGTTTCACACATGTATACATTTAGATTAAGTTAGAGTAGAATTTCTATCTTGTATTAAAAAAAAAAATAAATAAAAAATAAAAAGAGAAGAGGAACACATATACACATAAACGCTTCTTATGCATTGATTGGTGTCCCTGCACTAAATTTTTTATTATCAAATGAATTCTTAATTTAAGATATGTATCCTTTTATTTGTGGTTTGGTTTGAAGAATCCAATTTCTGGTTGCACATGCATGCGCAAGTTGTGGAAAGTTTTTGATATATATATATATATATATATTAAATTTGGAAACTTGAACCCCGGTCCTTGCCCTCCACACTCCACAAGCACTTATAATTGTGAAGTGACCATTACACAAAGGATGCGAGGTGGTGAAAGTTTTTTATATATAATATATATAGAGAAGACACAAATATATATATATATATATATAGAGAGAGAGAGAGAGAGAGAGAGAGAGAGAAGACACACGTAACACACGTAATAAAGGGTGTAAGAAGATTATTATGGAATTTGGCTAAGAAAGTAAACAACTAATGAAGTATAGAAAATTACTTGAAAGCATGGAACATTACAAGAAATTAGATACAACAAACTGGCTGATATTATTAGATTGAAGAGGGTTTTTACATATGTCATGAGGATTCTACATAAGGGAGATACTTCAGGGGCTGAGTTATGCCTTTCCATATATACAAAGTGGCTATTTATAGGCCCTGAAACTCAAACAAACTTAAAATACAATTTACAATTAGTTTTGTCTGATCATGCAGCAGGTAGTAGGGGCCTAGCTTGTGATTGACAAGTGTCTGCAAAGGTAGGGGCTTGGCTGAGTTAAAGCTTCTGCTAGGATGAGGTTTCTGCAAAGAGCAATAATTGTATCTGACATGCAATGATAAGGCTGAAGGCTGCTGATGAGTGAAAATGCTACAAGATTGTTCTGGTACCTTTTATTTTTATTTTTATTTTTAAAGTGTTTGACACATTTAGTCCCATCCATCTCTTCCTTGAAACTATTCTTCATCAATGTCAGCATCTGGGTCATGGTTATTATAATAGGAGTATGGTAGCCAAGTATAGGATTGGCTATTTCCCAAAGGTCAGCTTCATTTGGCCACTGTTGTCTGTAAGCTTCTAGAGTGCTTGGTCCTGTTTCAGATAAGGTTCTCATATTAAGAGATTCTGTCCTTTTAAGTGCATTTTGACAACATACTCAAGTGGTGTCCATATGTACATGGAAGGAATCATCTGGGTTAGTGAGCCAATAAATTTCTAGAGGGTGAAAGATTCATTCTACTCGAATGTCATTTTTTGAATAGAGTTTAACAATCATGGAATCTGTAGTGACTTTGTGACCAAATTTTGGATGATATGTGATAGGATACTTCTTCCAATCTCCATTATAATGAGCATTTTTTTTCAAAACTTTAAACTAGAATTTTTGAAAATATCTATTGTCATTGGGGAAAACAAGTTTGTAAAATCCTAGTTCAAAATGAAGACACAAGTAATACTCATTGAGTAGGTACCACATGTAAAGATAATGTATGGTGGTCCAGTTGGTTATCCAAAAGGCAAAAAGGGTTTTCTATGGTTGATCTAGGTCAGGAAAGATGTCAAGAAAATGATTGTAATTTTGCTTGAGGTAATCGTTGAGGACTTTGATTATCCTTTTGGATCTGGCTTCAATGGTCAGGGGTTTTATTTGGTCTTTTATTTTTGGGGGAAGGCTATCTATCATATTAAGTATATCATCAAAGGTTGAGGAGGATGGATTTGAGGATGAGGACGGATCTGTAAATGGATATACACATAAGGGTGGGGGAATGAATTTGGTATTAATAGCTGGGGGTTTTCTAGAAAGGTAATTAGCGGTTTTATCTTTTCCTTTGATGTGCTTGACTTTGAAAGACCATTGTGAAAACCAATTTGACCATCTGAGCAACTGAGAGTGAGGGATCATCTTCCTTTTGAACTGAAGCATTTTTGGAAAGGAGGACATATCCATCTCTACTAGGATTTCATGCTCGAGAAGATGAAACTAGAAATTTTCAATTCCATGTTTTATTGCAAGTATTTCCTTGAACGCAGAGTGGTAATGAAGTTTTGAGGATTTGAATGCACCACTTTTATATTCACAGATATTTCTTTTTCCATCAGTTTCTTCAAAAAGGGCTATTGCCCAGTAATCATCACTTGCATCCATTTGTAGAATTCGTTTACCTGGTCAAGGATCATCTGTAGAGGGGGAAGCTTTTTTGCTAACCTTTTCAATTGCTAGATTGCTTCTGTGTGAAGGGAATTCCATTCTGGAAGGGCTTTCTTTAGGAGTTGGGCTAGACAGTTCCTGTATCTAGAGATCTTTGGGATGAAATCTGACATGTAATTAACAATTCCAAGAAATTGTTGTATCTGTTTGGCACTTGTGAGCTTATCTGAAAATTCACCAAGAAAGGCAGCAATGTGCGGCTGCAAAGTGTATTTTCCATCTGAGATGTTTACTCCTAAAAATTCTATAAAGGTCTGCCTAATGACCATTTTCTTTTCTGAAAGCATAATCCCTTGAGATTTAACTAAATTGTAAAATTCAGTGAGTAATCTTTCATGGGATTTTGTATCTTTTGAGAATAGAAGAATATCATCCATATAGATCAATGCATTAGCTAGGAGAGGTTGAAACAGGGCTACCATTGCTTTTGGGAATTGAGATGGAGTATTTTTGAGTCCAAAGGGCATAACCATCCATTGGTAATGATGATCTGGGATGTAAAACGTTGTTTTGTACCTTTCTTCTGGGTGGATTCCTAGTTGCTAAAATCCCACTTCAAGATCAAATTCTAAAAACACTTTCTTATTTTAAAAATGCTAGAAGAGAGCACTTTTGTTTGGCAAAAGGAACTTGTCATCTGCCAGAAAGTGGTTGAGATCTTGGTAATTAATCACCAGTTTGAGTTTTCCACGGATTTGTTCAGCATGCTTATTGACATAAAAAGCTTTACATACCCACGGGGAGGATGTGGGTTCAATAAGGCCTTTTGTAAGGAGGGAGGATAACTCTTATTTGGCTAAAGCAAAATGTTCTGGGTTCATTCCTTTATGACTGGCTTTTGTGGGATTCAAATCTTCATTCTTTTTAAAAGGGAGGTATGTATGAAAAAATCTGGATTTTTCCATAAGGGATTTGGATTTTTAAGGAGGAATTCGAAATGGCTATTTGCACATCAGTCATTAGTGATCTGGGTTCTCAAAGAGTCATAAGGGTCAAATTTGAATAGATGAGGAACCTAAGTCCAAGTAAGGTGGTGTTGTCTGTGTGAGAGTCCTTTTAAGGACCACCTGAGGCTAGGTATTTGAGGTAGGATATCAATACCTATAAGGAGATCTCTGCTAGTGAGAGGGGATCCAAGGACTTGGTTTATGGTGAGTGTTGGGAAAATTCTGATAAGGATAGGCTTGCTTTTGAGTGATTGGAAATGTTTCTCCATTTGCTGCTCAGAACATCTTGTAATGGGACAACCTAAATTTTGTAGGTAAGAGTTTGAGATGGAGAATTGTTGCCGTGGCTCCAGTGTAAAAAAGGGCTATAATAGGAATGGGTTTAAAGTAGGTAACCAATAGGATATGTGCTTGGGCTATAGGAGTGGGGTTGGTTAGGGGAGCTATAATGGGCTGGGATGTATAGATAGTTTGGATTTCTAGGTCTTAAGCATCCGAATTGGACGAGTCTGAATCTTTTTCCATTGTGGAATATCCTATGACCATTAGGGCTTGGGGAGAGTATTCATCATCCAATAAATATAATGACTCTAAATTAGAGAAGGGAGTATCTTCTGCATGAATATGAGCTTGTTCATGAAGCTTTGCTACTTTTTCCTCTTTTGGGCATTTTTTTTTTGCAAAATGACCTGATTTTCTGCACACAAAACAGACCTTTGAATTCCTTCCTTTAAATTGCTTTCTTCTGAAAAACTTTAACTTCTTCTTGAAAATTTTCTTTTTTGATTCTACATAGTATCTCTTTTTTAAAGGATATATCCTGAAGTGACATTTTTTTTTTTTTTTTTGGGTCAAACAATCACAACTTTTCTCAAAGCATTTTATTTGCAAATCTTTCCTTTTGCAGTTGTCGTTGAGCTTGCTGTGAACCTTTTCTATTTCTGAAAGGAATTTTCTTTGGTTGCAAAGCTTTTCTAGAGCAATGAGCATGTGTTGATAGATCTCTCCTAAGGAGGCTTGGTGCAAAGTTATTCTTTGGATATTTATCATGCGAAGAGTTTCATCTCCTAATGGCTTTGGGAGAGAATTGAGGAAGGTGCGCTTGATGTTTACATCATCCATTCTATTGATAGAATAAAATTGTCTTGACATTCTGTCAAAGTGCCTTTCCAGATCTTTCCTTTCAAATAAGCAACATTTCATGGCTAGGAATTCTTCTCGTGCAACTTCTGTATAATGTGTCGTTGTGCTAAGGAATTAGTTATGAAGGATTGTGAAAAATTCTTCTAGGGTTTGGGATTGGGTTGCCTGTCTTCGCCAAAATTCTCTTAGATTGATCCACTATTCTGTTATTTTTCCTATGAGTCTTGTGATGAACTTAGCAATGACTTGGGTAACGGTAGAATTTGGAGTTTGGAGTTCTACCGTACATCATGAATACATGTCAAAGAACTTTTTATGCCATTTAGAAGAGGGAACATCATCAATGGTAAACAAGTGTTTCGAATTAGTGTTTGATGAATAAGTAAGATGAGTTTGGTTGATAGGGACAAAAGGTGGAGGAAGAAAAATAGATGATGACGGTGGGATGGAGGGGGGGGGGGTGAAGGATATCATCTTCTTCTACAGTTGGCTAGTTTTCTAGTTGGTACATGAACACTTCTAGCCCAAGATCAGACAAGTCTAAGTTAGTGTCGGCAATTACCAAGAGCACAGAAATGGATCTCGAGTCTTCAAGAGTAAGGGTTTTCAGGAATGATGAAATTAAATTTAGAGGATCAGGATCTATGGCCAACATGTTCATATCTGGAGGTTTTGAGGATGCACCAATGGTTGGATCTAGAATTTGATCCAATGGATCTTTGTCTTTTATGCTAGGAGAGGGTTTGTTTTGTAGGTGGTTTTGGGATTCTGATTTGGGTTGTTGTGGGTAAGTTATGGTTGGGAGGATTCCATTTGTCCTGAGAGCATTGCAAGCAGATGTATTGTGGCTAAAGGTTGAAGATTTTGCCCTATAGGGTTGGACAAAAATGGGGAGGTTATTGGTATAGACAAGTCTTTGTACAGTGATTGTCTAGGTTGGTGGGGGGGTGTAGACAAACATTAGAGAGGGTTGTGTAGCTATCTTTAGAGATCTTTCTATGGACTGGAGTTGGGTGAGCAATTGCTTTTTTTTTTTTTCTTCTTCCTTTTAACCAACAAGGGGGAAGGAAACAAACATATCTTTGACCGTAGATGCAACTATTCAAGTTCTTGCTCAACAGTTTTGATCTTCTTCTTTAAGTCATTGACAAGAGAATCTGAGGTTGACAAAGATTGTGTCACTGCTTTAGCCAGCCTTTGTTGGTTATCAAGGATCTTTGACAGGGCTTGGTTTTGCACAACAGAATTTTTTGCTTGTCAATTTAAAGCTGCTTCTGCTGATGAAACTTGTTTTCGGGTTCCATCTGGATTGGTTCCAATAGGGGTTTTTATTTTCCAAGCATGTTTTGTATTGGCTTGGGGGTGCTCAAAACTTTCTAGAAGGGGGAAATCTTGTGAAAAAGAAGGGTGAGGCTCTATCAAACATGTAACAAGGTAATGGTCTTTGTGACTGGGTTTGTCTAGAAGGAAAATGTTGGCATTTAGGTAGTTCGGGAAGGATATTCTAGTAGTATAGGATTAATGGAGGTTTAGGTTCTTGGTCAATATCATGTTTGGATTTGGCTTCTTTACATAGAGAACATTGGGCGTTTTGATTTTTGGTTCTAGGATAAATGACATAATAAGCAAATTTTCCAAAGGGTTTTCCAAGTAGGTCTACTTCTGGATCACCTGTTTCATATCTTTCTTTCAAGATTTGTTAGGTGGGTTTTTTCTTCCTTCTCCTTGGATGGTCATCATCATGGGTTTCTTCTTTTCTGCATTCAACACAATCACAGATATCCCACCATATGTGGTTAGAGGGTGATCTTCCTTCATAGCAAGGCTTTCCATCTTCACAGAATCCTTTAATTGTAAGGCCTTTTTCAAAGGCATATGATACTGGTTGAAGCATCGCCATTTGGGTTGGAAAAATCGTTACTTCTTTCTTTTCTGATGTGGCTGTCACAAACCTTGTCTCCACTTAGTCATTTTCTTTTCTGATGAAGAAAGGATTATTGGACTGGATTAGCTTGACTTTTTGGTGAAGCGCCTTATATTTTGTAATCCATGATTCTGGAAAAAGAGAAGTCATCTAGTCCCTTGTAAGTTATCTTGGGACAAATGTACATGTAGGGGTCATCCTCGGATCAACTTGGATTAACAAGGCATCATTAATCTGGGCCATGTCTGGGATCGCCATATCAAAGGCATGGTTTTGAAGCCTCTAAGAAAGCTGATAGTTAAGTGTAGCTGCGTATGTGTCTTGTACCTGAGAAGCTCTTGTGATCTGGACTTGAACCTTGAGAGCATCACAAAGATGAGGATCATTGAGAGGCATGTTGAAATTTGGAAAAAGTGTGACAAAGACAGTTCTTGCATTGAGAGTTGTCTAAAATGTTCCTATAATTGCATGTTGGTACTCTAGAAACCTGGAGTCAAGAAGTGAAATTTTAGAGACTGCTGGAAGTTCTTTTCTTCCATGAAAGGTCAATGCTAATCTTACAACACCAAAATGAAGATGAGTATACCCTTGTTTTTACCATGGAATAACAAATTCTCTCGGGAGAGAAAGTGTGATAAACACAGTAGGGCCGATATATTTTTTTATGGTTTTTTTAAGTGAAAACTGGGGCTTATTAAACACAGTGTAAGGATTTACAATGGGGAAGTTGGTAAAAGGAATCTTACTATCTTTAGGTACATGAGAGATTTCATACAAGTAGTCTAGTCTATTTGAAGTAGAGCGATGGAGGGTAAGATCGGAGGAGATTTTGGAGGTATCAATATCTGTAAAAGACAAGCTAGCCATATTGCTTTCCTTAAGAAATAAGAATTGTTTACCCAATATCAGACAGGACAAGAACACCAACTCTAGGCTCAAACGTCCACAAGGTGATTGTGGTAAGCTGAATTCTTTGGAACTTTCGAAAAACAAACTCCTTAGTGTTCTACTTGATTATCTAATCTAATGTTCTGATGTGACTAATATATAGGATCCACGTATTGTGGCAATAGTAAATCACAGAGCATACTAATCAAGATAATAACCAAAGTATAATAATCAAAGGAGATGAAAACGGTATATGGCTCTGACCACCTCGCACCCTTGTCATTGTCATTGTCATTCTAACGTACTCTTGGTTATAATAACACTTTAAAGTTCTCTCTCTCTCAGCACTAACCGTCGACCTTTCTTGTGTGTGTTTTTTTCGGTTTTTGGAATAAATCGTTGACGTATAGAACTAGTAATGGCAATAGTTCGAATTATTTCTACTGGAAACCCTTGAATTAAGAATTTTGGACGTCTCTCAACATGCAATCATTAGACTGAGTTTACTCATGCATTTACCTAAAAATTATTTTATATAGTATCATTTTTTATAGGTGAATTTGGTCAGGCCACCAATATTTTTTTCTTTACACAAACACAATGGCTCAATACATCTAAAGTTCACAATGGAAAGATTTTAAGGTTATATATACTTTAGTTCTCTGCAACAAAAGAAAAAGCATTTATACTTTAGTATAATGATTTGATTGATAGACATTTTAAAGGGAATTATGACATGATGACAAGATCAATGAAGGTACAATGATAACGCAAAGGGAGAAACAAACGATCGATAAAGACATACAATTAGTACTATTTGGAAAACCATCTATTCTTTAATGAAATTTCCCATCTACACTTTAATCCTCTTTCTATTGCTGGGTTCTTTAGAAACTGCTGCTATTGTGACCAATCTTTGTTTCTTGTGTGTGTGCGTAAGCTGGTCGTTGCTTGGTCAAACTGCCAATCTGCTTCTTCCACTAGATTTGCAATCCAGTTTATGGGGAAAGCAGTTACATTACTCTTCATATTGAAACAGGTACAAAGATTAATTGCTGGCTAGCTGCATATATATTACTTGAAGATAACCTTTATTTGGGAATAGTCAAGAGCATATTACATGGTGTGGGATCAATCGAGTATTTCTTTGAGTTATGGACTCATAAGGGATTAACTTGATCCGATGTGACTAAGTAGTTCGGCCATAGACAAGATATTGTGTGTGATGTACTATGTTTGTTAAGATAAAGACATAACATCATTTGCCTTCTAATTAGGTTACCTGCTTTATTTTCTTTATCTAGAGAAGAATGAACAAGAGATCAGAAGGGTTGGTGGAACTATGTGAAAGTGATGTTGCTCCAATCATAAGTTGACAACTCAATAAGATGTGAAATTGAGTGTGTCCGTAGTGTTAAAGATATTAGGTTTATGTGTCAATTGTATATTTGCCCAAAAGCCCAATTAAATTATAAAGCCCATGTATAACTAACCATAACTCTAAATTCCTATATATACCATACATAGAGTTCATTGTAAAACACACTTTTGACCTATTCCAAAAAACAAAAGTATAATTTACAATTGGGAAGATGGTGAAGATGTAGCCACCAAGGACTTTTTTAGTTGCACATAAGCTGTTAGGTTGAATCTTGTAGTCCTTGCATTCTCTCTCTTCTCTATAATGCTTTCGACTGCCATTTCCAAGTCCTATATGTATCTTAGAAAAGACAGACATTACGTTGAGACATCGTGAATATTGGTTTAACTAATGTCTTCTGAACCATCTGACTATCCAATACCAACTTTTATATCGAGACATTCAACTAATTACATATATGTTTAGGGAAATATATGTTGAGTCGAACTCAAAACCAGCAATTTATTCATTTTTTCTTCAGCCTCTTGCTAGTTTGGACATGTATTTGAGTACCCCGGACCCCCAAAAAAGATATGGGTTTCAAAATTGTCTTTTCCTGAGGAAAGATCTAAACCATAGCACTGAGGCTTTTTCACAAGTTGCTGAAATTCTTTGGGATCAGGGCTTACAAAGGTTCTATTATTGTTAAGGTACCTAATATTCCGAATAAAACAAGCTCTTCCAAAGCCTTCACTCGGAAAATGGCCACTCCCCATTTGTGTGGATGTGTGAATACCGCCTGGTTCTGAGTTGTAAATCTTTCCACCAAAATTAATGTGTGTAGCATACTCTCCAAACTCTTTGAAGATGTCGACAGGCCAATACCCTACTGCCTCGTTTGGATACATGAGCCACCAATGAGAGTCCGGAGACTGAAACATAAATAAAATTGTGTGCACCAAATATCATTAGTGTCTCTCGAAAAACCATGGTAGCATTTCAAAAGGTATATATATTTGCATCACCTTCATAATGGACATGTATGATTCGTACTGCTTTCCATTGTATTGGGAAATAGGCTCTATGTAAGCACCAAAAGCAACTTTGCAAGATACTTGCACGAACCCACAAGCAGCATTAAGGCAACCTGTTTTGTAACCATCTTGCTTACGAATACAAAAATAAATACAAACTACATATTAGTTGAAAGAGCCTCATTAAACAGATCTGAGTTAAACTAGATATATAACAATGGAAGGGTGAGATTTGTTTGATTAATGGGCCTTTCATTGTAAATTTAGGAAAACATATATTTAGTGAAAAAATGGTAAATTACATATTTAGTACTTATCCTTTGGGTTATTTGTCAATTTGGTCATTTATCTTTCAAATGTGTTATATATGGTCCCCAACCTTTCGTTATTGTGTCAAATGGTTTTTCAATTAAGTGATGGATGAAAAATGTTGACATGACTAACATAGATATTAAAATATTATTTTTATGCTATCTAAGTTGTCACATGAGATGCCACTTGGCCTTAATTAAAAAAAATAAAAAAAAATAAAAAACTCGGCCCAAATTGAATTCCTTGAAGCAAATCAAATGTATTAATTAGCAAAAAGAAATCACAAATACACATGAATAAAATTCCAAATTTTTGGAAATAATCCAAAGAAAACCAAATTCAAAACTGGTAGATCTGAAAAATCAAATTGAACAACAAAACATGACGTAACTGAATTCCCTACCGTGGGTATTGTGATTGAGACAATAATGGACAAGCTATTGCCTCCAAATGCAAACAAAAACATGACCATGGTGATTATTTATAAGTGCGTGAGGTGCTGCTGCAGTACTTGAAGCTATGAATTTTAGCAGAGATGTTTGAGGAATGATGATTATTTATGGGCGCACATAAGGTGTTTGTGGAAAGTTCCAACTCAGGGCTCATACAGTAGCTTAACTCTTGTAACAAAGTTCAAGTAGAGATAGGCTATAGTCTAGATGAGTTTCAAAGGACGCTGCATTCAGATTTGTTTTTCTTTTATACTGAGAAATCATGAAGCCTTTAGGTGGGGTTAATAGTTGATTTTGGGTTTTCCATTAGCGGTGGAGATGATAGGCAAATTAAATGAAAATAACTTTAGGAGGAAGCTGCAATCCAACCGAAGAGTTCCATTAGCTCCAAAGATGTTAAGATTAAATCTGAAGAATTTTTCTACTGTTAGGGACCAAAGTTTTCTTCAATTAGAGACCATTTTGACACAATACCAAAAAGCTAAGAACCAAATTGACACATTTAGGGTCTGTTTGGAATCTGCTTATTTTGTTAAAATTGAATTTTTTTTTTGCTGAAAGTACTATAGATAAAGGTAAAAGTTAGTTAAAATAGTACAGTGGGACTCATAAATAGTATCAAAATAAGTTAAATAGTAAAATAAGTTGGCAAAAATAATTTTTGTCAAACGGACACTTAAAAGGTCAATAAATAAATTAACAAACAACCTAAAAGATAATTACTAAATATATAATTTGCCCAAAAGAAAATTAAAATTATCACATGGAAGTGAATAGGTGAACTTACAGTCGAATATATAAATAATCTGCTTCGCGTATCACCTGGAACAACCTAGAGGCATATCATAAACAATGTGTCACACGATCATTCAAAGGATTTGATATGTAAATTACATTTTATTTTATTTTATTTTCATTGTGACATCAAGAAATATATATATATATATATATATATATATATTTGTAATTTATTCTTTGCAAGCTTAAACTTACCATCCATCCTGCTTCCATTGTGCTAGAGTTTACTATTGGACCTGATGATGATATCCAAACTTGAGAAGTACTAAATTCTCCAGTAGATGTGACATTTGGGTGCCATACGTTAAGATAAGCTTCTAATCCATAGTAGTGGCCAACAGACGAAGTAATTTGGGCGTACTTTTTCATAAATGAAAATTAAAAACATATATTTAAACTAACATAAATTTAAATAAATTGTAGACTACAAGAGAAAAAAAAGAAAAGAAAAAAAGAATTCTCTGTGTTAGAAGGATATATACCTCATGCTCTTTAATCATAGTTAGTTTTTTTGAATTCCGTATTATGGGGACTGTTCTTTCAGGACAATCTCCATTCTTACGCCATGTTTGGAAACTCTCAGCTTGAAAGAATTTCGGTTTCGGTATACTTGGGGGTTGCATCTATTTAATCACAAAAGAAATTGCTAGCTCATTAGAACAAATAAATTATTTATTTATAACACAAAATTTCGGGGCAATGAACTTTTGACTTGGTATGCTATCCTTTTAAATATACTATTTTATTTTTACTGAACCCACAAAAGAACCATTATATCATTGTACAAAATTAATCGAATCAGAAAAAAAAATGAATGTAAAGAAAAGAAAATAGAGACCTCTATGGTATGATTCTTGATAGCAGGATGATCCAAAGAAGGTTGTTGATAAATATCGACACAGTCAATAATATCACCATCTTCACTCTGCAATGATTTGGCTAAACCAATGTAAAATTTAAATATTTAAACTATAGGACCTCATCCTTTAGGCCATAAGGAACCAATTATATATATATATATAAAACAATGAGATGCTCAAATGAAAAAAGAAAGAAAAAAAAGCATAGCCATAGAAGGCAAATATGCAGGACTAGTTATAACCTCAATGGTTTTCACTGTTCCTTTGCGCGGAACCAATTCTCTATTTTTCATGGAAGACATCCCTCTTCCATCAACAATTTTTTCGCTTAGCATACAAAGTAGAGCTATGAAGAAAAATGTGCTGCATCCTATTTTAGTTTGAATGTCATTAGCCATCGAAGAAAATTTTTTTTTTGAGGGAAGCTAAATTGAGTGATTGTATATCGGAGGAATTCCAAGAACAAATATTTATAGGTGCTTGAATATTATTAGCTTACCTTTTCTGGATAGAAACAAAAAACCAAAATTAAGTTTGAATAATAATGATTACTTTGAAAAATATTTACCATACAATATTTGGAAATTATATAAAGTTTGAAAGCTCAAATTAGTTTGAAAACACTAAACCTTGTTTAGACTCTAATTTTAAAATTACGGCTAGATTGCTTTTACTCTAACTTAATAAAGTGCGAAACAAGAGTAAATATGCGCAATAAACCAGTAACACTACTCTAAACCATATTCAACCACAATGAACAATAAAATGAAAGCTTAAATAGTAGGGAAAAGAGATGCAAATACAAGATAATAATAAAACGTGTTATCGAAGAGGAAACCAAAGAACTCGGTGAAAAACCTCTCCACGACTCCTCAAGTCAAAATCGATCTACTAGTGAATAAAGTTCGAGTACATGAATAACAAAAGACCTTCCAAGCCTAGTCTACTCCATGTACTTGAGCCCTCCAAGCTCCTGCTACCAACAGACTTCTTGGAATCTTGTCTTCACTAGCTTTCTGGATCCTGCAATTCAGCTCGATTGCATCTGCCACTAAATGGCCCCTTCCATTGCTTCCCAATGGTACCAAAACTTGACTCAAGACTCAAATTGGGTATGGTAAGTGTTTGGGCTAAGAACCTCTCAAGGATGTAGAGATGAAGAGGTAGGAGTAGAAGAAAACCTAGAGAAAATGTGTCACACCCAAACCCCAAAAGGGTCCAAAGCATGAGAAAAACATCTCAAAAGTATCTGTAAATTTTTCATTTTTGACAATTCAATCCAAATAAATCATATCAAGTACTAACATAAAAATAATCATAATAATTCCATTAAATATACTCCCAAAGTAAGTCAGAGCTCTAAGCAATAATTATAAGGACCCTTGACCACAAAAGAATGGAGGTCTAAATAAATAATTACATATCATCAACTTGTCTCATTAGCGAGGATAAAGTCATAACCACTATAATATACAAAAGAATGAGTCAAGTCTACTCTATGATGTACATCATCTAATATCTCCATTACAAAAGTTCAGCCTCCATCAATAATTAGTCTAACTACTGTTAGCCACCAAAAAGCTGTCTCAAAAAGATTGTTGCCTACTCTGAAAAGTTTGTAAAAATAATGGGATGAGACATAGTCCAATAAGTAGCATAATTAATGGGAGTGGGGGAAATGCAAGTTTCATCTTCAATAATAATAATATGACAAGAATGATTAAATAATGAAATACAAAGTTTCTCAAAGTAAATATCTTGAAACTATATATTACAATCTGTGAGCACTACCAATACACTTTCAAAGCCATAAAATCTAACATAAGGTAATTTATCACAAATATACCACACTACCACATAGATCGATCAGGAAATCCACCCATTCACAATTGGCATGATATTGTCCTCTTTGGTATGCAGTCTCTTGGCCCCATGGACAGTAACCTCACCCATACCCTCAAGGTTTTTCTTTCCCCCCATGGGCAGTAGAGAGAGCGCGTCAAATAGGACCTCTTTTGCATGTGGTCATTTGGCCCCATGGGCAGCAGCCTCACCTACACACAATCAAGGAATCTCTTCCCCCCATGGGCAGTAGGGAAGAACGTGTCATCCAAAGTGAAAGGGCACTGACCTAGATCTGATTCCATTGTCACAAAGACTACGAAAACCAAATCGGGTGATCACCAGGAAATCACACATGGCATTGGGATAAAACAACATAAAGCTCACAGGTTACATTTCCTTTCAAATACATAGTTTATATCCAGGTAATTTCAGAAAAACCTTAGATAATCTAACTTCCACAAAGTTTGTAAGGTTTTCAATTTCATTCTTGTCAAAAAGATTTTCAATCAATTTCCCAAATAATAAGACAAGATAAGCATCTTTAAATTTTCCAATATACCATAAAATCCATGATTTCCTTATCAAAGATCAAATAAAAGATGCTCATATTTTTCATGTCAACAATTCATGCATTTCCCTAAATGCAATACCAAATATGATGCACTTCCATATATAATCATATATATATATATATATATATATATAAAGATATAGATATTAAGGTTATGACACACAAGTTTTTAGGAAAATGTAGTTTCCATAAGCGTGTCTAACCCAAAACAACATTTATGCAACATGATTATTTTTCAAAAATCCCATTAAAAAACTACTTACCTCGTAATCGTAAAAGCCAAATTCTCCAAACTCCAAAGGAGATTAGCTAGAACTTAAACAATATCAAGCAAACCTATCACAATAAGCATAGAGCTTGAAATTTTATCTAGCTACAATTTAGGATTTGCCAAATAAGCACTTAATTAGGCAAGCCTAGTATTTAACCTCGTCAATAATAATATATTCCACTTTCAAGGTTTCTCAACAAATTAATTCACAAGGCATAAACTCCAATTTATAAAGTTAACCCATTCAATATCATCTCCAACATTATGACTAGCTTCCATAAGATTTACACTACATCATCAAGAGACCCATGAAAGCAAAATCAAAATATTCTCCAAGACAAGAAATTTTGAACTTCAACTAACTTAAATAAACCCAATAGCAATGGAAAATTAGATTTACCAACCATCACATGTTATAACTCAAAACCCCTAAATTTCCACCATAAATAAACCTTAGGTAGTCATTATTAGCACAAACCATAAACCCACTCATCAAATAATTCCACCAATACAAAACCCATACCTAAAGACACCTAAATATCACTTCCAATACTCATAAATCACATGAGTATCATTATTAAATCTTAGATAAAAATAACCTCAAGCAAAAGTGTAAAACCGACCAAAAATATTAAAAATTTTTACCTCAACAAAGATGTGAAGGTGCTTATAGGTTCTTAAGGATTTTCCGGTGATTTTTCCGGGAAAATGATGGTGGAAGTGGTGGTATGGAGGTACCGGTGAGAGAGGATGAAAGAGTGATAGAGAGGAGTGTATGAGAGAAAATGAAAAAAAAGAAAGAAAAGAAAAGAAAAGAAATGAGTGAGCCGGCTAAAGAGAGGAGATAAGATAGTGTGAAATGTGTGGTGGGGGTTAGAGTGTTAGGTAGGGCACGTGGGACTTAAAAAAGAATCTGATCTATACTTACTTTTTTTTTGTTTGACTTGGACGTTACCAAATGTGTAAATGATTGTGGGTATAACAATCTCTAACTCTCAAGTATTTTTGCTAAGGTTTTCTCTTTGAAAAACACTCCTTACATTTCGTGGGTAATGAGGGTATTTATAGTGTGGGTAAAGAATTTGGTAAAGCACTTTATCTTTTCGCCAAACAGAGAGTTTCACGGGTACCTTGTGAGATGGCCTTTCTCACGAAGTATTTGCGAAATGACAGGTTGGCATGACTCTTCAGCTTCTAGTCATGTGCTTCACATGTGGGCTTTAGTGGGATACCTTCTCGCAATCTTTTTGCGAGCTAGTTGCGAACTGCACTAATCCAACTTTGAAGCTTGATTCTTCACCAATCTCTCACACGCATCCCTTACAAATAAAACCCACATAAATACAGGGAAATGATTGAATAAATTACAGTCAAATTTGGCATGGAATTAAAGCCAACAAAGGCTAGTTGGAAATCACAACTTTACAATCTCCCCCTTTGACTATTCCATGACAAAACCCCTAAACAGACTTTAAACTTAAACGTGAGTTTAGGAACAGAGGCAAAACTTACTCACACCTAAATCTAAAAGCTGTGAAGCACTTGAACCATATACACCTATATCTTGAAACACTTGCACATAACAAATAAACTTCATTAAGTACGAGACAAGTAGACCACAAGGCATGTATAGAGAACAAATAAAATGCAATCAAGATAAATACAAGATATGAGAACATATAGCATAGCTTGATCATATATAACCAGTCATTAAGAAATGACCACAATGAACATTTAATGAGTAAATGATCATCCGGACACGCAATTCAATTAAGAGCAATGCAAAAATAAATTGCATGTCCAACAAACCACATGATGCATTAAAGAAACTAAAGTGAGAGGCAATAGATAACTAAAAGCATCAAGAAACGGCTATAAAAACCAAGGTACACAAAGTACTAAAGAAAAACTACTTTTTAAACTAAAGTACTGAAAGCTTTAAATAAAGCACTGTAAATAAACATAAACTGTAAAACATAATAAGCCACCAAAAATAAACCAATGGTTTTACTACTCCCCCTTAGGCTGTACTCCCCCCCCCCCCCCAAAAACTAATCTACTCCTTTTTGACCGAAATGGCCAAAGGTCCTAGAAAGCATCGGATTCTGAGTCTAATTTTTCCAAGTCTTGAATCTGAGAAGATAGGGTAGTGATTTGGCCTTGAAGGTATGTAAACTGCCTCGTGGAGTAATCAATGTGTGCATTCAGCATAGCATGCATCTGTTCTACCCTTCTAAGTATTGAATCAAGGCGGTCGGGTGCTTTAGCTTGTGCTTGAAAAGATGGCTGTGGAGTATCCTCTGGTCTATGAGTGAATCTCATCTTTGGTGTTGCCACCTTCATCTTCAGCTTCATCTCTTGCAATTTGTGATGCACTGGTTTCTAGACCAGGAATGTGAGCTTTACTCCGGTTCATAGTGTGCTCACTAATTGACTATTCCCTTTGCATGAGTAGGAGTCCACTTGGAATCTTCACCATTGCCTTTGATATTAGAGACATGACAAGGCTTGGAAATGGTAGAATCAGCATTGACTTTTTCTTCTTGATGCACTTGACGAAGAGGTGGTATATGTGACCACAGATATCAGTCTCTTTGTGAGTGAAGAGATCATGGAGGAAGATGGTCCTTGGCCCGACAAGGTTGTCAAATTCTTCACCGGATAGAGGTTGAAGATCATGATATAGGCCAAAGCCCTCATCTCAAGAGAGAAACTGATCGTGTGCAAGGCTATCTTTTTTAGTTGGCCTCCAAGAACTTGCACAAGAGGCTCAAATTTGTCTTTCCTCTCATCATACTGTAGAGAGGTATCTGAAGTCATTGGTCGAATCTCTAACAGATCTTGGATTGACTCTCTAGAGACTGTGAACTCTTTCCCCCTGACCCAGCAGCTGATGTGGTCGCCTTCCACAAATGCATTCACAAAGAATTCCTTGATGATGCACTCATACACATCACCTGAGGGATTCAACAATTTGGTCCAAGTCATCTCCTTGAACAGTTTCAGAATGAATGTGTTCTCCAAGGATTCAATGTCCACACTCCTTTCTAAGATGATTGTAGCATTCTTGTAGTGATCAATGTAGGCATTGTTAGCATCATCATTTTTGAATGAATCAGGGGAGTGACGAGGATGCTTTGCTGATTTCTTTGCAGCTGACTTACGAGGAGATATCTACAAAAAAGAACAAGCACACAAACCATACACAAACATGGTAACAAACTTGATTAGATACAAGTTAGTCCATAAACAAGAACAAATAGAAAAAAAAAAAATCCTAAAATGGAAATAGACAAGCAAAACATAGACATAAGAGCATGTTATAATTGCTAAAAGGTCTAAAAAGACTTAACTAGCATGAGTCTATGCAAAACATGTCATGTGCTAGAGTGTGTGCATCAAAGGTGCATCCAGTGTGCATGTGAGATGCATGAGCAATGCATGAACAAGCACTCATGGGGCAAAGTGTGTAAAACACACAACTAATGATCAAAACATGATAAACATGCATAATCATAGTAATCCCCAAAAATTGGAACTCATTGGAGTCCAAAAGAATGAAAAACAAATACCATATAGGCATTTTATCAAACACTTAGAATGCACACACTACACTTATATATGAAACAATGTATGAACACAGGTAAAACCTACCTCAATACATGTTAAAAATGCCACTATGGGCCAACAAAAACACAACCAAACACAATGGGACACAGCTCAATCAAGAAAAATTAAAAATTTTGACAAAAATTAAAGTTTTCCCAACCCCATTCAAAATAAACCTAACCCTAGAAATTTAAGAATCTAAGACTTAATCTAAGGATTCAAAGGATAAAAGATGTTAAAACATACCTTAGAGAAGACTTAGAAGTGAAATCCAAGTAGTTTTGGTTGAGATTTGAGTGAAAATGGTGTTTTGGGTTGAGAGAGACACGAAAGAGGCAAAATAAGAATTTTGAAAAACTGTCACTGTGTGCCCCTTTAAAAACTAAAAGTCCCCTCATTTCACAAGATAGCTACTAATGAAGTTCTTGCGAGTTACTCACTAAATGCCTCAAATGCACATGGCAAGTTTCGCAGGAAGCTATCTCTCGTGAAGCACTCACGAGGGAGTCGCAAAACTCTCTATGTAAAATTTTGGAAGAAATGAAAATTAGCTTCCTCATTTTTGCAACTAAGATGCAAGATAGCTTACTCGCGACATACTCACAAAAATGCTTCTAGAGGAGTTTTTCAACAAAACAGATTTGGCTTTTTGGAAAAACTTTCAAAACACAAGTGATACACAAAAACACTTTCAAAAACAAATAAAACACTCAAAAATCTTTTTAGGTTTGATCATCAAACAATTGAGTATATACATATCACATTTGAACACGTACAATCACACAAATAAAATAGGCATTCATTGAACATTAGACTTATGTGTTGTGTGTGTGAATCAAGTATGAATTGGTCCATAGTCTAGTATGAAACTTTAATGATCAATTCAATCAAGTCATACACAACTAGCACGAAGTCAAGTGACCTATCTTACTAGTAGAAATGAACGTATATGACCTCCCCACCAAAGTGTTTACATTGATTGAAAGCTTTTCATTTGGCTTCAATTTTTCATACTTTTTGATCAATACAACTCAATTTTTGAGCAACAATGCCATGAAATATTTTATATTTCTTTGAGGAATAAGCCTTTGGCTTTGGGATCATACGATTTGAATACATTTTGCTCCACCTTTTCCTAGTCAAACTAGTTTTCGAAGCAAGGCTTTTTCAACTCTTTCTCTTTTTAAAGATAGACGTTTGTAGAGCTTTTTGACATAAAAATAAATGTGAGGAGATATATAGGCACAAGTCTACGCATGTATCAAGATCAAATAAGACTATTGACTAATCATTCATGACAAGCTTGAAGATCTATTTTCAACAATCAAATATAGATTTCTAGATTTCACTAACACTTAAAAAATGTGCATACATAACAAGCTAAGATCGTAAATGCACTACGCCATTAGTACAGAGGTACTAGGCCAAACTCAACATGTGATATACACAACACAAGCGATCAAAATTTTTGAGATTTTATACTTTTTATGGGTTTTTGAATTTTTTGACACACTAAAAAACAAAGCAAAAAAGTAAGATCAACAAAATAAGGTAAATAAAACAAATACCTATAAAAAAAACATGCTAGGATGAAAGCAATGACACTAGAAGAATGCATATGCCATGATGCATGAAACTATAACCCTAATACATTGGAAGTATTAATGTATGGACATAGTGAGTAATTATGCATGAGTACCCTTCTTCACCCACACCGCACAAATGTTTTGGGTGAGGTCCCTAGAAGGAGGGGTACGACTGACATAACTCTCAAATCTCAGGGTGAAGCTAGCTAGGCATAATGAAATCTTCTTCAACATCTCCATAATGTCTCTAATGAGTTAACCCTCATTTTCTCCTTTAGCTTGGTTTCCCCTTGGCATT
This sequence comes from Notholithocarpus densiflorus, assembly GCA_030021035.2. Taxonomy (NCBI): domain Eukaryota; kingdom Viridiplantae; phylum Streptophyta; class Magnoliopsida; order Fagales; family Fagaceae; genus Notholithocarpus; species Notholithocarpus densiflorus. The sequence goes on along the minus strand of JARYZH020000287.1, from coordinate 315,193 downwards.
CTTCTTAAGTTTCCTTGATCATGCAAAGAGTCAACCCTCTTGAGAGCCTGAAGCTTGAAGTAATTTGGTCTTGTGTGTCCTCGAACTCCACAATGATGACAAAAATGCTTCACTTGAGGTCCCCTTTGATTCTTAGGCAATGACTTCTCTTGAGATATGAATATCCCATCTTTTCGTTGCTTCACTTGAAGACCAAGAAAGTAGTTTAACTCTCCCACCATGCTCATTTCGAATTCCTTCTTCATTTCCTCTGAAATTTCTTGAGCAAGAGCATCAATTGATGAACTGAACACAATGTCATCTACATACATTTGAGCTATAAGAAGAGATTTCTCATCTCGTTTGACAAAAAGAGTTCGGTCGGCTTGACCCCTTTTGAATCCACGATTCAAAAGATATGACGTTAAACGATCATACCATGCCCTTAGTGCTTGCTTCAACCCATATAAAGCTTTCTTCAATCGGAGAACATGGTCCGGAAACTGAGGATCTTGATACCAATTGAAAGCTCAAATTAGTGTGAAAAACACTAAACCTTGTTTGGGCTAAGAACCTCTCAAGGATGTAGAGATGGAGAGGTAGGAGTAGAGGAAAACTTAGAGAAAATGTGTAGATGATTGTGGGTATAACAATCTCTAACTCTCAACTGTTTTTGCAAGGGTTTTCTCTCTGAAAAACACTCCTTACATTTCATGGGTAATGAGGGTATTTATAGTGTGGATAAAAAATTTGGTAAAACACTTTATCTTTTTGCCAAACAGAGAGTTTCACGGGTACCTCGCGAGATGGCCTTTCTCGCGAAGTACTCGCGAAATGACATGCTGTCATGACTCTTTAACTTCTAGTCATGTGCTTCACACGTGGCCTTTTGCGAGATACTTTCTCGCGAGCTTTTTGCAAGCTAGTCGCGAACTGCACTAATCCAACTTTGAAGCTTGATTCTTCACCAATTTCTCACACTCATCCCTTACAAATAAAACTCACATAAATACAGGGAAATAATTGAAGAAATTACAATAAAATTTAGCATGAAATTAAAGCCAACAAAGGCTAGTTGGAAATCACAACTTTACAAAGTTACTACAAAGAAAAAGAGTTATTACAATGTTAATAATTTGGACATGTAATATATGGGTCCATTTTTTTCCCTGAGTATTGATAGACATATCTGATAAATTATCAAGTGTCTAAGTTTTTAAAAGAATTTGTATTTTAACATGATATCAGAGAAGATCCTAAACTCAATCTATGTCTTCCACTTATCTCCCATTTAAAATGTTAAAAATTTCACTTGTTGGACGAATATCATGATATAGTCTGTAAACTTTGATACACTTGTGAATTGTGATGCTATGTAAGAGTATGATTTAGTCTTTAAATAATGATTTATTAATGTGATTAGAAAGATTCTCAATTCAACTTAAAATGACTACTGAAAAATAAATATAGTAAAAAACCATTATTTATGATAATAATAAAATTACTCTTTGACTAGTTTTGACAAGTGCTTTAATGAATTTGAACATTATTTTTATTTATAATTCAATTACCCCGTTTGAAATAAGGCAAAATGTTAATTTTGTAATTCCAAAATTGATGCATTTTGAAAGGGGTGAAGATAAATAATTAGTATATTTTACTAGAAGTTTAACAATTTTTTTTAGGCGTAAATGCACTTTTAGTCCCTATATTTTGGCTTTTTTCCATTTTGGTCCATACATTTGAATTTCACCACTTTTAGTCCCTAAATCAATTAGCGCGTGTTATTTTGGTCCTTTCTGTCAATCAACAGTCGGAAATATCTGACGTGACAAACGGAGGACTTAAATATTATTAAAAATCCACGTCACCCATGACACATCATCATATAAATTTAAAAAATTAATTTATTAATTTTAACTAAATAAAAAAAATAAAAACAGAATTAAAAACCAAAATTCACATGAATTAAGATCTAAAAGTTTCTTGAACAAGAACACCAAGAACACCAACCCAGATCTAAAAGATTCTCCCATTGTTTCTCTTCTTGCATTTTCTTAGCAACCAAACATGCAAAACACACAATAATCTTCAAATGAGACCAAAACCCAACAATCACAAAAATACCAAAACACAACATCTCAACCAAAACACTAAAACATCTCTACCAGACCCAGCCAACCAAACACCAAACATCAAAACTCAACCAAACACAACAATAGACCAAGAAAATCCTCCACCGATTCACCACCTTCAAACCCCACCAATGGCCAAAAAATCCAGATCTACCTACCACCTCTGAGCCCAGCTGACCACCGCCACCCAGACCCAAAAAACCCAACCAACACCATTGTTCTCCACCTCCACCGAGTTGAGTTTGTCTTTCTCCACCTCCATCGCTAGTCTCCACTGCCGATCTGAGACCCTCCACTACCTTACTATCGATCTGCAACCACCACCTCTACTACTGATCTGCAACCACCACTTCTACTACCACCGATCTAACCCCTCATTCTCTCTCTTTAACCCAAATAAAACCCATATAGGAAAAAGAGAGAAAGATAGAAAACTGAAAGAGAGCTGAGGGAGAGATCAAGAGCCGACTGCCGAGAGAGAGGGGAAAATGAAAATTGATCCACCGCCAAGAGAGAGAGAGCAAAGCACCGATTTGAGTGAGGAGCTTGAGGCATTTGGGTTTGGGTTTGGGTTTGAGCAAAATCAAGAGATAAAGAGAATGTGTCAGTTAGAGAAAGAAAAAAAAGCACCACAACCATTTGTGGCGGTGGCAGTGGCGATGTGCAAAGAGGTAGAGCTCGAAGCTTTCAGCCATGAACATATTTTGAAAGAGAGAGATCTTCGTGATTTGGAAGAGAGAGAGGAAGCTTTGAGTTTTGGAAGAGAGAGGAAGCTTGGAGAATATTTTAGAAGGGTTGGGGGAACCGGCTTTTGATAAGGAAGTTTTGGGTTGAAGTTTTTATTCTGATTGTGTGAATTTTTTCTGGGTTTGTAATAAAGTTTAACTCATTAATCTAAGAATATGATTCATGTTCTGGGGATGAACACAAGGAACATGAACATGTTCTTCAGAAAAAATAATGAAAGAAATAAATTTTTTAAATTTAATTATCTTATTTTATTTTAAAAGAATTTAGAAAAAAACATGAAAATGTCTTTTTTTATTATTATTTTATGCTGACTTGGCATTTATTAAATAACAAATAATTTTTATTTTATTTTATTCGCCACGTTAGCATTTACTGTGTCAACAGTGCACTCCGTCTGCCACGTAAGATATTTTCGGTTGTTGATTGATGGAAAGGACCAAAATAACACGCGCTAATTGATTTAGGGACTAAAAGTGATGAAATTAAAATGTAGGGACCAAAATGGAAAAAAGCCAAAATGTAGGGACTAAAAGTGCATTTACGCATTTTTTTTTAAAAAAATTTAAGAAATTAAAGTGATGTGAAAGTTGAATTGCCATGTGAAATATCACCGTAGTTTTGGAAGTGATTTAATTTATTATTAGAGTTTGTGTTCCACAAATAGAATTCACCCTCATGTGAGAGGAGGGTTGACTATGTCTGATGGTTGTGATAACCTATCTATTATTAAGTTTGACTTGAAATTCAATGCTAGACTTAAACCAAGAAGCATAAGAAGATTTTATTCGTAAAGTCACTCAACTTTTAATGAACACTGGGCTGCAGGAAGCTTAAGTATCTCTTGCCTCTGATTGCTGTGTGCATTTACTTCTGCTTAGCTGTGTGAAAAAAGAAAAAAAAGGAACCCGTTGAAATTTATTTATAGCGTGTTTGCATCCATATCTAGATAAGGTCTGTCAATAAATTTCACTTCTTATGCATTGATTGGTGTCCCAGCACTAATTTTTTTTATTAACAAATGAATTCTTAATTTAAGATATGTATCCATTCATTTGTGGTCTGGTTTGAAGAATCCGATTTATGATTGCGCACATGCATGTGCAAGTTGTGGAAAGTTTTTGATAATTATTATTATTTTTCTTTACAAGATAGAAATTCTACTTTAGCTTAATCTAAATGTATATGTGTGAAGCTCCCTCCTGGGAACTTGAACTTTAGCCTTTACCCTCCATACCTAGGGGCGTGCAAAATATCCACTTGACCCGCCAACCTGCTCGACTTGCAGTCAACCTGCCTGTCCTGTGTGGGTCATCAAGTTAGGTGGTTTGGGTTGGGCAGGTTAGACCCCCAAAATAGTGGATTGGGTTAGGTAACGGATCGAAAAATTGCCAACCCGCTACAACCTAACCCGCCTCTTAATTATACATAAATAATATATATATATATATATTAGTTCAAATTGTTCAACTGTATATTCTATATTTAAAGTTAATCAATTCACCTAATCAATTTTTACAGCTAATCAATCAATTCCTTAAATAAAATATAAAAAGTCAACATTGAAACCTTAAACTCACTTCAGCCATATACTACACTCTGTATTTAGCCTTCACCTTCAAGGCTTCAACTGCTTCCGCTCCCTCTCTCTTTCTTGTTGTTTTGTCTTTTTCTTCCTTAACCTCTTTGAAAAGTTGGAGGTTATTTAGTTTCTAATAATAGAGTTAGTTATACTGTTGTGCATGTGTAATACTCTTAGTGGTTCTTATAGTTTGTAATATGGTTAGTTTAGGCACAAAGGTTGGTTATATATACCCTATAGTTTATCAAAAGTATATATATACTCTATATTTAGTAACTAATTGTAATTTGTGATAAGTGTTTTTAAGAACATGCATACCATTTTGAAGTTTATTTGTTATGTTGGTATGTTATTATTTTGAATCATTGATGTGACTTTGGGAATGTTAAGACTTTGGGTTTGTTGATTTAATTTCCCTCGGTCGTAAGGCAGAAACCTACTTTTTTTTTCTTTTTTTTTTTTTTTGGTGGAGACAAGGTATGTTAGAGATGATATATCTCTTTTTCATTGACCCTATGTTTGTGTTGGAATTGAGATTATTCAATGAAATCTACCTTTAAATATTTTTTGTGTGCATTAATTATATTTTGAGATTATTCAACCTGCTAAACCCACCTAACCCGTCGAGTTGAAACTGCCAAATTTGTAATCAATCTGCCAAATTTAGACTTTGGTGGGTCGGTGATGGATTGGAATTTTCCCAACCCGCTAGTGGCAGATTGGATAGAAATATTGGCCTTTACCCGCCCAATCTGATCCGCGCACACCCCTACCCACACCCTACAAGCACTTATACTTGTGAAGTGACAATTTCGCGCGGTGGTGAAAGTTGATAATTGATTTGTCATTGTCATTCTAATGTACTCTTGGATATAATATGCACTAACCGTTGACATTTTGTGTGTGTTTTTTGGTTTTTGGAAGTAAATCATTGACGTATAGAACTAGTAATAGCAATAGTTCTAATTATTTCTACTGGAAACCCTAGAATTAAGAATTTTGGACGTCTCTCAACATGCAACCATTAGACTGTGTTTATTGTACTCATGCATTTACTTAAAAATGATGTTATATAGTATCATTTTTTATAGGTGAATTTGGTCAGGCCACCAATATTTTTTATCTTTACACACATCAACACAATGGCTCAATACATCTAAAGTTCACAATGGAAAGATTTTAAGGTTATATACTTTAGTTCTCAGCAAAAAAAAAAAAAAGGGATATATACTTAAATACAATGATTTGATTGATAGACATTTTAAAGGAAATTATGACATGATGACAAGATCAATGAAATAAAAAGGTACAATGATAACACAAAGGGACAAACGAACTATAAAGACATACAATTAGTACTACTAGGGAAACCATCTATTCTTTAAAGAAATTTTCCATCTACACTTTAATCGTCTTTCTATTGCTGGATTCTTTAGAAACTGCTGCTATTGAGACCAATCTTTGTTTCTTGTGAGTGTGTAAGCTGGTCGTTGCTTGGTCAAACTGCCAATCTGCTTCTTCCACTAGATTTGTTTTTGTGTTTCCTGGTTTTGTGCAATCCAGTTTATGGAGAAAGCAGTTACATTGCTCTTCATATATTGAACACAGGTACAAAGATTAATTGCTGGCTAGCCGCATATATTACTTGAAGATAACTTTTATTTGGGCAAACCTTCAGTAAAAGTATCTCCACTGAAGAAATTGCGGTCTGAATATGTTTCAGAACCAACAGCTCCCCCGATTGTTAAAGCAAAAGATAATTATCCGAGATCAATTCCTATCACTGAATATGCGGATGAAAATGCAGTAAGAAAGTTTCCACTCCCTTCTGTCAATAGCAAAGGATTGAAAACGGAGGAATCAAATTTTTGGGCTTTATTCTGCAAATCCTTCTTTAGCTCCTGGGAATACCTATACGAAACCAGCCCCATGGTATTTCCAACCACCACCAACAAATCATTGGTTAGTTCTTGAAATGTCTCCATCGAAAGGACTTGTGTCACATCCCAAACCCAAAAGGGGTCCAAAGTATGAGAAAACTACAACCCAAATGTACCTGTAAATATTTTGGCAATTCAATCCAAAGAATTTCCACTAGCTTCAAGTAATTTTCATAATAATTTCATTAAAAGTGCTCCTAAAATAAGTTAGAGCTCTATGCAATAATTACAAAAATCGTTGGCCATAAAAAAATGGAAGTCTAAATAAATATAATTACACATTATCAACTTGTCCCATTAGTGAGAATAAAAGTCATCACCACTATCTACAAAAGAATGTGTCAAGTCTCCTTTAGGAGGTACAACACCTAAGGATTATCATAAAAAAAGTCCAACCTTCTTCAGTAATTTGTCTAACTACTGTTAGCTACAAAAAAAACTGTCTCAAAATGATTGTTGTTTACTTTGAAAAAGTTTGTGTGAAAGAATGGCATGAGACAGAGCCCAGTAAGTAGCATAATTAAGAGGGGTGGGGGAAATGCAAGTTTCATGATGATGAATATATTATAAACATGCGCTAAATTGAGAATTTTAATTTTTTTTCTGATAATTAAATTTCTGTAATAACATGACAAGAATGATTTAAATAGTTTAGCACAAGACTCCTTAAAATGTTTACCATGAAACTACATAATATCTATATATACTGTGAGCAGTAACAATACCATTCCTAAACTAAGAAATTTAACCCAAGGCCATAAGACAAATCATTATAAAGACATTAGGTATGCCACAAAGACATCAAGTTATGCCACGAAGACATCGGTTATACCACAAAGACATCAAGTTATGCTACAAAGACATCAAATTATGCTACAAAGACATCAAACCACCACAAAGACGAGGTGTCAAGATACCAATGTCACAAAGACTACGGCATCTAGCTGGGTAATCACACTTGTCATGGCACAAGGGTAAAAACAACATAAAGCTCACACGTTACATGTACTTTGAAATATATAGCTTATATCTAAGTAGTTTCATGAAATCATCACAATATCCAATATTCACAATCTTCTCAGAGCCTCCAAAACCATTTCTTGTCAAAGTATTTTGCATCAATTTCCCAAGTAACAAGACAAGGTAAGCATCTATAAATTTTCTAGTATACCATAAAATCCATAAAAGTCACTATCAAAAGATTAATAAATCAAAGATGCTCATATTTTCCATGTCAACAATTCATGTATTTCCCCATATGCATTACCAAAAATGATGTACTTTTCATAAATAGTCATATACATTAAGGTTACAACATAATAGTTTTTTTATTTATTAAGAAAATATAGTTTCCATGAGTAGTTTCCAAAAACGTGTCTAACCCAAAAATAGTGTTTATGCAACATGGTTATTTTCCAAAAAATCCCATTAAAAAGCTACTTACCTTACAACCCGCAAAAAACCTAATTATCCAAGCTCCAAAGAAGATTAGCTAGAACCTAAACAATACCAAGCAAACCTATCACGATAAGAATAAATCTTGACATTGCATCTAGTTACGAATTAGAAATTGCTAAATAAGAAATTAATTAGACTGTAGACACCTCATTTTGTTCCCCTTACGACTTGGACCCTCATTCTCCAATGACGACATTACTTTAAGGCCCAAGGTTGATTTGAGGCCCAATGTTGTGAAATCTTGACTTGAGGAATTTTTATGGAAAAAATAATTTTTTTTTTTTTTTTTTGGAAAAGAAGGCTGCTGGAAACCCTAAGTGTGTGTACGCATACATGCATATGCGTACGCACACTTAAAACATGTGTACGCATACTTAGGGTATGTGCACGTATCTGGGGTTCTAGAAAATATGAAAGGAAAACTTTTTGCACATAATTTGGTGTGGAACGAATCCCACATCACGTATGGGAGCCGCCCATACCCCTATTTTACCACTATATAAAGCCATAAAATGGAACTTTTTTGAAATTAAGGAGGCAAATACACACAAGATTTTTCTAGAGAATAGTGAATCAAAGAGGGAGTTTTTTCACAAAATATCCTCAAGTCAAGTTTTACTTGGTTGGGACCTATTTTTGGTCTTGGCCTTCGAGTTCTAAAGCTTACTAACCTATTAGTTTTGTTGTTGATTGAATTGACTAAGGGGGATGGTCAAATCTAGCTCAAGAAGAGTTCTTGTGTTGAGGTAAAGGTTCTAGCTTTGGCTCTTCACTTTTTCTTTGTTTTATTGTTTATTTTTATGTTTTATTTGCTTTAATATGTTTGTTTGGTTTAGGTTTACTTTGTGTTCATATTAGAAGCATGATAAGTTGTTAGATTTCTTATTTTCCTTCGTTTTCTTTGCTGAGTTGCTGGGTTTAGGGTTTTGGGCGTGTATGTGTGCTCATGCTTCATGCATGCGTACGCATACTCGTAGTGTGTGTATGCATACAGTTGGGATGCACACGCATAACCTGTGTATGTGCACACCTTGTGTATGCGCACATACACTCATGTCCAGAAACCCTAATATTCTTCTCTTTTGTTTTCTTTTTTCTCTTGCTCATATTTAGTCCCTATTTAAATATGTTCTTCACTTGTTTTGAGTCCTAGGTTAGTAGTCTAACATGCTTTGTTGTGTCTTTATGCTAGAAGTATAATTAGGGTTTCTGTCTTTGTTAAATACCACGCATATGAATATGTACATGCATTGATGTATAGGTATTGTGATATAACGAGGTAAGTCAGGTAAGTCATATATAGATAATATGAACATGCATTTGAGTGTTTGAACATGAATTGTTTGATATGTTTGGTTGAATGCCTTTAGTCTTGATTTAATGCTTAGATGATGTTTATATAATCTGACTTATGACTAATTTTGTTGATTTGTGTTAAATGCTATGATTGATTACTTTAGATGCATGTTAAAGGGTGTGTGAATTAGAATATGTAAAGTTGTGATTTACAACTATGTTTTTGTTGGCTTTAATTCCGTGTCAAATTTGATTTTATTTGTTCAATCTTTTCCCTATATGTTTGTGGGATTTAATGTAAGGGTTGAGTGTGAGAGTTTGGTGAAGAAAATTTGAAGACAGTGAAGTTCGTGAGTGGTTCGTGACTGGCTCGCGAGTGGACCAACCCGCGATAGGCCACGTGAGATGCACATCCTGGAAGTTGAAAGAATTTCTGCCAGGATGTATTTTGTGAGTCACTTTGCGACTCGGCTAAGTCACGAGTAACCTGCGAAACTCTCTGCTTGAAACTTTTTTAAGCATGCTTTTTTCATTTCTTTACCCAGACTATATAAACCCTCATTACCTATGAAATTGTAAGTAGACTTTTAGAGAGAAAACCCTAGCAAAACACTTAAGAGTTAGAAGATTGTAAGCCTACAATCATCTACATAAATTCTCTTAGTTTTCCTCCACTCATACCTCTCTAACTTCAACTCCTTGAGAGGTCCTTAGCCCAAACACTTTCCTCACCCAATCTGAGAGTTGTGAGAAGTTTTGGTGCATGTGAGAAGCATTGGAAGAAGTCAAAGGATGGCGGATGCAATTTGGAGCTAATTGTGGGATCCGGATAACTAGTGAAGACATAGCTCGGTGAAGCTCATTAGTAGCTGGAACTAGGAGGGTTCAAGTACTTTGGGTAGATTAGGCTTGGATGGTCTTTTTGATATCCTTGTACTCCAACTTTATTCACTAGTGGATCGATTCAGCTTATAGGGCCATGGATATGTTTTTCATCGAGTACTTCGGTTTCCTCTTCGATAAAACATCTCGGTGTTATCTTGTGTTTGCATCTCTCTTTCTTTTTATTTAAGATTTACATTTATTGTTTATTGTATATGCTTATGCTTTAGAGAGTTGTTCCAGTTTCATTGCATTACTCTTTCTCTTATTTCCACACTTAGTTAAGTAGAGTAAAAGCAATCTAGCCATAAGTTTTTATTTGGTGTCTAAACAAGTTATAGTGTTTTCACACTAATTGAGCTTTCAGAATAACATGTTAAAAGGCCTTTTAATGAGATTAAGGTTTGGAACACAATGAGTGGAGGTCGACCCATGGGTCGGGTGGGGTTGGGTACCTAACACTTTTCCATCCCCATACCTAAACTCCAGACACATGCTCTAGTAAAGATCAGTCCTTCCACAAAGGCGCTATATTTATGGTTTCTAGACCTAATTTAAGTGGTGACTCCATTTACACCCCTTGCCATGATCCTAAAGACATCGTTGCGGGGCGCTTGTGCCCACATAGGCAAGCCTAAGTATTTCACCTCACAAGTAATGTATTCCACTTCCAAAGTTTCTCAACAAATTAATTTACAAGGCATAGACTCCAATTTATAAACTTAGGTCATTCAAGGTGTTCTCTCTCTAACACCAAAACTTCAACACCTTATAAGTACTTCCCACAAGATTTACACCACATCAACAAGAGACCCATGATACCAAAAATCACAATATCCTCCAAGCAAACAATTTGAATCTTTAACTAGCTCCAAATAAACAATAAAAATTATATTTACCATCTATTTCACATTAGAAAGCCAAAACCCCCAAATCCTCACCATGACAACCTTAGATAGCCACCATTGTAAAAATCATAAACCCACTCATCAAATAAATCCACCAAGTCAAAACCCATATACATAATCACAAGAATATCACCCAAGAAGCTCATAAATCACATGAATATCATTTCCAAAGCTTAGATAAAAAAAGCTTTAAGCAAACTTATATAATCCCACCAAAAGGTTAGAAATTTTTACCTCAAATAAAAGATATGAAGAGCCCTAGAGGCTCCTAAGGAATTTTTCCGGTGATCTTGCCGGAAAAATGATGGTAGAGATGGTGGTGAGAAGTGTGTACAGGTGGGAGAGTGAGGGAGTGTGAGAGAGGAGTGTTTGTGTTGTGGTTGTGAGAAAAAGAAAAGAAAAGTGTAAATGAACACTTATTTTGACCAGCCAAGAGAGTGAGAGTGTGAGATGATATTGTGTGGCGGGGAAGTAAAAAGGGTAGGTGGGTCACGTGGGATCGAAAAAAATCTGACCTTGTATATTTTTTTTTTGGTGCTGGGATGTTACGTGGATCATTTCTAGAACTATGACTATAGAGTTCCATTGATTTCACTATGTTAGGGAAAATAATAGAGACGTTGCTTACAATCACCAAACCCTAATTCTGAAGCATAAACTATTAGTTTTAGCTTCCGCTCCATAGATTACGCCTCACAAAAATCTCATTAATACTGTAATACTTCCAATTCGGGTTGGCTACAAAATTGAATAGATCAAAAAAAGAAAAGAAAAAAAAGTCTCCACATATCCCAACAGTGGCAAGATCACCTATTGGCCTTTGAGAATTCATTTTTCTTTAGCAGGAGATATGCAAATTGAAAAAATGAAGGAATACATTATCTTAGTCTATTACCACCTAAAATTGCACATCACTTGGGTTTCTTACACTCATAGGAATAGACTTAATCGCCTTATTGGCTTCAAAATGAAGGAATACATTATCTTAGTCTATTAAGTTTTTTTTCCACTGCTTTGAGATTCGGTCAATAAGTGAACTAATATTAATACTTTGAGACATTATTTTGTAAGATTAGGTAGGTGGGTAACAATTTATCGTCCCAAACTTTTACATCCTCACAATTTCCAATTCTACATTTGAAACCAAGGGATAAAATCATAAAAGCTGTCTTGCTTAAGTTATGCTCCCTTTTATGAGCAATTTTGAAAACCTGTGCATCCAAGAAAAATTTGGGAAGTATTTTAGACTTCAACACCCTGTATAATAGTATTTTACACTATTTGACCCATTTAAACCAATGTGTCATTTTATTTCCCTGTTTAGTGTTGACCCTTCCAAATATCTATTATGTGCATTTATTTATTTATTTTTAACTTAGAGCTATTTCATAAATTGAATACTCAATGTCACTATATCATATTATCTTAGAGTACAGTGTCATGAATCATGTCTACGAAAGAAGTAAATTGCAAATGTATTCCTAATCCTAACTCTGAATCCCTATATATTCCATACATAGAGTTCATCGTAAAACACACAATTGACTTATCCCAAAAAACAAAAGTATAACACACAACTTAGAAAATAGTAAAGATGTAGCCAGCAATGTTTTTTTACGGGCACGTAAGTCGTTAGGTAGAATCACATTGTTCTTGTGTTCTCTCTTTTCACTACAACGCTTTCGATTGCTATTTCAAGTCCTATATGCATCATAGAATAGATAGGCATTACGTTGAAACATCATGCATATTGGTTTAACTAATGACTTTTGAACCATTTGACAATCCAATACCAACATTTTATATTGAGGGCATTCAAACTAATTACCATATGTATTTACGGAAAAATATATTGGGTTGACCTCAAAACCAACAATTTATTTTCATTTTTTCTTTAGTCTCTTGCTATTTTGGACATGTATTTGAGTACCCAGGGCCCCCAAAAAAGATATGGGTTCCATAACTGTCTTTTCCAGCAGAAAGATTTAAACCATAGCACATAGGCTTTTTCACAAGTTGCTTAAACGCTGAGGGTTTGAGACTTACAAAAGTTCCATTCTTGTTAGAGTACCTAATATTCCGAATAAAACAAGCTCTTCCATAGCCTTCACTTGGAAAATGGCCACTCCCCATTTGTGTGGATGTGTGAATACCGCCTGGTTCTTTGTTATAAACCTTTCCACCAAAATTAATGTATGTAGCATATTCTCCAAACTCTTTGAAGATGTTGACAGGCCAATACCCTACTGCCTCGTTTGGATATGTGAGCCACCAATTTGAGTCCGGAAACTGAAACATAAATAAAATTGTGTGCATGAAATATCATTAGTGTCTCTCCAAAAATCTGGTAGCATTTCAGAAGGTATATATATTTGCATCACCTTCACAATGGACATGTATGTTTTGTACTGCTTTTCGTTGTATTGGGAAACAGGCTCTATGGTAGCAACAAAAGCAACTTTGCGAGATACTTGCACGAACCCACAAGCAGCATTATAGCAACCTGTTTTGTAACCGTCTTGCTTACAGATACAACAACAAATACAAACCACATATAAGTTAAATGAGCCTCATTAAATGCATTTGACTTAGACTATATATATAGCAATGTACGGGTGAGAGTGGTTGATTATCGTGTCTTTCATTGTAAATTTAGGACAAAATATATTTGGCAAAAAAGGATAAATTATATATTTGACCCTTGTCCTCTAAGCTATTTGTCATTTAGTCATTGATATTTCAAATGTGTTAATTTGGTTCTTAACTTTTGGTATTGTATTAAAAAATGGTCTCTTCGATTAAGTGATAGATGAAAAAAGTTAACATGACTAACAGTGATATTAAAATATTATTTTTTATGCCATCTAAGTCGCTGCATGAGATGCCACTTGGCCTTAATTTAAAAAAAAAAAAATAACAATACAAAAAGTCAGCCAAATTGAATTCGTTGGAGCAAAACGGTAGAGACCAATTGACAGGTTTAGAAGGTTACAGTCGAATATATAAACTACCTAAGTGAACTTACAGTCGAATATATAAATAACCTGCTTTGCGTATCACCTGGAGCAACCTGCAGGAGGCATAACATAAACTATGTGTCACACAATCATTCAAAGAATTCGATATGTAAATTACATTTTATTTTATTTTCATTATAACATTAATATATATATATATGTAATTATTTTTTGCAAGCTCAAAACTTACCGTCCATCCTGCTTCCATTGTGCTAGCGTTTACTAGTGGACCTGTTGATATCCAAACTTGAGAAGTACTAAATTCTCCAGTAGACGTGACATTCGGGTGCCAAACGTTAAGATAAGCTTCTAATCCATAGTAGTGGCTAGCTCGCGAAGTAATTTGGGCGTACTTTTCCATATATGAAAATTAAAAACATATATTTAAGAGTGTAGAGAGTGTTTTGGAGCTTGGGAAGATTTGGGAATTTGCCAAAAGAAGCTGGTGAGGCTTGGCGGATGCAATCGGGTGTATTGCGGGATCTGGAAAGGTAGAGAAGACATGACTCCGAGAAGTCTGTTGGTAGCAGGAGCATGGAGGGTTCAAGTACATTGGGTAGACTAGGCTTGGAGGGTCTTTTGTTATTCATGTACTCCAACTTTATTCTCTAGTGGATCGATTTACCGCTTGGAGGGTGGCGAAGAGGTTTTTCGCCAACTTCTTCGGTTTCCTCTTCGATAACATGTCTCGGTGTTATCTTGTGTTTGCATCTTTCTTCCCTACTTTTTTAGCTTTCATTTTACTGTTGATTTTTGATGAATATGGCTTAGAGTAGTTTTATTGTTTGTTCGCTCGCATTTACTCTTATTCCGCATTTAGTTTAAATTAGAGTAAAAACAACCGAGCCGTAACTTTTAATTGGGGGTCTAAACAAGCTCTTGTGTATTCACACAAATTCGAGCTCTCATAATATATTAGGTTAAACAATCTGGTTCAAGGGGTCTAAACAGATCAAACACACTAATTTTGGGAGATTGAAATATTTCTATTGCAATCTTGAGGATTACCCTTTCCTCCTTGGTTCTCTTTTTTGTCTTAATGACTTGAAAATTTTCAAACCTTGAAAACATACTATTGAAATCTTTCTTGATTTCATGCACTGTCAAAGAAGGCTAGAAAAGACCATGTTTGTCTTTCTTTAATGACCACCTCCTACCAAGAACTCGAAGCATGTTCTCAAAAAAAAAAAAAAAAAAAAAAAGAGAGTCAAATGAAAATTATCTCTTAAATTACCTTATTTAGCTTGATATGAGATAGAGTTATTTTCCAATAAAGTTTTATGGAAAATAACTATATCTCATGCAAAGATAAATGAGGAAAATAATTCTATTGTACGCGGAGCTAAATAAGAGAATTTAAGAAATAGTTTTTTTAACTCATTTTAAGGTCACATGAATACATAGAAAAATGAGATAGTTTTTCTATAATATGCTTTTAAAAAAATAAAATAAAAAACAATTCATGTTGTCGACGCCTGGCGGCTATTCGACCACCCATCGCGGCAACGCTTAAGCAAAAGGATTCCTCCGAGAGCCTTTGCGGGTGCTTGTGTGAAGGAAGGTCATTACCTTTGGTGTGTGACTGGAATCTGAGTCAATTTTTAAGGAATTACCAAGGGTAAGTGAAGTTGTTAGTACATATGTGATTCACTTGTTAGGAACATATGTCACTATTTTATGTAATTGGCTAATCTTTTGACAAAACGCACTTTACTTGTATTTGGGTAGATCTAGGATGTGTTTAATACTTCAAGAAACTGTGTTTCAAGATCAAGTGTTGAAGCCATGCAAGTCTGTCCAAGATTCAAGCTGAAAAGTGCCTATCATTAAAGCTCAATAGCTAATTATCTATTGAGCTTAAGAAGCTGTTCCAGCCCCGTGGCTCGACAGCATCTCGACAGATAGGCATTTGTCGAGGTTTATGAAAAACAGAATTTTAGATCTGTTTTGACTCTAATCCATGATTATGTGTTTGGACTTTCTTTTCTCACAACCCTAGACATATAAAAGGATTATTTTAAGTGCCGTCAAAGTATTCACAAGTTGCACAAGTGTTGAGCAAAGTTTGTTCAAGCAAATTGTGACCGGAGACACAGTTTTGCCCTAGTTCATCGTTCTTGTAAAGAAGTTGTTGTGTTTGTACACCGTAGGGTTTTGTGATCAAGCATTTTCTTGATCTTTATCGTTGGGATAAACTGAAGAACTTTGTAGCCAACAACCTTCTCTAGTTAGTGATTGAAGTCGCGTATTGGGATCCGTGCAATTGGTTAGTCACGTACTGGGAGCCGTGCATTAAAAGGAGAGATTGTCACTACAAAACAAGTCCAATTGGGTATTGGGGTAAGGGTTCAACTGTAGGTTGGTATAAGGTACTGGGATTCCTTTACTTGTAACCGCTTGTTGTGATAATAGTGGAATTTCGGGAGTGGTAACCTGAAAATCACCCGGTGGGGTTTTTGCCGTGTACGTTTTCCCCATTCATAAACAAATCACCGTGTCTATTTAATTTCTGCTGCACTTAGTTTAATTGGTGATTTGTTTGCGCTACCATGCGTTTGCATGTTAATTTGATTAATTAATAAACTTGGTTAATTAATAAATTAATTCGTCACAAGGGGTCAATTCATTTTTGGCCTATCAAGTGGTATCAGAGCAGGCACACTCTTATTAGGGTTAATCTTTGCTGTGTTTGATCCATTGACCCCTGTTTGTCATGGATAGAGGACAGTCTTTAATCATACCTCCTTTATTTGATGGCACTAACTATGCATACTGGAAAGTACGCATGTGAGCTTTCTTGCAGTCTTTAGATGAGAAAGTGTGGCAAGTTGTGGATATAGGCTGGACCAAGCCTACAGAAGCCCCGGCTGATTGGGATGATGCTAAGATCAAGGCGGCAAACTTCAACAGTAGGGCATTGAATGCTTTGTTCAGTGTAGTCACTAATGAGGAATTCAAGAAGATATCCTCCACTGAAACTGCAAAGGAAGCATGGACCATCTTCCAGATAACCTATGAAGGAACTAAGGCTGTCAAAGATTCAAAGCTTCAGAGGCTCACTACAAGCTTTGAAGAGATCAAAATGGAGGATGATGAGTCGTTTGATAAGTTCTATGCCAAGCTCAAAGACATACTGAACTCAGCCTTTAATCTTGGGGAAACCATTCCTGAACCCAAGATTATGAGAAAGATGCTCAGATCTCTACCCGAGAGATTCCATGCCAAGATTACGGTGATCGAGGAATCAAAGGATATTGACAAGATCCCTTTGACAGAGGTGGTTGGTAATCTGCAGACCTACGAGCTAAGGTTAACGAGGATTGGTAAGTCAGGTAAGAGCAAGAGCATGGCATTGAAAGCCAAGAGCAGTGATACTGATGAGTCTTCTGAGGATGAAGATTCTGAGATGAAGCCCTACATCACTAAGCAGTTTAAGAAGTTCATGAAGAATGCCAATGGGAAGGGCTTCGACAAGGACCGTAAGCAATCCAGTTCTTCTTAGTTCAAGAGTCAAGACATAGGGAAGAAGGATACTAGGGATGGCAGTCAGTACACTGTTCCCGTAGGACCTAAGTGCTTTGAGTGTCAAGGCTTCGGTCACATGAAAAAGGAGTGATCTACATATCTCAAGAGCATTGGGAAAAGCAAGGAACTCGCTGCTACTTTGAGCGACACCGAGCCTAAGGATGATTCCGACAATGAGGATGACGGAATCTTGAATGCCTTCACTGCCACTGTCAATCCTACTGAGGGGATTATTGAAGATGTAGATGAAGAAGAGGAATTGGTGGAGTCCAAGTTTGAGAAGATGGATGATCAAGATGATATCCATACAGCCTATGAGAAACTATACAAGCTTTCTGAGAAACATGAGAAACTTTATAGGCTGGCTACCAAGAAGCTCAGTGATGTGGAACTTGATCGTGAAGAGCTTTCCACAAAGTTTGATGAAGCCAATCAAACTATTAGAGCACTGAGGTTTGAAAATAACTTCTTAGCTGAGAAGACCAAGAAGCTTAAAGCGGAGCTCTTTCAAGTCAGAGCTCAATTGGAGAGGACTTCAAGTGCAAAGCTTGATGAGATGCTAAATCTTCAGAAATTTGCTTCCGATTGAACCAGTTTAGGGTATGGTCTCTCTTATTCTAATATTGCTTCTACTAGCACTACTGTTTTTGTTCCTCCTAGTAATAATGTTGAAATTGAGAACAATGTTGTTAAAATTGAACTAGCTAGTGAGAATTTAGACAATGGTAAATCTATCTTAAGAGCACCCCCTATGCAAGATAAGAAGTAAGCTAAAAACCCTAGGGCTAAGAAGGCTAACTCTCAAAAGCCTAAACATAAAAAGCAGCATTTTTGTCATCATTGTGGAGTTGCTAGTCATACTTGACCAAATTGCTATAAGTGGTTAGCCACTCATCAGAGCAATGGCATGATAGCATCTAGAAGCCAGAATCAGCTTCAATCCTCTCTTACTCCCCTTGGAGATCTTCTAAAAGCCCTCATGTTCCTTTTGAACTTGAACGGTTTCAATTCTTCTCCCTCATCGCTGGTTCAAGGGTTTAATCAAAGGAAAGGTTCTTCTAGGGTGTGGAAGGAAAAGGGCTTCAAGTGATTCTATCACTTTCTTCTCTCTCTTTGTGTTTTTGTTTTTGCATAACTTGTGTGTTTTGCTTTTATTTTGAGTATGTCTAGTTGTTATGCTTTGCTTTGTTTAACATGTTTTTGTTTATTTTTAGTTTTTTTTATTTTGCTTTTGATATAAAAAAAAAATTTGAAAAATCAGAAATATACAAAAACAGTGTGTGTTTTGTGTACATTGGTACTTGTGTACCTTGAATGGTCATTGAAACAAAGTTTTCTAAACTTTGTATCTTTTGTAGCTTAGATGAGCATCTCTATGCACAACTAAGCAAGTGAGTTTTGTGGTTCTTGTTTGTGATGAGCAAGATTAAGTTATCTTTTGTACTTAACACTTGTATCACTCTTTTTGACGGAAATGACTAGAAAATCCTAAGAGAAATGCATAAATAACCATCTCACCACTGTTGCCCACCAATTATGAAATGACATTTGTATGCTTCGGCATAGCAAAAGTGTAATGTCAATGACATTTGTGTGTTTCGGCATAGCAAAATTGGAATGTCAAATGCTTAACATAATTAGATATTTCTTTTCTATCTTTTATATGCCCATGCATGATTTGCTTAAAAGAAAAATATGTAAAGAAGAAAATAAAAAGTAAAAAGAATCAAAATGTTTTAAATATGATTGCAAGCGTGTTTTCTAGGAGATATGGGAGTTATAGAATGTACCTTGAAGGTGATAGTCCCCATCAAACAGTTATGATTGTGTGTAAGTTAAAGTGATTTTCTCATATCTCAAATCGTCATAACATGTATACACTTATGCAATCTTACGATGTTTTTCACACACAACATGCAATATTTTTTGCTACTCTTGATACATGTGTAGGTACAATGTGATTTGGCCATCACAAGGTTTTACATGTGTTAACGTATGCTCACTAAACTGTCTTAACTTGTTTTTTGAAATATAAAATTGGTTAGACTTGTTTAGTTTGTGTGTGTGTTATTGGGATCCATGTGCTTAAAATTGTTGTTGAGAGATGATTTTGAGAGTCTAATATGTTGATTGGATCATTGTTTGAGTTGCATGCTTGATTGCATTCATATCTGTGTTTTTCCCTTCTTGAAAAACTGTTTTTAAGCAATCTCAACAGCTTCTCGACACCTCCTCGACACCTGGCTATCTATCGAGATTTTCATCTTCCTCTTATTGCTTTTCGACAGCTAGGTGGATTGATCGAGATTTCTTCTGGATCCTCGATAGCTTCTAAACAGTTGATGGATCGATCGAGCTTCTCTTAGCCTTCTGTTGAATTGTCCCTCGACAGATCCTCGATAGCTGCATCTGTCGACGTTGTTTTTCTCGACACCTTCCTCAACAGATGTCTCGATACCTCTTGACACCTCTATCTGTCGAGATTTACTGACCTTCCATATAAAGGTCCAACGCGATCCGGTTCTTACTTTTCTCGATCTCTCTCTCGACAGATCCGTCTTTTCACCTCCCAAACTTCTCTTACTCACTCCAAATCTTTTCCTCAAGGTTTCTACAAGCTTTTTCAAGTTTTTCCTTCACTTGGTAAGCTTCTCATCTTTCATTCTTCATGCATTTCATGTTTTGAAACCTAGGTTTTAGGGTTTTTGAAAAATTTTGAGGTTTTTCAAAATTGATGAGTTGTTGTTGAAATTTTGGGATGGGTTTTTGCTTAAATGAGTTTAAAATCTCATACATTGCATTACATAAGCATTATAACAGTATTATCATGCATATAGATGTGTGAAAATTGATTGAGTGCTAGTAGGATTGGATTGGGCTGAGCCCATGATGCTTTTTATATTGCATGTCACATGTTCATGCACTCCCATGAATACGTACTCTATTTTCAATATATTTTGATATATTTGAACTGCTTGGGACTTTTCTGATTGTCTTTCTCTCTCCCTTTCTTTTTTGTTTACGTTAGTCGTGTCTATGGCACCAAAACGTAAGTCTACTCTGTCTCGGAACTCTCTTCGTTCCGGGGCATCTTCGTCTTCTGATCCTACTCCTTCACATATTCGGTTTCGTGATGAGGATGCCCGTAAGGCCTTCTCAAAGAACATTTCTCGATGACGCATTCATTCTGAACGCTGAGTCATCTTGGCGGACTTTGCCAACACTGACCTACCCGATGTCATTCACAGTCAGGGTTGGGAGTCACTGTGTGACGTCGTTGTCATATGTCCATCCGTGCTGATTCAGGAGTTTTACTCCAACATGCATGGATTTGATTCTTCAATACCTCTCTTTCATACTCGCATTCGAGGTACGCGCATTTGTTGTCACACCGGAGTTGGTATCCGATGTGCTCCGTGTTCCTAGGGTAGAGTTTCCTGACTACCCTGGTTATAAGCATCTGAGGACTGTATCCAAGGATGAGCTCAAATTTGCTTTCTGTGAGTGCCCTTTTGTTTGGGGTGAGCGTCAGTTCACTTACTGTACAAACTTTGCAAAAGGCCCTCGATTTTTGAACATGGTCATAACATTCGTTCTTCACCCTCTTTCTCACTATAACTCTATCACAGAGCCTCGTGCTCAATTTTTGTTGTCCCTTCTTGAGCATTTTACCATAGATTTTCCTTCTCACTTTATTTTGTCTATCTTAGATGTCTCTAGGGATTCGGCGTCCCGTGATAAGCTCATCTTTCCTTCCGCTATCACGAGGATCTTACGCCATTTTTCTGTTCCCTTTCCAGCGTCCGTCCATTTCACTTTCATATGTGCCATAGACGTCGCTACCGTTAAACGTAGCGAGGCGCAGTTTAGGTAGAGGCAGTCTAGGTCAGCAGCTCCTCCCCCCCGTTCGGCTCCATCTCGATCTACTCCATCCACATCCGCTCCCTCCTCTTCTACAGGTGATGTGACTCTAGGAGACATCATGACGCAGCTTCAGCGCATGGATGCTCGCCTTGATACTCTCTCTACAGAGCTGTATCAGGTGAATGTTCGCGTCGGTCGTATTGCACGACGGCAGGCAATCATGGGTGGTTTTGCACCTGAGGCTTCTCCTCCTCCTCCTCTAGTGGCTTCTGATTCTGAGGATGAGGATGATGATGATGGTGATGATGATGATGCTTCTGATGATGATGATGATGGAGATGCTAGCTTTACCGATGAGATGTCTACTTGACACTCTTACCCTTTGTCACTCGTGACAAAAAAGGGAAGTAGTTTTGGTTATGAAAGTAGTCTTTCTTAGGGGGAGAGTTAGTATTAGACCATTTTGTTAGGGAGAGTGTTGATTTTTGAGGGATGTAGTGAGGATTATTTGTATCTTTATCTTTTCTCTACTTTAGATACATTTATTCTTGTACCTTAGGTCTTGTGACCATTGTTGACATACATTGTACTGGTTTTCTTTATATGTTGATGTATGTTTCTTTCACCTACCCTTATATGTGTTGTTTATTTTCTCTCTTTATGCACATGCTTCTTATTACTTGTATGCAATCTTTTATTTCTGTTTCACACAAAGATGCCTTGATGAGTTTTGTTTAAAGTGTTTCAGAAATATAGGTTGTCAAAGTCTACTTGCCATAAACTCTCTTCTTGCAAAGTTTTTCAAGAGTTTGTGTTAGGATAGATTTTATTGTATTCAACAAGTGAATATGAGTTGAGTGATTTATGACTTCTCTCATATGTTCATTTGTTTGTTGTGGTTTTGTTACGGATTGCCAAAGGGGGAGATTGTTAGGACATATGTGATTCACTTGTTAGGAACATATGTCACTATTTTATGTAATTGGTTAATCCTTTGACAAAACACACTTTACTTGTATTTGGGTAGATCTAGGATGCGTTTAATACTTCAAGAAACTATGTTTCAAGATCAAGTGTTGAAGCCATGCAAGTCTGTCCAAGATTCAAGCTAAAAAGTTCCTGTCATTAAAGCTCGACAGCTAGCTATCTATAAAGCTTAAGAAGCTGTTCTAGCCTCGTGGCTCGATAGCATCTCGACAGATAGGCATCTGTCGAGGTTTATGAAAAACAGAATTTTAGATCTGTTTTGACTCTAATCCGTGATTATGTGTTTGAGCTTTCTTTTCTCACAACCCGAGACATATAAAAGGATTATTTTAAGGGCCATCAAAGTGTTTACAAGTTGCACAAGTGTTGAGCAAAGTTTGTTCAAGCGAATTGTGACCGGAGACACAGTTTTGCCCTAGTTCATCGTTCTTGTAAAGAAGTTGCTGTGTTTGTACATTGTAGGGTTTTGTGACCAAGTATCTTCTTGATCTCCATCGTTGGGATGAACTGAAGAACTTTACAGCCAACAACCTTCTCTAGTTGGTGATTGAAGTCGCGTATTGAGATCCACGCGATTGGTTAGTCACGTACTGGGAGCCGTGCATCAAAAGGAGAAATTGTCACTACAGAACAAGTCCAATTGGGTATTGGGATAAGGGTTCAACTGTAGGTTGATATAAGGTACTGGGATTCCTTTACTTGTAACCGCTTGTTGTGATAATAGTGGAATTTCGGGAGTGGTGACCTGAAAATCACCCGGTGGGGTTTTTGCCGTGTAGGTTTTCCCCATTCGTAAACAAATCACCGTGTCTATTTAATTTCCGCCGCACTTCTTTTAATTGGTGATTTGTTTGTGCTACCATGCGTTTGCATGTTAATTTGATTAATTAATAAACTTAGTTAATTAATAAATTAATTCATCACAAGGGGTCAATTCGTTTTTGGCCTATCAAAAATCACCAATCATTGGGTTTTTCTAAGGTGTGATTAGTTACCTGATTCTATGTGATTTTATTACCGATCCTAGGCTAAGAAAAAGGTCGTTTTTCCTAATCTAATATGGATGGATAGAATATCTTGATTCTTGAGTTCGGAAGTTTGGTTATGTGTGGGGAAGGTGTTAGGCACCCCACAGTGCCTGTCCAAGGACAATCCTTTGTTTTGGTAAAACCGTAATTGAAAACATGCTATTGGCATTAGCTTACGGGGCTTGGGCTTTGAGGTTTGATTTTGGAATGGGTATGGTCTCAATCGATGCTTTCTCAGTGCATTTGGAATTGATGCCAAATTTCCACAAAGAAAATCCAGTAGCATTTCACCTTAGTTTCATGGCAGAAATCTGGCAGCGCTTCACCTCAGGTGTATCATAGCACACAAAACGCTATTCTCACCGAGCTTTCACTATGAGAATACGACAATAGGGTGCCTCATTTTCATGGTGAAAATCCAACGGAGTTTCATGTTTGGTGCGCTAGGTTGCACCGACAGGCGTCTGTGTATACAGCGCGTATCGACATGCTCGTACTGAGACAAGCCAAAGCCCTTCAAAGTATCAAGACAATCACACTGCGATGATCATGCACACAATATAGCATGAATATGCACCTACGATAATCGTCTTGAGCACATACCCACACTATAAGGTCAAGAACTCTCATGACTAGAGAGGGTCACTCATGTAGTCATGAAAGTCCATCATACAAAATACACAATCACCCATATACAAGCAAATGCAGATATACATACATCATGCACAATGAAACCACATAGAGCAGGAAAATAAATCAGACATTGCCAATGTTTCAAGGGTATGGCCTAGTAAGATACAAGAAATATAAAACGGATATTGCCATACCTAGGGAACGCGGCCCAAGTAAAGAGCAAGAAAAGTAAAGGGGGTACATGGAGGGGGACCCTAATACATGCTCTAGAGGAGAGGCTAAAGAAGGGAGATAGAAGGACATAACTGTTGGAAAAATAAATGGAAAATATAGTTTTGTATCTCATACAAAAACACGCAGCAGAATATGAACGGATCTACTTCATTCATATGAGATAGCATGTAACATTTGAGTTTTGGAAACAAAGAATGAGAGAACGTACCTTGATGTAGTGAAATTCAAAACAAATGAAGATTTTTCTTGAGATGCCTTTCAATCTTCACTCCAATTCCACAGTGTGCCCAAGATGTGTGGTCTCTCAATTAGTTCTATATGTGATCTTTCAAGAGAATAATCAAGTGTCTCCCTTGAGAAGAACTCTTATTCTTTCTTCTTTTTAATCACACATATATTTTCTGCACTTAGGCAGTTACCTTTATTTAATAACTCTTATTAAATAAATAACTGATTATCTAATTGAGTGGCCTTTTGGGCCAGCCCAACTAGGTTTTAGTGTGTGGCTTGGAGTGGGACCAAAAGGGACAAATAAAGCTCTTGCTCCAATGGGTTTTGGACTTATCTGTTAACTCTTGACAAGCCCAAAGTTACTATTAATTATATTTAATACCACTATATAAATAAAATTGCACTCTAGGTCTTATTAATAAATTATATCCTAAGACTTTATTAAACATTTAACCCCTTCATGAAAATATTCGTAGTAATACAAAGTCATAATGTGTAACTGTCACTTTGTAAATTACTACATCTTGATCCTTGAGTATTTGGTTTAATCCTTTAAGTTATTCATATATATTTTATGAAATTTAATTTCATAAAACATAAACTTTAGCAACTCTTTACTAAAGTGGTTATGCCTAACACTCTGAATAACAAAACTCATTAAACTTATCTCAAGGGAATATTTTATATCTCTATAAAGAGACTATGAATTCTATCTTGAGAATATGTGTTCCTTCAACATTACGTGTGGTTGCCCAACAAACTGAGGTTTTGACCGTTTTTCTAGATCTCACTCCTGATATATTAAAGTAACCTACATTTCATGATCAGGTTCATTATTCCCTCAAGATTGAGAGTTTATGTAATTGAAAAATCGTGAGATTTATTATTCGTTTGACAGTTATTGATAGAATAATAAATCACACAACGGTCCAGTTCAATATGTTTTATACACTTAAAACATATCAACATATCACCTAGAAGTCTCCACTTCCATGATCAAGACAAATCATCTTAATTGACATGTTATAGTCTTCGCAAATGAAACGCCCAATTTCATTACCGACTACGAACTAAGATTTTGAGTTTACAAAGAACTTGTGATTTATATCTTCTGTGACTAAATCAAATAAATCACATACTATGCATCTCAAGGACTATATGATAATGTCCAAACATTCATGCTACCATTATTTTAGATAATAATAAAACAGGCTTATTACTAAGAACATAATGTCATACATACATGATATACAATAGGATTTTAGGGCACTAATCCTAACAATAACCACTCAGGGAGGCTAGGCCTCCAATCTACTGAACATTGCCCTTTTTGGGTTTGCGTCTTCTTGCTTGCATTTTTGCCCTTTTTGCTCGCACCTAGGAGGTCGTGTCCTTGCTCCAAGTGTCCTTGCTCTATGTGTGTACATGTGACAAACAAGGAAACAAGCCAGCAGACAAGCAAAGAAAAAAACAAAGGAGATAAGGAGATCATGCAAAAAATATACTAACAAAGAGAGCCAAATGGGGGCAAACGAAGCATGCTAAGCATATGAAAGAGCAAACGAGCATGTTATCTAACAAAAGAGGGAGTCCTAGGAGGAAAACTGTAGGTTTGGATCGAGTGTCCTTAGTTCCATTAGATTGGAGTATGGACGACACACGTGCCGTCAAGCAAAATTCCTAAAGGGAACTCGGGGTCTTGTGTATCAAAGACGAGTGTGAACCAGCACAAGATAGTAGGAATTAGGCTTGATGACACAAGCAAGCAAAGACTTATGCATGAACATGTTGGCAAGCATGTAAAAAGAATGCATAGAAGCAAAGAAAGCCAAACAGATGGCACAAAGCAAGCATGGCAAGCAACATCGCATGAGGCGGAGAAATGCTATGCATTGAGCAAACCAGCATCACGGGGATGCATCGAGCAAGTGTTTACACCCCAATAGGCCACAAGGGGGATGAATGTAACCATACAAGAACAAGCCCACGGGGGGCACAAAAGCATGGCAAAGCCTAGATCTAGAGAGGCAAGTACATACATAAAGCATAGAAGCAAGCAAACATACACATGCATATAGGGAAATGATCTAAACCCTTTGATATAGGCCTAGGTGCGTGGTTGTAGGCCTAGACCACGGGATCTAGGTCTACACCCCACCAATAAGGGCCAAAACACAAGAAAAAGAGATATCAAGGGACAAAAGGGCTATAAAAGCACATGGAATTAGTAACCAACATATAGATCTAAGCACACAAACATGGGATGGAGCACATAAACACACAGATCTAAACATAGGCATGACATGGGGCCTAAAGAGACATAGATCAAAGCATAAACATGTAGATCTAAGCATAAATATGGCAAAGAACACATAGGCATGTGAATCTAAGCACCACCATGGCTAAGAAAGCATAGGCATGTAGATCTAAGCACAAGCATGAAATTTAGACATATTTTAGCCCAAGAAGGCTAAGTCAACAACATCAAAGGGATAAATCATGGTAAAAAGCAAGGAAACATCCTAGAAAAACCATAAAACATGCTAGAAAGCAGAATAAAGCAAGAACATGCTGGGGAAAAGCAATAAAGCATATTATTGAGCAAGAAAAAGCTAGAAAAAGCTATGAAAAGAAAAGGGTGTGGATTGTTGCTAAAAAGCTACATCCACACCCCTAAACCTCAAATCCAAGATACGGAACCAAGGAGAGGAAAATTGAGTGCAAGATTAGTACCTTGTGATTGTGGAGATAAGAGAAGAATCAAAGGAATTTGGATGTGTTTGGGAGAAAAATTAGAGAGGAACAGAGAGAGGATCTACCTAGAAAACTGCCCAAAATCTTCTTCTTTTTTATGCAAAATGAGGGGTCTCGGAGTATTTATAGCCGAAATATGACCTTTCGACTTTCGGCGGCCTTTGAGTGGCCGTCAGCCACCACAAGCGGCCATACAAGGGCTGCCGGCCACCTCTGCTGACATCAGCAGTTTCGACTTTTTCTGGTCCAGTTTTGAACGCGTATTTCAAATCGAACTTGGATTGAGCTAATCTTGGTTTCCTTGGAAAGCTTTAGCTGTCTAGTTTCCAGAACACTAAAAAAAATTGGAAATCTAATAGTCGGATAAAATGTTATGGCCTCGGGAAGCGTGCTAGCGCGCTTTGCACGTTTTTCTGGATATCTCAACCGTTAACTCCGATTTCGACCCATGAATAGTTGTTAGAAAGGGAATTTGATAATATTTGCAATGACGCTAGCCCCAGCTCGTTCTGACGGTTGGATCAAAATTAGGGTTCTAGTGCCCCCAAGAGTCAACGTTAGGTCAAACTTGTTCAAAGTTGACAAAAATCTCCGAGTGGCTCGGGTTTGATGTAAAAGCTTGAAAAATGTCATTTTGGGAGGACTTTGACCTCATTTGACTTTCGGTTAACTTAGGGTCAACTAGGGGCATTTTGGTCAATTTGACTGAAAAAGGCACTTCGAGTGCTTTGATGCCCGAACGGGTTGTGCGAGGTCAATTTAGATGTTTCCGTAGCCCCATAGAGAAAAGATAATATTTTTAGAATTTTCAGGGTTTGGCACGCAAATCGAAGGTGAACAAAATATGGTATCTACAGTTGCCCCTTCTTAATCTAATATCTCGAGTGCAATGGGAGGTATTGGATAAAGAACGTAATTCTGCATTTTGTTGCTCTAAAATTGCGTGCAGAAACTGTGTTGTTCATGGATTGAGACTGGTTTTACCTAGCAAGGTTGAGTTGCTGCAGCTGGTCTGGAGAAATTTTTTGACTTGGTCCTTAGAACTGGGCAAGAAACTCTGGTTTTTTTTTTTTTTTTTTTTTTCTTTTGTCAAAGGTCAACCGGTCAACGCTGACTAGCAGCCATACATGGTGCGCTGGGTAGACCCGGTGGCCACGCAAGGTGTGCTGGTCTGCCAAGATCGTACAAAGACTTATAAATGGGCCTCAAGGGCCCATTTTGGCCATATCCATCTCATTTCTCTAAAATCCTACTTCTAAAAATTTCTTTGGAGTGAGTCGTGGTCTGGCTTCAGTCTGTTGCTTCAGCCTTTTTTTATACACTTTGAGGTTAGTGTCTATTTTTTTACTCTTTATTTTCTGCAAATAAGTTAGTAGCACATCAACTAGAAAAGCATGCTAGTATTTATTTTATTTTGGTATTTTGCATATATATGTTTTTTTTTTTTTTTTTGTTATTTATGGCATGATGCTGTTGGAAAATTTTTTGTTCACACGTTGGGTATTTACATAATCCTACTTGCATGCTTTCACATGTACATACACGTAGGCACAAAAGTGCACATTCATATATATATGTGTGTGTGTGTGTGACTGTGTACATGCATAATTACGTTTACACCTGTCTGTGCGAGGAAAACTTAGTTTTTAGGCCACATAGATGAACATGAAAATATTGGATGCCATGGATACCCAAACTAAAATGCAAAGTAGACATAAGAGAAAAAGTATAATGACTAGGAACCTTGAGATCTTGTAATCATAATGATAACGTAACTTTGAGGGGTGAGTTGCTTTAAGAATATAGGATTAAACGGTCTTGGCCGAATCGAAATCCTGGTGAAATGAACGGTTGTGGCCAAATCTGAATCTCGGAGAGGACATAGGATTAAACGGTCATGGCCGAATCAAAATCTCGATGAGATGAACGATCGTGGCTGAATCAAAATCTTGAAGAGGGCATAGGATTAGACGATCGTGGCCGAATCAAAATCCCAATGAGATGAACAGCCGTGGCTGAATCTGAATCTCGGAGAGGGCATAGGATTAGACGGTCATGGGCGAATTGAAATCCCGGTGAGAAGAACGGCTGTGGCTAAATCTGAATCTCGGAGAGGGCATAGGATTAGACAGTCGTTGGCGAATCGAAATCCCGGTGAGATGAACGGCCGTGGCCGAATCTGAATCTCAGAAATGGCATAGGATTAGACGGTCGTGGCTGAGTCGAAATCTTGGTGAGATGAATGGTCGTGGCTGAATTTGAATCTCGGACATGGGATAGGATTAGATGGTCATGGCCAAATCGAAATTGTAGTGAGATGAACGATCGTGACCAAATTAAAATCCTGGTGAGATGAACGGTCGTGGCTAAATCTGAATCTCGGAGAGGGCTTAGGATTATATGGTTGTGGCCTAATCAAAATCCTAGTGAGATGTATTGTCATGGCCAAATCTGAATCTCGGAGAAGGCATAGGATTAGACGATCATGGTCGAACCAAAATCCCAGTGAGATGAACGGTCGTGGCCGAATTCAAATCTCAAAGGGGGGTAGTTTGGAAACTTTGACATTTTAGGAAACATGACTTCTTGGTATGAACTTGCATGATATACGTTAGGTAGTAGGATTAGACATACTTACCTGTTTGCATACATCGCCATTTGATTTGGGCTTACTGACTAAATCAGAATTTGCTTTTGCAAATAATGTCTTGATAGGCGAGATCCAATGAAGATCGCGGGAAGGCTCCTAGAAGGGATTCATCTAGCAGCGACGATGACATTGTTTCCATTGGCGAGCAAGCAGCTCTGATTCTTTAGAGTCACTTTGATCGAGGGGGTGATGACATTGCGCCCTTTGGCGGTGTGCCCATTGTGCATCATACCAGGGGTCGATGCTTGGTAGAGACTACTAGTGCTTTATCCCAGTCCTATATTGGTTTAACTGGTGATTCTTCGTAGTATCCTTGGACTGAGAAGGGAGAGGGCCCGAGGGGCGTGGAGCTAGAGGATGAGCTTATGTTCAATCTGGATGCGGATTTGGGGGCCGATAACATGGCCGGGCTGGGTCTAGGCTCTCCGCGGCATAGTTGTAGGGCGAGATTTTCGCCTTGTCAAGCTGAGGCCGAGGCCTACATTGGAGAGGTTGATGGTAGCATAGATGATACCCATCTTCAGCATGGTCTGAAGAGGCATCCTTCTGCTCAAGCTCGAACGGGTTAGGTATGTTCCTTTTTCTCTTCCACTTGTCAATTTTGGATGTGTAGATATGCATGCTAACTGGTAGCTTTTCTGATTTTGAGTGTAGGCTACTAAGAGGACTTGTGGTTGGGGAGCTTAGTGTAAATTCCCTATTCGTCATTCGACTCTAGGACTAATGCGTGCTACTGCGTATTTTTGATTGAGTAGGGCTTCGAGGACTTCCTGAGGACTCCGCCTTATTCCATGAGGCACGCGATAGTGGAGACTTTGGTGCAACGTTTCCACGTGGAGATTGGCACCTTTCATTTGAGTGGTGGGGAGTATGTAGTCCTTCCCCTTGACTAGATGGCCATCTTGGGCCTTAGATTCGATGGGCATCCAATCCTAACCGAGTTTGTGGACTTCGGCGTTGCGAGTGAGCTTTTGGGCATCCTCAATCCCCTTACCCTAGCGATGAGATGGTACTTTGGACCTACTAATGAGCCTCTGATCTGCATGCAGTGGCTGAAGAAGAACAGACCTTGAGGGGCAGAACTAGACGATATTGCTCTTAGATGGTTCATTTTCTATTTAATTGGTAGTTGCTTGTTGGGCAACAATTGATTGGTGCTAATCTATCAGCTATTGTCGGCCATAAGAGTAGTATCAAATATAGGGGCTTATGATTGGGGGTCCCTTTCTTATGGATTCTTCATCTTTTTCCTGAGGCCGGCTTCGCAATAGGGCTTTAGGAGCCTTGAGGGTTGTTGACTAATTTTGATGTGGTGGGCCTATGAGTACATCCTAGCTCTGCGTCCATAGTATTTTTGCCTAACTTCGACGATATATCCAAGGGCATACGCCTGGTCCCTTTGCATGATCACCAGAGTTGTTTAGCATAGCCATCCACCATTAGCGCTGCGCTGGATTATGTCACTTAAGGCGAGATACTCAACAACCCCTATGATGGGTGGTTGTTGGCTAGGCGTGAGGTCACGCCTGCTATGGCTGAGTCATGCATACGACGCTATTCTGGGCTTTATTGAGCTGGGAGTTATTCTTAACTGAGAGGACCTTCCATCAGGTCATGCCGATTTTCAAAGTGCCTAGGGATCCACCTCTAGAGTTATCTAGACACGAGGTTATTTTGGATGATCTTGCCTAAAAGACAGGCTCCTTCAAGGGTTTCGTTACGGCGGATACTGATTATGTCGCCTAGTTTCTACAGTCCTCGACCGGACCTATCATCGATGATTGCCTCATGAATGGTGGCAGAGTGCTCGGGGGCATAGCACACTCTTATTGGGCTTCAAAGGCCCACTTGAGGTTACATGCAGATACCCTACTGGCTAGGGTAAGAGAACTTGAGGGCGTAGCCACTGCAAGAGATGGGTATATGCAAGAGGAGATTGCCAGGTCACTAGCTCGAAAGAGGGATCAATGGCAGGGAGAGAATGAGGCCCATGCCATTGCCACAGAGAGAGAGAGAGAGAGAGAGAGAGAGAGAGGAGCCAGTACCTAGTTGAGATAGGCATGCTCCGTGGGTACATTGGCATTTTGATCGACGAGATGAGGGGGCATATGATGCTTGTACCTCCTGCTCCTTATATTCCTGGCAAAGATACTCCTATTCGACGACATGAGTCAGAGTATATGCATGTTCCTCTAGGACCTACTGGTAGTTGGGGATTTGTCCCCTTTGGATGATTGGGAACGGGGTGTTGTACTAGATTAGGCACTAG
The DNA here is from genome assembly GCA_030021035.2 of Notholithocarpus densiflorus. Lineage (NCBI taxonomy): Eukaryota > Viridiplantae > Streptophyta > Magnoliopsida > Fagales > Fagaceae > Notholithocarpus > Notholithocarpus densiflorus. The sequence goes on along the minus strand of JARYZH020000287.1, from coordinate 283,074 downwards.
GTTCTTCGATGGATCGAGCTGGCCCTTCTGCAAGTCCCGCTACGGGTGATGATGCTGATGGCGGTAGTTCTGAGCACTTTGCAAGTGATGCCGTCAGAGATGATAACTCTCCTTAGGCTAGCCATGTATAATTGTACCATGATGATGTAGCCCCTGCACAGGCATGTTTTATTTTTCTTGTACTTTGTAGACATTGCCCCTTGGTGGGCCAAACATGTATATTTTGGATTGCCTCTTGGTAGGCCTGGACTGTATTTTTATATTGCCTCTTGGTAGGCTTTAGACATGTATGTATTATATTGCCCCATAGTGGGCCTGATGTATGATATCGCCTTTCGGTAGGCTCTTGATGTATGTATGGACATTGCCTCTTGGTAGGCCTTACACATATGTTTCTAGATATTGTCTATTGGTAGGCTTGGATGTATGATTCCAGTAGTTTTTTAGCGTTGATGAGCTTATGGTACCACAGTTCTTACTCATGCACTATTGCATTTTCAGTATAAATGGTATTCTTGTGCCGGCTTATATTCCATATCCACTTGCATCGCACCGTATTTCCATGAGTTTATTGATGAAATCCGAAAATGATTGATCTACTGAGGGAGACGGAGAAAGGAGAGAACACATGAAATGAAACTGCCCTAGTGTAGGTTTTATGTGGTTCTTTACATGAGAGGAAAGGTTCCTGGCGGGATGGACCTGTTCTTGAGCATATTGATTAGGAAAAAATGGACTGAACCTTGAAAAATGAACTACCCCAGTGTAGGGTTTTGCGTGGTTTTGGATTGATGAACAGGCTTAAAACAGGATTAAGCTCGTGTTGGATAATTATACTATAATGGGTTCCTTGACAACCCTGATGATGATTATGGATTTCCTTAGTAGGATTTCGGACTCGCCATGATGTGGAATGCATTGATTGACATGATTATCTACTGAAATGACCGGTGCTTCGAGAAAGGTCCTTTGAGGAACTAATCGTTGCGATCTTTGTACCATGCTGGATGAATCGTTATCAATGACCGGGAACGACCTTAGCACTATCCCACTATACATCCTAGCGATGGGGACTAAACCGACCCTTGAACCGGGTGAATCGGGTTTTGGAAATGAGGTTCAAGATATTCCGAGATACCGGACGAGATGCGCAAAAATAAACTACCCTAATGTAGGCTTTGTGTGGTCTCGGTTATGTGAAAAATCTCCTAAAGGACTAGTTTGCTGCTGAACCTACTACGCATCGCTATTAGTGTAAAAACTGAGGGAATCTTTGCTCCCAAGCTATCCATCAAAGACAGGGATTGCTGCAAGGAGATTCTTGATGCCATTATGGAGGACTTTGATGAGATGGGGAGGACATACGAGGTTGAGCTCGCCACACTTCGCACATAGTTGGCGCAGAGGGATCAGATCCCTTTAGCCACAGAGGCTGAGTGTACTCAGCTGAGATACTGAGCTGTGAGCTTGGAGAGTGAGCTGGCAAACCTTACTCAGAGAGTTATTGTCTTGGATCAGACGAGGGATGAGGAGAAGGCCATAATGGATGCTAGTCGTGTTGAGGCGAGCAGTAGAGCTGATGATTTAGCATTGAGGCTATTGAAGGCTAGATCTTTCATCCATTCCACTTTGAGCTTGGAATATGGGTTGGATGATGAGCCTAGTGAGCCACAATTGGATTTTCGTCGCCTTCAGGCCAAGGTAGCCGAGAAGGAAGAGGCATTGAGAGTTTCTACTGTTGAGGTTTCTCACCTTGCAGGCTCTACTTGATACAGAGAGGCAAACTCCACCTTGATTCCCACTTTAGAGAGGGAGCTTGTCTGGCTTCAACATTCACACAGCAGACTTAGGGAGGTTGCCATAGATATGGGCTTTGCCCATGTTTGACTTACTTGAGAATTTTTTTTTTTTTTTCTACACATGAGCTATGTAGTTATTATTTCACCATGTATGGAAAGGTCCTTCGTAAATTGCCAGGAAATTACGTGAGGCCTTCCACTTTTGGAGTTTTTAAAGCATAGTCTAGTTTGCAAGGCATGCTTAAAATAGAATAGAGGGTGGAAACAAAGATGTTTTTGCATATATTGATTATCAGGAAATATTTATGTTCATGAGATTTGTGTTTGGATGCATAATGAGGAATGCATGAAAGGGTTAGAAAGGCACAAAATAGGCATGTTTAATGAATATGTGCACAAATACTTTAGAAATGCAAGATCATACAAATAAAATGGTAAATGTAAGTCTATGCATATCAATATCTCAAGTTCTAAAGGATACATCCCGTTCTACACGGATCTTTCCCCATTCCCATTGGGGTACATCTTCCATTGGCGTGCGCTATAAAATCTCTAAAGAAAACCAAAGCGGGCCATGCGTATGCTCGGGGCAAATAAGCAAAGTTTGTTAGGTCCTAAAGATTTAGGATTAAATGTTTAGAGTTCTAATTTGTATATGTTGGCAAACTGAGAATGAAAAAATGTCTAGAATAGGTATTAGACATTGCTCAAAGTGATTTAAGTCAAGACTCAAGACTATTCAAGCTACAGGAAAAAGAAGTGATTTTCAGTGAAGCTTAATCGATTGAAAATCAGGCTAGACCGATCAAAAATGGCAAAAAAATAATTGTTGTAAAATTTAAATCAAGCCCAAGACTGGGAAAATTTAGGGATTCAATCCAACAGTTCTAAGTATAAAAGGAAATCCTAACTACGTTTTGAAGACTCTTGGCAGACTTGTGAGTTACTCATGTGAGATTTGAGAGGTTCTATACCTTTTAACTCTACAAGTGTTTTCCAGAACAAGATCTACAATCAAGTGCTGGTGGAATCTAGTTGCTGCAAGATCAATAAGTAGTGATCTGAAACCTTTAAGTGGGATCTCAAAGTTATAAACGTGGGAGTTTGTGTTCTGCAAATCCAAGAGAGAAAGAGTCTGTGGATTTGGAGCTTGCACGTGGTTATGTCAGTAAGTTACTACTAGAGGTAGCAATAGATTTAGGGTTAAATCTTTTCTAAAAACTTCGATTCTCTTTTAGTGGATTTGTTTTACCTTAAGGATAGATAGGTCAAATCCTTCCCAAGTTTTTACCTTGAAACGGTTTGTTTCATTGGTTTTCTTGGGTGATCATATTTGCGTGTTATTTACTTTTATGCTATTTACATGATATGATCTTTCATTGTTTAACCTAAATCTCATAATTAACCTAAGTAATCACTTGGCTAATATATTAGGTTAAACAATCTGTTTCAAGGGGTCTAAATAGAGCAAACAAGTGGTATCCGAGTAGATTAACTCTTGATTAGGTAGTTTACCTTGAGTTGATTCTTGACTCCTGTTGTCATGGAACACGATCATTCTCTTGTGATTCTTCCCCACTTTGATGGGAATAACTATGCTTATTGGATGGTTAGGATGAAAGCCTTCTTGAAATCCCTAGATGAGAGAGTATGGCTCTCTGTTGAAAATGGTTGGGAGAGACCTACCACTACTGTAAGTGAATGCACTACTTCACAAAAGGAAGCAGCAAGCTTTAATAGCAAGGTTATGAAAGTCAACACCGCATGTCATACGATTAACAAGGTATGTTTCAGACCCGGTACAAAGAACACTCCCTATGAATTGTGGAAGGGAAGAAAGCCAAATGTGAAGTATTTCAAAATCTTTGGAAGTACTTGTTTCATCCTCAAGGATAGAGAGAATATGGGAAAGTTTGACTCCCGAAGCGATGAAGGAATATTTTTGGGATATTCCTCCACAAGCAAAGCTTATCGAGTGTACAACAAAAGAACTAAGAAGGTGATGGAAACAGTCAATGTTGTTATTGATGAAGCTTCAAACTCTGGTTTTGAGAAAAGCAGTGAGGAAATACCTAAGGAAATTCTTCCTTCAGAACCTAAGGATGTTCAAGAAGAAGTTGATCAAGAGCCCGTTTCTCCAAGTACTTCAAGTGTTGTAGAAGTCTTCACAGATATTCCTACATCACCTGAGTCTGAATCTCATGAAGAGAAAGGACCTTCCTCAAGGATCAAACTGAATCACCCTCCTGAAGTTATTGTGAACCCACCAAGGTTGAGGACGCTCTCCAGGATGAAAACTGGGTTGAGGCCATGCATGATGAGCTGCTCCAGTTTCAAAGGAATGATGTCTGGACCCTAGTACTTAGACCGGAAAGAGAGCACATCATTGGCACAAAATGGATATTCCGAAATAAAACTAATGAGGAGGGAAATGTGATCCGCAACAAGGCTCGTCTAGTGGCCCAAGGATACTCTCAAGTGGAAGGAGTAGATTTTGATGAAATATTTGCTCTTGTAGCTCGTATGGAATCCATTAGGGTTCTCCTAGCCTTAGCTTGTCACTTGAAGTTCAAGCTTTACCAAATGGATGTAAAGACTGCATTCTTGAATGGGTTTCTTAAAGAAGATGTCTATGTTGCTCAGCCTAAAGGATTCATTGATTCACACTTTCTGGATCATGTGTTATACCTCAAGAAGGCTCTCTATGGACTAAAGCAAGCACCCAGAGCTTGGTATGACCGGCTTACACATTACTTGGTCTCATATGGTTTCACAAGAGGACAAGCTGATCAAACTCTCTTTATCAAAAGGGAGAATGGCGAGTTGATAGTCGCTCAAGTCTATGTTGATGATATCATCTTTAGGTCTACAAAGGATGAACTTGCTCATAACTTTTCAAAGCTTATGCAAGCCGAGTTTGAGATGAGCATGATTGTAGAGTTGAATCACTTCCTTGGATTACAGATTCGTCAACAAGAGTTAGGTATATTCATATCTCAATCTAAATATGCCAAGAATATTGTGAAAAAGTTTGGTTTGGAATCTGCTAGTCTTGTTGGAACTCCCATGAGCCCAAATGTTAAACTCACTGTTGATTTGTTAGGGAAAAATGTTGATTCTTCTTTATATAGAAGCATGATAGGTAGTCTCCTTTACCTTACTGCTAGTAGACCTGACATTAGTTACAGTGTAGGAGTGTGTGCTAGATATCAGGCTAACCCCAAAGAGTCTCATATGACTGCTTTAAAAAGAATCATAAAATATGTCAAATCCACTGCCGATTTCGGTGTGTGGTATAGCAAGGACACCAATGATGTCTTAACTGGGTATTCTGATACAGACTGGGCTGGGAATGCTGATGATAGAAAAAGTACTTTGAGGGGTTGTTTTTATGTGGGTAATAATCTTGTCTCCTGGATGAGTAAGAAGCAGAATTCCATCTCATTATCCACAGCTAAGGTCGAATACATTGCTGTCGGTAGCTGTTGCACCCAACTTCTATGGATGCAAAAACTTCTGTGGATGCAAAAACTCCTCCTTGATTATGGTATTCGTCAAGAACATCTTACCATTTATTGTGACAATACTAGTGCCATTAACATCTCTAAAAATCCTGTTCAACATTCTTGAACTAAACATATTGAGATACGACACCACTTCATCCGGGAGCTTGTCAAAAATGGCAGACTCACTCTTGAGTTTATCCACACTGATGATCAGAAGGCTGATTTGTTCACTAAGCCTCTTGATAGCAAACGGTTTAAATTCCTATGCCAAAACATTGGTGTAATCTTCATAGAGTGATCTCTCCTCTTTCTCATCCTTTCTCATGCATTTGCATCTAGTTTTATGCTTTGTTTTGTTTAACATGTTCTTGTTTGTTTGTTTTCAATTTTACTTTATTTTGTTTTTCATAAAAATAAAATAAAAAATTGAAAAATCAGAAATATACAAAAACAGTGTGTGTTTTGTATATATTGGTACTTGTGTACCATGGATGGCCATTGAAACAAAGTTTCTTAACTTTGTATCTCTTGTAGCTTAGATGAGCATCTCAATGCACAACTAAGAAAGTGAGCTTTGTGGCTCATGTTTGTGATGAGTACGATTAAGTGATCTTTTATACTTAACACTCATATCACTCTTTTTGACGGGAAGGACTAAAAAATCCTAAGAGAAAGGCATAAATAACCATCTCACCACTAAAGCCCGCCAATCATGAATAACATCTGTGTGCTTTGGCATAGCAAAATGCTATTTCTATGGAAGAGTTTAAAAAAATCTTTAATGTAGAGGTTGCTCATACTACTTGGAATATTTTTCAAACTGTGTATGAAGGCATTATGGTAGTAAAGATTAATAAACTATAATAGTTGATCTTTAGGTTTGAAAGCATTAGTATGTCGGATGATGAGACCTTTGATGAGTTCTATGCCAAATTAAATGACATAGTGAACTCTGCTTTTAATTTGGGTGAAGTTTATGATCAACCTAAAATTGTTAGGAAGATTCTTAGATCCTTAACTGAGGATTTTAGACCCAAAATCACTGCTATAACTGAAAGTAAGGACATGCTGTTGATGAACTTGTTGGATCTCTTCGATCCTATGAGTCTGACTTACCCAAAACCAACAAATCCAAATCTATAGCTTTGAAATCTGTTGATGATGTAGATGATTGTGAATTTGATGATGAAATCTCTTCTATAGAGATTGCTTATCTTGCCAAAAACTTTAGAAACTTTCTGTGGAACAATTATAGAAGGGAAAGAAATCAAAACAGTGTTGTTAGGTTCTAAGGATTTAGAATCTAAATGTATTAGAACTTCAATGTGTAATGTTGGCAAACCATGATCAAAACTTAAAGTCTAGATTTAGGCTGCTCAAAGTGATTTATGTGTAAAGTTGGAATCGAGTAATTGCAGAAAATTACTGTTCAATTTCTGCAAGGCTCGATCGATCGATCGAAGCTTGTGCGGAATTTCTTTTTTTCTATAGAATTTCCAACTCAGCCCAAGCCCATATGACGTGTAAGGTTTTATGTTTTTCCTTAAGTATAAAAGGAAAAATCCTAACCACGTTTTTATGTTGTTGATATGCTGTGTGTGTGAATCTCTTGTAAGATCTAGAGATGTTTGCTTTCATACACACTTAGGGTTATCAAGATCAAGATTGATGTCGAGAGCTTGGTGATCGCTTTAGTTACTGCATAAAGAGCTTAAAGAAAAACACAAGTGGGAGTACTTGTGGTTGCTGTGAATCCAAGAAAGAAGTAGTCCGTGGACTCGGAGCTGTCACGTGGTCGTGGTAGTAAGTTTTCTACTCAAGGTAGCAATAGAATGTTAGTGCACTCGTTACTCAAGGTAGCAATAGGATGTTACTGCACTCGTTTCTCATCATCAGAAGTGAATATGTTCTTTTCCATCTTACATAAACTATTGCTAAGAAATAAATCTCCTCTCTCTGAGATAGGTTTGTTAGCTGAGGAGTGAGGGCATTATGGGCTTGCTACAATGCTTCAATCCATTGTATAATTTGAGTCACTTTATGAGTTAAATCTTCTTGGGCTTTAACTCGGTTCTCATCATTAGAAGTGAGTCTACTCTTCTCCATACTATGGAAACTATTGGGTTACGGCGCACGTTCAATGAGGTTAGCTTAGGACAAAAGCTCAAACTAGTAGCTCAGTGTTCATTATAGTAAGCATAGATCAAAAAAAGATCTGCTCTGTCTAAGATAGGTTTGTTAGCTGAGGAGTAAGGACATCATGGGCTTATTACAATGCATCAATTATGTCTCCTTTAATCTGATAGATAAAGCATGTAATGGACTATCAAATGCCCTTGCAAGGGCTATTCAAACTAAAGAGGGTCCTGAGTTCTGGTTAGAAAAATATACTCATTTCTATCAATCCAACGTACAATTTGAGTCACTTTATGGAAAAAAAAAAAAAAAAAAAAAAATCTCCCTATACTCCCTAGTGCTACCCTAACATTGAATTTCAAATCCAACTTAATATTGGATAGGTTATCACATCCATCAGACAAATTCGACCCTCCTCTCACATGAGGGTAGATCCTATTTGCAAAGGCAAACTCCGATATTGGATTTAACCATATTGGGATATTTCACTTGACAATTCAACTTTGATATTACTTTTCTTAGTAAAATATACTTAAGGCATGTGTTAGTACATATGTGTTTCACTTGTTAGGAACATATGTCACTATTTTATGTAATTGGTTTATCCTTTGACAAAACGTACTTTACTTGTATTTGGGTAGATCTAGGATGTGTTTAAATACTTCAAGAAACCATGTTTCAAGATCAAGTGTTGAAGCCTTCAAGTCTGTCCAAGAAAACAAGCTGAAAGTGAAGAAATATTAAATCTCGACAGCTAGCATGTGTCGAGGTTTAGAGAAGCTGTTTAGCCTGTGTGCTCGACACCTGCTCGACAGCTTCTCGATACCTCCTATCTGTCGAGGTTTAAGAAAACAGTAATCTGATCTGTTTTTCTTGGGAACCGTGATTATGTGTTTGGGCCTTCTTTTCTCCTAACCCTAAACATATAAAAGGATTACTTTAAGGGTTGTCAAAGAGTTCACAAGTTGTACAAGCATTGAGCAAACCTTGTTCAAGCAAATTGTGATTGGAGACAAAGTTCTTGCTCTTGTTCATCTCTTTCTCTTGAAGAAGTTGCTGTGTATTTGCACTGTAGGGTTTTGTGACCAAGCATCTTCTTGATTTTCATTGTTGGGATGAATTGAAGAACTTTGCAGCCAACAACCTTCTTAGTTGGTGATTGAAGTCGCGTACTGGGATCCGGGCATTGGTTAGTCACATACTTGGGAGCCGTGCATCAAAAGGGGGAACTATCACTACAAAACACGTCCAATTGGGTATTGGGGTAAGGGTTTAACTGTAGGTTGGTAAGGTACTTGGGATTCCTTTACTTGTAACCGCTTGTTGTGATAATAGTGGAGTTTCGGGAGTGATGACCTGAAAATCACCCGGTGGGGTTTTTGTCGTTAGGTTTTCTCCATTTGTAAACAAATCACCGTGTCATTTATTTTCCGCTGCGTATTTAGTTGTTTGGTGATTTGTTTGTGCTACCATGCGTTTTGCATGATAAATTGATTAATTAATAACTTGACTAATTAATTAATTAATTTCAATCACAAGAGGTCAATCCGTTTGTGGCCTATCAAGTGGTATCAGAGCAGACACACTCTGATTATGTATTAATTTTTGCTGTGTTGATTCATTGACCCCTGTTTGTCATGGATAGAGGACAGTCGTTAATTATACCTCCTTTATTTAATGGCACTAACTATGCATACTGGAAAGTACGCATGGGAGCTTTCTTGCAATCTCTAAATGAGAAGTTGTGGCAAGCTGTGGAGATAGGCTGGACTAAGCCTACAGAAGCACCGGCCAATTGGGATGATGTGAAGATCAAGGCGGCAAACTTCAATAGCAGGGCATTGAATGCTTTATTCAGTGCAGTCACAAATGAGGTGTTCAAGAAGATATCCTCTACTGAAACTACTAAGGAGGCATGGACCATTCTCCAGACAACCTATGAGGGTTCAAAGGCTGTCAAGGATTCAAAGCTTCAGAGGCTCACTACAAGTTTTGAAGAAATAAAGATGGAGGAGGATGAATCATTCGATGAGTTCTATGCCAAGCTAAAGGACATAGTGAACTTTGCGTTCAATCTTGGGGAAACCATTCCTGAACCCAAGATTGTGAGAAAGGTGCTCAGATCTCTGCTTGAGAAATTCCATGCCAAGATTACGGTGATCGTGGAATCAAAGGATATTGACAAGATTCCTTTGACAGAGCTAGTTGGTAATCTACAGACTTACGAACTAAGGTTAACAAGGATTGGTAAGTCAGGCAAGAGCAAGTGTATGGCGCTGAAGGCCAAGAACAATGACACAGATGAGTCTTCAGATGATGAAGATTCTAAGATGAAGTCCTACATCACCAGGCAGTTCAAGAAGTTTATGAAGAACGCCAATGGAAAGGGCTTCGACAAGGACCGTAGGCAATCTAGTTCTTCTCAGTTCAAGAGCCAAGATAAAGGGAAGAAGGATGCAAGGGATGGCGGTCAGTACACTGTTCCCGCAAGACCAAAGTGCTTTGGGTGTCAAGGTTTCAGTCACATGAAAAATGAGTGTCCTACATATCTCAAGAGCATTGGGAAGCGCAAGGTACTTGCTACTACTTTGAACGACACCGAGCCTGAGGATGATTCCGACAATGAGGATGACGGAATCTTGAATGCCTTCACTGCCACTGTCAATCCTACTGAAGGGATTGTTAAAGATGTGGATGAAGAAGAAGAATTGGTGGATTCTAAGTTTGAGAAGATGGATGATCAAGATGATATCCATACAGCCTATGAGAAATTGTACAAATTATCTGAGAAGCATGGCTGGCCACCAAAAAGCTTAGTGATGTGGAACTTGATCGTGAAGAGCTTTCCACAAAGTTTGATGAGGCTAATCATACTATTGGAGCATTGAGATTCGAAAACAATTTCTTGGCTGAGAAGACCAAGAAGCTTGAAGCGTAGTTGTTTCAAGTCAGAGCTCAATTGGAGAGGACTTCAAGTGCAAAGCTTGATGAGATGCTTAATTTTCAGAAATCTGCTTCTGATCGAACAGGTTTAGGGTATGGTCTTTCTTCCTCTAATATTGCTTCTAATAGTTCTACTGTTTTTGTTCCTCCTGCTAATAATGTTGAAATTGAGAATAATGATGTTAAAACTGTTTTAGCTAGTAAGAACTTAGACAATAATAAATCTATCTTAGGAGCACCTCCTAAGCAAGATAAGAAGGAAGCTAAGAACCTTAGGGCTAAAAAAGCTAACTCTCAAAAGTCTAAACAGAAGAAGCAGCATCTCTGTCATCATTGTGGAGTTGTTGGTCATACTCGACCAAATTGCTATAAGTGGCTTGTCACTCAACAGAGCAATGGCATGATAGTATCTGGAAGCCAGAATCAGCTTCAATCCTCACTTGCTCCCCTTGAAGATCTTCTTAAAGCCTTCATGTTCCTTTCGAACTTGAACGGTTTCAATTCTTCCCCCTCACCACCGGTTCAAGGGTTTAATCAAAGGAAAGGTTCTTCCAGAGTGTGGAAGGAAAAGGGCTTTAAGTGATTCTATCACTTTCTTCTCTCTTCTTATTTTTGTTTGCATTACTTGTATGTTTTGCTTTACTGTTTTGAGTTAGTCTAGTTTTTATGCTTTGCTTAACTTGTTTTTGTTTGGTTATTTTTCAGTTGTGCTTTGTTTTGTTTTTCATATAAAAATAAAAAAAAAATTTGAAAAATTAGAAAAATACAAAAACAGTGTGTGTTTGTGTTCATTGGTATTTGTGTACCTTGGATGGCCATTGAAACAAAGTTTTCTAAACTTTGTATCTCTTGTAGCATAGATGAGCATCTCTATGCACAACTAAGCAAGTGAGCTTTGTGGCTCTTGTTTGTGATGAGTAAGATTAAGTTTTCTCTTGTACTTAACACTCATATCACTTTTTTTGACGGGAATGATTAGAAAATCCTAAGAGAAAGGCATAAATAACCATCTCACCACTGTTGCCCACCAATCATGATGACATTTGTGTGCTTCGGCATAGCAAAATTGAAATGTCAAATGCTTAACATAATTGGGTATTTCTTTTCTATCTCTTATATGCCCATGCATGATTTGCTTAAAAAGAAAATATGCAAAGAAAAATCAAAAGCAAAAAGATCAAAAATGCTTTTAAATATGATTGCAAACTTGTATTCTAGGAGATGTGGGAGTTATAGGATGTACCTTGAAGGTGATAATCCCCATCAAACAGTTATGATTGTGTGTGAGTTAAAGTGATTTTCTCATATCTCAAATTGTCATAATATGTTGACACATTTGCAATCTTGCGATGTTTTTCACACACAACACGCAATATTCTTTGCTACTCTTGATACATGTGCAGGTACAATGTGATTTGGCCATCACAAGATTTTACATGTGTTAATGTATGCTCACTAAACTGTCTTAACTTATTTTTGAAATATAAAATTGGTTAGACTTGTTTAGTGTATGCGTGTGTTTTTGGGATCCATGTGCTTAAAATCATTGTTGAGAGATGTTTTTGAGAGCTTAATATGTTGATTGAATCATTGGTTGAGTTGCATGCTTGATTGCATTCATATCTGTGTTTTATTCTCCTCGAAAAACTGTTTTGAAAAGTTGGCTCGACACCTCCTCGATACCTCCTCGATAGCTGGCTATCTGTCGAGCTTCCTTAGCTTTTTCTTATCGCAATCTCGCTTGCACCTTGACACCTGGTGGATCGATCGAGAAAGTTTCTGACCCCTCGATAGCATCTCGACTCCTAGTGGATTGATCGAGCTTCTGTTTTTATTTTCCATGTTTCTTCCTCGACACCTTCTCGATACCTGAAGCTGTCGATGGCCATTTTCTCGATACCTTCCTCGACAGATATCTCGATACCTCTTGACACCTTCATTTTTCGAGATTTACTGAAGGCCTATATATTTGTTCTTCGCGATTTACTCCTCATTTTTCTCGATCTCTCTCTCGATAGAAGCATCTCCTCACCTCCCAAACAATCTCATCTCACTCCAATCTTGATTCTCAAGGTTTCTTCAAGTTTTTTCAAGTTTTTCTTCGCTTGGTAAGCTTCTAATCTCTTCCATATTCATGCATTTCATGTTTTGAAACTTAGGTTTTGGGGTTTTTTCAAAATTTTGGGGTTTTTCAAAATTGATGAGTTTTTTTTGAAATTTTGGGATGGGTTTTTGCTTAAATGAGTTTAAAATCTCATGCATTGCATCAAATTAGCATTATAATAGTATTGTCATGCATTTAGATGTGTGCAAACTGTTTGTGTGCTGATAGGTTTAGATTGGGCTGAGCCCATGATGCAATTTCTTTTGCATGTCACATGCTCATGCATTCTCCATGCACATATACTTCTTTTCACATATTTTTACTATTGTGAACTGTTTTGGGACTTTTCTAATTGTCTCTTTCTCTCTCCCTCTACTGTTGGTTACGTTAGTAGTGTCTATGACATCGAAACGTAAATCCGCTCCGTCCTGGAACCCTCTTCGTTCCAGGGCATCCTCTTCCTCTTCAGATTCTGCCCCTATCTCTTCGATTCCGTGATGATGATGCCCACAAGGCATTCTCAGAGAAATTTTCTAGACGAGGCGTTCATTCGGAACGCCAAGTCATTCTGGCAGACTTTGTCGACACTGACCTTCCCGATGTCATTCACAGTCGGGAATGGGAGTCTCTTTGTGCCAAGCCCATCACTTGTCCTCTCGTGCTTATTCAGGAGTTCTACTCCAACATGCACGGGATTGATTATTCTGTCCCTCACTTTATCACTCGTGTTAGGGGTGTTAGCATTCCTGTCACACCGCAGCTTGTTGCGGATGTGATTCGGGTTCCTAGGATAATGTCTCCTAACTATCCTAGTTGTGATCGTTTGCAAACTGTGTCCAAGGATGAGCTCATGACTGCTTTCTGTGAGCGTCCCTCAGAATGGGGTGGTCGCCAGTTCACATCCTGTAAGGGCTTTGCAAAAGGTTCTAGGTTTTTGAGCATGGTGATGACTCTGTACTCCATCCACTCTCTCACTACAACTCCATCATAGAGCCTCGTGCTCGATTTCCCTTCTCATTTCATTCTTTCTATTATAGATGTTCATCTAGATTCGGCGTCCCTGTTATAAGCTCATCTTTCCTTCCGCTATCACAAGGATCTTACACCATTTTTTTGTCCCTTTTCCCTCTTCCGACCATTTTTCTTTTATGTGTGCCATAGACTACGCTACCGTAAAACATAGCGAGGCCCAGTTTAGGTTGCGACAGACGGATTCAGCAGCTCTTCCCTCCCATCCTGCTCCATCCAGATCTGCTCCTTTCACATCTGCTCCCTCCTCTTCTACGAGCGATGTGTCACTAGAAGACATCATGGAGCAATTGCAGCGCATGGATGCTCGCCTTGATACACTCTCTACGGAGTTGTATCATGTGAACGTTAGTGTCGGTCGTATTGCACGGCAACAGGCGACCATGGGTGGTTTTGCTTCTGAGGCTTCTCCTTCACCACCTCCTTCCGTGGCTTCTGATTCTGAGGATGATGATGGTGATGACGATGATGTTTCGGATGATGATGATAGAGATGCTAGCTCTACCGATGAAATGTCTACTTGATATTCTTACCCTTTGTCACTCGTGACAAAAAGAGGAGTAGTTTTGGATATGAGAGTAGTCATTCTTAGGGGGAGAGTTAGTATAGGATCTTTTTGTTAGGGGGAGTGTTGTTTCTTTTTGAGGGATGTAGTGAGGTTTTTATGTAACTTTTCTTTTCTTTCTTTTATAGATACATTGTTTTTGTACACTAGGTCTTGTGACCATTTTTACACATACATTGTACTTATTCTCTTTATATGTGGATGTATGTTTCTTTCACCTACCATTACATGTGTTGTTTCTTTTCTCTCTTTATACACATGCTTTTTATTACTTGTATGCAATCTTATATTTCTGTTTCACACTAAGATGCTTTGATGAGTTTTGTTTAAAGTGTTTCAGAAATACAGGTTGTCAAAGTCTACTTGCCATAAACTCTCTTCTTGCAAAGTTTTTCAAGAGTTTGTGTTAGGATAATTTTATTGTATTCAACTAGTGAATATGAGTTGAGTGATTTATGACTTTTCTCATATGTTCATTTGTTTGTTGTGGTTTTGTCACTGATTGCCAAATGGGGAGATTGTCAGGACATATGTGTTTCACTTGTTAGGAACATATGTCACTATTTTATGTAATTAGCTTATCCTTTGACAAAACACACTTGACTTGTATTTGGGTAGATCTAGGATGTGTTTAAATACTTCAAGAAACCATGTTTCAAGATCAAGTGTTGAAGCCTTCAAGTCTATCCAAGAAAACAAGCTGAAAGTGCAGAAACATTAAATCTTGACAGCTAGCTCGACAGCTAGCATGTGTCGAGATTTAGAGAAGCTGTTCAGCCCATGTGCTCGACACTTGCTCGACAGTTTCTCGACACCTCCTATCTGTTGAGGTTTATGAAAACAGCAATCTGATCTGTTTTTCTTGGGATCCGTGACTATGTGTTTGGGCCTTCTTTTCTCCTAACCCTAAATATATAAAAGGATTATTTTAAGGGCCGTCAAAGAATTCACAAGTTGCACAAGCATTGAGCAAACTTGTTCAAGCAAATTGTGACTGGAGACAAAGTTCTTACCCTTGTTCATCTCTTTCTCTTGAAGAAGTTGTTATATATTTGCACCGTAGGGTTTTGTGACCAAGCATCTTCTTGATATTCATCGTTGGGATGAATTGAAGAAATTTGCAGCCAACAACCTTCTTAGTTGGTGATTGAAGTCGCGTAGTGGGATTTGCGCATTGGTTAGTCACGTACTTGGGAGCCGTGCATCAAAAGGGGGAACTGTCACTACAGAACAAGTCCAATTGGGTATTGGGGTAAGGGTTCAACTGTAGGTTTGTAAGGTATTTAGGATTCCTTTACATGTAACCGTTTGTTGTGATAATAGTGGAGTTTCGAGAGTGGTGACCTGAAAATCACCCAGTGGGGTTTTTGTCGTTAGGTTTTCCCCATTCGTAAAAAAATCACCGTGTCATTTATTTTCCGCTGCGTATTTAGTTGTTTGGTGATTTGTTTGTGTTACCACGCGTTTTGCATGATAAATTGATTAATTAATAACTTGACTAATTAATTAATTAATTTCAATCACAAGGGGTCAATCCGTTTGTGGCCTATCAGCATGCATGTTTGGTAAACTGTAATAGGCAATGTAATGTAATAGTTATTCCTATAGTTTAGATATTCTATAGTTTGGTTACGTTTTTATTACAGAGAATAGTAATTCATTACGAATAGTTATTTTTTAAAATGTGGAATAAATATTTTTCTCTAAAAGTGCTGTATTAGCTATTCCTTAGTAGGTGAAATAATTTCTAAAATTAATATATTATCAAAAAAAAAACTTTTCATATACATATAATAATTATGAAAATAAAATATCATAAAAAATAACTCCTCCCCCTCTCTCAAATTTATAAAATATTATTTTATAGGAAATATAATTGCATGAGTAAGATATTTCGTAAAATAGACCTTAAGCTTTATTTTGATGTTACAACTCACAACCAAACTTATTAATAGGTTTAATTATTCCATTCTAACACATTATTTCGAGTAATTAAAATTACAATTACTACCACAATCCTCATTCAGTTTATCAAATGTTCTCTAAGTATTTATTTTCATCCCTTTCAAAATGCACCAATTTTGGAATTACAAAATTAACATTTTTCCTTATTTCAATCATGGTCTTTGCATATCTCTCAAAGATTATCTACTAATGCCAAACTAACTTGGTTACCAATATTATTTTCTGAATGTTGTAATAGTACAAATTACTGGTTGCCTGTAAGTGTAGTTAACAGCTTAACATATTGGTCAATACCTATTATATCTTGTTATCAATGACCAATAAAGGAGTTTTGTATTTCAATGGTATATATTATTTGGTTTTTTTTAATAAGGAGAACCATAATTTAAATGTCATTAATTACTTTTTTTGTAATAATTGAATTATAAAAAAAAGTTAATGACCAATTTCATTAAAGCACTTGTTGTAGCTAGTGAAAGATTAATTTTATTATTAACATAAATAATGAGTTTTACCATATTTATTTTTCTTTAACAAGGATACCGTGACAAACTGTGAACCACTTAATATTTTAATCATTTTAAGTTGAATCTGGAAACTTTCGAATCACATGAATAAATCGTTATCTTAAGAGTGAATCATACAAGTTCATCGCTTACGTAGTATCACGAGTGTATGAAAGTTCACAGTCTTTACCATGATATTTTTATTAATTGTCCAAAAAGCTTAAGTTGTTATAAAATAGTGAGTTTCCTTTAAGAAGTGTGGCCCAACACATGAGATTTTTAACATTTTAAACAGGAGATAGAGTGGATAACATGGATTAAACTCAGGATCTCTTGATTTGATATCATATTAAATTATCAATTCTTTCAAAAACTTAGATAATCGGTAAGTTATCAGATGTGTCTATTGATACTTAGGTAAAAAAAATGGTGTCATATATTACATCTAAAATTTATTTAAATGGTAATAAGCCTTTTTCTTTGTAGTAACTTTATTGTATAATAAATATTTTTAAAATAATCATTATTATTCGAACTTCACCATAATTTTTGTTTCCTTCCAGAAAAAGTAAGCTAATAATATTCAAACATCTATAAAAATGTGGTTACTGGAATTAATTCCTCCCATACACAATCACTCAATTTAGCTTCCCGTAAACAATATTTGTTTTCAATGGCTAATGACATTCAAACCAAACTAGGATGGAGCACATTTTTCTTCATAGCTTTACTTTGTATGCTAGGGCAAAAAATTGTTGATGGAGAAAATATGTATTCCATGGAAAATTTAGAATTGGTTCCACGCAAAGGAACGGTCAAAACCATTGAGGTTATTACTAGTCCTGCATACTTGAATTCCATGGCTATGATTTTATTCAAAATGCTCTTTTATTTTTATTTTTTTCATTTTTGCATCTCTTTTATACATATATAATTGGTTCCTTATGGCCTTATATAAGGATAAGGTCTTATAGTTTGAATATTTAAAGTTTACATTGGTTAAGCTAAATTATTGCAGAGTGAAAATGGCGATATTATTGACTGTGTTGATATTTATCAACAACCTACTTTGGATGATCCAGCTCTCAAGAATCATGTCATAGAGGTTTTTATTTTCTTTCTTTTACGTTCTTTTATTTATTTTTTACTGATTCAATTTATTTTGTACAATGATATAATGGTTCTTTTGTGGGGTTCAATAAAAAATTAAAGAAGGAAAATTAAAGGATAGCGTACTAAGTAAATAATTCATTTCACTGAAATTATGAGTATTTTTCAAAAAATAAATAATTTATTTGTTCTAATGACCTTGCAATTTGTTTATGATTAAATAGATGCAGCCCCCATTTATACCAAAACCGAAATTCTTTGAAGCTGGTAATTTCCATACATGGCGTAAGAATGGAGATTGTCCTAAAGGAACAGTCCCCTTAATTCGAAATATAAAAGGTCATTACAAACTAATTATGGAAGAAGAGCCGGACGAAGGGTATTACGAAGGGGAGGACGAGGTATCTTTCTAACATTGAGAATTATTTTCTTCTTTTTTCCACTAAATTCTTTGACACAATTTACAAATTTATTAAATTTAAGTTATAGTTTAAATGTATCTTTTTAATTTTCATATATGAAAAAGTACGCCCAAATTACTTCGTCTGATGGCCAATACTATGGATTTGACGCAACTCTTAACTTATGGAACCCAAATGTCACATTTAGTGGAGAATATAGTACTTCTCAAGTTTGGATCTCATCATTAGGTCCACCTGATAAAGCTAGCACATTGGTAGCAGGATGGAAGGTATGTTTTAAGCTTGCAAAGAATAAATTACAAATATATATATTAATTCGCAATGAAAATAAAATAAAATGTAATTTACAGATCAAATCCTTTGAATGATTGTGTGACACATAGTTCATGTTGTATGCTTCCAGGTTATTCCAGGTGAAACGGAAAGTAGATTATTTGTATATTCGACTGTAAGTTCTTTTCCGTGTTATAATCTTATATTTTTCTCACTAAATATATGTTGTCCTAAATTTACAATGAAAGGCTCATTAATCAAACCACTCTCACTGTACCATTGTTTTATATATATATACACTCTGTAATGAGCTTCTTTAACATTTTTGTGCTTCATTTGTGGTTGTATTTGTAAGCAAGCTGGTAACAAAAGTTGCCTTAATACTGCTTGTGGGTTCGTGCAAGTATCTAAGGAGATTGTTCTTGGTCAATCCCTAGTTCCTCTTTCCGAATACAATGGAAAGCAGTCCGAATTATACATATCCTTTATGAAGGTGATGCAAATATATATATACTTTCTGAAATGATATATCTATCAATTTTGTGGCATGAAATTGATACATCGTTCACACGATTTTATTTATATTTCAGTTTCCAAACTCACCATGGTGGCTCGTATTCCAAAATGAGGCAATAGGGTATTGGCCTGTCGACATCTTCAAAGAGTTTGCAGACTATGCTCCGCGCATTAATTTTGGTGGAAAGATTTATAACTCAAAACCAAATTGTACTCACACAACCACACAAATGGGGAGTGGCCATTTTACGAGTGAAGGGCTTGGAAAAGCTTGTTATATTAAGAGTATTAGGTACTTTAACGAGAAAAGAATCTTTATGGAACCCAATGCCTCAACATTTAAGCCACTTGTGACGAAGCCTAAGTGCTATGATTTAAATTTTTGGAAAGACAATAATGAAACCTCTATATTTTTTGGGGGTCCTGGGTACTCAGATACATGTCAAATCTAGCAGGAGACTAAAGAAAAATAAAGAAAGAAACCCCAAATTATTTGGAGATCTGGAATATTTGGGAAGGAACTTTAGGAAAGAATGAATGAAAGAGTCAAAAAACTGGGATTACAATGATCAGGGCTTGCCCTCATTGCGATGGACTCAAGTAACCTACAATGAATGAGTCTGCATTGATAATTTGATATATATAGAGTTCTCTTTCTTCTTGTTTAAGCATATCTATTGCTATCAAAGGTGTTAAACTTGGCAACTTCCATGTATCAAATCATGTGTCAATAGGTAATAATAAGTATTACTAATTGTTAAGAATTTTCTTAAACAAATATTAATTGTAGCAAATTTGCCCATCAATCCAATGGTCCACGGTCTTTACCGGCCTTCATAAGGGCCATATTAGAACATATCAATCAACAACTGCTAATATATTTAGCTAGTAAGGATGTCCACTGGTCGGTTGGTGTCAAGTTTGGATCAAACTGACAAACGACCAAATCACAACAGGTTTGGGATCACGGGACTTGAAGTTACCTGCAAGTATGTACCTGCAAGTATACGGGGCCTCGAACGACATAGCTTATTTAGTCTAGAGAACAGATTAGTCGAAATCGCCTTAACATTGGTGCCATTGGTGAGCGTGTTGAAGTTGAGATCTCTGGTTGGGATCTCACCAAATCTGGTCAATATCACACCACATATGGCAAAGCAGGGACGGAGCCATCAATGGACAATGGACAAGGGAGGGCAATGGTCCCCCCAATTTTTTTTTTTTTTTAATTATTATATATATGTGTATTAATTTTAGCAATTTGTTCTATAAAATTACATTTTGTTTTTCTTAAACAATATTATTAATTATTTTAAGAGTAATGCTATACTCGCAAAGTTTTTACAACATTTTTACAAATTTCTTTCATAGAAAATTCTTATCGGTTCGCATATGAGCCCATTACTGACATCATTTTTTCACTTACCAGTAATCACTTATTAAATCAATAATTTTTAAAAGAATTTGTACCTCTAGCACATTCCTCATTTTAGTGACCCTAAAAAAAATTTATAGATTTAAAATATAAAACAAAATATACTAGCTCAAAAAAAATAGCTCAACAACAAAAATTATCAATGGTAAAACTAAAAAAAATAAGCTCAATTAATCAATTTTTTCCAAAATAAACAATTTTGCCCTTTAAAAAATTCTAAACAAAAATAATTTTGTTCTTACCCATACAAATATATATATATTTATATATATATATATATATTATCTCAGCAGCTAAGTAGTAACAGGGTCAGAGTTTAAAATCACTACACAAAACCAACAATAAAGTCGCCCCTCTTATACCAAATGTTACAAACCTACGAGTAGAACCCACGCTTGAAAACCAGCTTGTAAGAGGAGGGTACCAAAGAGTTTATAAATACATGATCAAACTTATACTTAATTCATGTGGAACATATGTAATAATATTCATGAAAACACAACAACATTTGCCAGTTGCGTAACATTCTGGAGGAAGTAATAGGATCTTTTACAGGTTACACCACTTAACCATTTGGCCTTGCTAACACCTTTTGAGCGAGATTTGAAATATCTTCTCCATCATATGATTTCCATGAATAGGATTGGGCCATCACCATATTGAAAATCCCCTTGGACAATTTATTTCCTTATAACTGATCCAGTGATTTTATTTTTCACCCTCCCAACCTTTCCTTTTACACCCTAATTGATTGTAATCAAATTTTGCTTTCCATGAAAGTTCATACCGGTCGCTCTCTGACTGCTAGGTTTTCTCTCTGGAAATCTAAAATCAGTAGAGCTTTATAGTCCTTGTCTTAGTACAAGTCTGTGTCTCCTTGGTGGTCGCATATCCAGTGGGTTTTTTTTTTTTGAATTTTTGTTTTTCTTCCTCTCAAACTCTGCTATGGATTCACTAAAAGGTTTATGGTGGAAACTGAAGCTATCAGACGAGGAGGAGTTACGAGTAAACTATAAGGAAAACCATTCTCAACCACACCGTCTCCTAGTGGCAAAATTCTTAAACCAAAAGATTGGTGAATATCGAATCGGTTATGCGAACTTTCAAGCCTCTCTGGCGCACCCAAAATGAATTCAAAATCAAGGACATGGGGGATAACCGGATAACAAACTTTTCTTTGTCTTCGAAGAGGTTTGTGATCTCGAGAGAGTCCTAGAACATGAATGATGGACCTATGACAAACATTTAGTGATCTCCAAACGTGTGGAGGCAAACATTCCTATATCTGCCCTCTCCTTCCAATTTTCATCATTTTGGGTACAAATCCATGACCTTCCAATGCACTGCCTCATTCCCGAAACTCGTGACTCTATTGGGAGCGCTCTATGAACCTTAGTGCCCATGACAAAATCTGAAGGTGAAGGCAGCACAAGTAACTATTTACAAGTAAGGGTCCGGATTGACATTACAAGACCACTTGCTAGGGTTCGAAAAATATGGTCCGAAGGCAAAGCTATTGGCTAGGTTGTACTACAGTATAATGCATGCCAAACTTCTGGCACAATGATTATGAGATTTGGCTGAGGAGCAAGGGGTCATTGAAAAAAGACGAGCAGCAATTCGGTGATTGGCTCAGAGCAAATGTAGACCAGTTTTATAGGAAATCTTCAATAGTGGTCCCTGGCCATAGACCGGTTGCGATGGGAGCAAAGAACCAGTTTCAGCCAACAAAGCCACATCGGACACAACGGGAAACACCAAGAACGGAAAGGGAATAAGAATTAAGGTACAAAGCACATGAACGAAAAACGGTGGTGCTAGGGATGCCGAATTCCAGTACAGCTGAGCAACAAACGGTTAGCTTTGAAACAGTCGGCTCGAAAATCACGGAAATCGCGGAGATGTTGCGTGCGTTACATGCAATTCGTTGCAACGTAGGTTACGCCACTGATGACTCCACGGTTACGAATCCAATTTTTGGAGCAATCATTGACCAAAAAGAAACCGAAGTCTCCTAAAACCTTTAACCATCACTTATGGAGCCCACCAAAAAGCCCACACCAATAACCATAATCCCTCCCCCCCACCATTTTAACTCCTGGACCCATGAAACACGATAACCCAAAAAACAACCCACCCATGCTTTCCACCAAAACCGAGCCAGCCGAAACCACTATAGCCCACAAAACCACATGGACCAGACTGACCCGAAACACAAAAAACATAACCCACGATGAAACCTTGCCAGATTTTGAACCACATAGAATCCCCATCCACCACGAAGACAGCCGACCTTCCAAAAATAAACCCTAACCCAGAATGCGATACATCCCTACACCAATGAGGCAGTGGCTGATGTCCAGCCACGTTGATCACCATGAACTGCATCGGCTGGAACTGCCGTGGTTTAGGGAAATCATGTGTAGTCCTGGAGCTCACCGAGATGGTGAAAAAATACTCCCCAGACATGGTTTTTCTCATTGAAACAAGATCAAAAGAAAGATATCTCAGGAATCTCTGCCGTAAACTCGACATGGAAAACTTATTCATTGTCCCCAGACTCAACACAGGGGGTGGCCTAGCTCTTTACTGGAAGAAAGGATTGAATTTACAGGTTATTAACTCCTCACCAACTTACATAGATGTAGTAGTTAACCCAGGAGTGGATGATGCTTGGCAGTTTACGGGTTTCTACAGAGACCTAGTAATAGCCAACTGGGAACACTCATGGGCACTACTAAAGCACCTATGCCTTCGCATGGATCTCCGTTGGTGCTGTGTAGGGGACTTCAATGAAATAGTGAAGGTGGAAGAAAAAATGGGAGGTGCTGATAGACGGGAAAGACAAAGGGCAGAATTCAGAGCAGCCTTGGATTTTTGTGGGTTCAGAGGCTTGGGGTTTGTAGGTTCTCCCTTTACGGGGTGCAACAACCAATTTGACAAAGTAGTTACATGGATTAGACATGATAGAGGTGTGGCCACCCCCTCATGGTCACAGATGTTCCCATCGGTCCGATTACATCATATATCGGGATCCTTGTCCGACCATTGCCCATTAGGGATTTGTTCCAATGATGAGAATATGTGTTTCTATAAGAATGGGTGCCCTTTCCGCTTTGAGGCAATGTGGATGAAAGACGAACAATGCGAAGGAGTCATCAAAAACGCTTGGGAGGGGATACACTCAGACAACCCGATGACAACATTGGTCCATAAGATTGATAACTACCAGACAAAGCTAAAAACCTAGAGTAGGCTATCTTTTGGTCACATTCGGAGATTGTTAAGCCAAGAAAAGAAGCTTTTAATCCAAGCAGAAGCTATATCCATGGCTGGGCAAAACCATGAACAAGTTCGCACCTTGAGAGGTGGGGTATATGATCTTATGCTCAAAGAAGATTGCATGTGGCAGCAGAGATCAAGGGTAAGCTGGTTGAAAGATGGAGATTTAAACACTAGCTATTTTCATAGTAGAGCTACTCAATGCAACAAAAATAATTTCATATCCAAATTGAAATTAGATGATGGGTCAGAAGCAACGGATGAAAAATAGATTGGGGTAGCAATGGTGGACTACTTTAAAAACCTCTTCACTTCAGTGGCGCCATCCAAATTTGAGACCATTCTCCAAGGTGTTGAGTGCAAGGTCACCCCTGCCATGAATGCTGACCTGACTAAGGATTTTACAGCTGGGGAAGTGGAGCAAGCCATCAAGCAGATGAAAGCAATGACGGCACCTGGACCCGACAGTATGCCTCCCTTATTCTATAAATCTTATTGGAACATAGTGGGTCAAGATGTCAGTGCTGCCTGTCTCTCGGTACTAAACACGGGCTCCCTTCTATCCAACATTAATCATACTTTCCTCACCTTTATCCCAAAAAACAAATCTCCAGACAAACCAATAGATTTCCGACCAATAAGCCTATGCAATGTCCTGTTCAAAATAATATCCAAAACAATGGCAAACCATCTGAAAAAATGTATCCCAAAACTTGTCTCAGAATCACAAAGTGCCTTCATGTCTGACTACCTTATATCAAACAACATTCTCATCACCTTTGAAACCTTAAACCACCTCAAAAAAAGAAAAAAAAAAAAAAAAAAAAGAAGAAGAAGAAGAAGAAGAAGAAAAGAAAAGAAAAGAAAACGAAGAAGAAGAAGGAAAAACTGGTTACATGGCTCAGAAATTGGACATGAGCAAAGCATATGACAGAGTTGAGTGGAATTTTTTAGAAAAATTGATGGAAAAAATGGGCTTTGCAAATAAATGGATCAACCTAATCAGTTCATGTATTTGGTCTGTTTCATTCTCTATCATGATCAATGGTGAACCATATGGTTTATTTCATCCCCAAATAGGGCTCCGGCAAGGAGACCCTCTACCACCTTACCTCTTTCTCTTATGTGCAGAAGGTTTACACTCTCTTATTAAACAGGCGGAGGATAGAGGAGCCATCCAAGGTGTATCCTTATGTAGGGATGGTCCAAAAATTACACATCTATTCTTTGCGAATGACAGCCTACTCTTTTGCAAAGCCAATGATCAGGAATGCACCACAGTGATGGAAATCCTAGAAGCATATGAAAGAGCTTCAGGAAGTGCATTAACAGGGATAAAGCTCCAACACTAACCACCATGAGCAAACATCAATCAAGAATCGGCTTGGGGTAACCATTACTTCCCAATTTGAGAAATACCTTGGCCTCCCTTCTTTTGTTGGCAGAGTAAAGAAACAAAGCTTTAGTTATATCCATGAAAGGATTTGGCATAAAATCCAAGGGTGGAAAGAGAAACTCATTTCTCAAGCAAGCCGAGAGGTATTGATCAAAGCAGTGTTACAAGCAATGCCCACCTACACTATGAATTGTTTCAAACTCCCAAAAAGTCTATGCAGGGATATTGAAGCACTAATTTGAAAATTTTGGTAGGGATATAATGGAGAGACAAGGAAAATCCACTGGATTGCGTGGAATAAAATGTGCAAACCCAAATCTAGAGGAGGTCTAGGATTTTGAGACAGAGAGAATTTCAACTTGGCGTTGCTGGGCAAGCAAGTATGGTGACTACTCCATAACACAAATTCTCTTCTATACAAAGTCTTTAAAGCGAAATACTTCCCCCAATGCACAATCATGGATGAAGCAATCAACACGAAAGGCTCGTTTGCATGGCAAAGCATCCTCAAGGCATGGCAGGTAATCGAATTGGGTG
This sequence comes from Notholithocarpus densiflorus, assembly GCA_030021035.2. Taxonomy (NCBI): domain Eukaryota; kingdom Viridiplantae; phylum Streptophyta; class Magnoliopsida; order Fagales; family Fagaceae; genus Notholithocarpus; species Notholithocarpus densiflorus. The sequence continues at coordinate 257,550 of JARYZH020000287.1, read as the reverse complement.
CTGTTTGGAGGATGGGAATGGGGAGAAAGTCCATATCAGAGGCGATAGATGGTTACCTGACCCCCATTCAAGCAAAGTTGTCTCACCACAAGAAAACTTCCCTGGAAATACTCGGGTTTGTGCACTCATGAAGCAAGGGCTATCAGCAGCATTCCCTTGAGTGTGAGCCGTGCTACTGATTGCCTCATCTGGTCTGGTTCTAAGGACAGCAACTACACAACTAAAAGCGCATACAGATTTCTTACAGGGGCAGAACAAAGGACAAAACCAGGTTCATCAAATTGGTCTTTCAAGGGAACCTTCTGGAAGGACTTGTGGGATCTTGACATCCCAAGCAAAATAAAACACTCTCTGTGGCGGGCAAGCAACGAGTCACTATCAACAAAGAAAAACCTGTTTCAGTGACAAGTAACGAGAAATGCAACTTGTGATTGCTGCCATGACGTGGTAGAAGACACAATTCATGCTCTTTGGGAATGCTAAGCAATCAAAGAAACATGGTGGGAGAATGATTTTTGTCGACAGCAACTATCGGTCCACTTTGTAAATTTTCGAGATATTTTTATGGGAATTCTCAACGTCAAGAATGGGAACTTGGCTGAGAGATTTGTGTATATGGCTTGGAGCATATGGGCCAAAAGGAACGCTTCTCGACTGGATCTAAACTATATGCCATATTCTAGGATTTATTTTGATGCGGTGGAGCGCCTACAAGAATTCCAGTCAGTACAGGGGGTGCTTCTAGGTGCGGAATGCTAGGAATTGGGAATTTTGACAATTGAATTTGAGGACAACCAACCTCCAAGAACAAGGACAGGGAAGAACAGAGAGAGAATTAGAAGGAATAGAGAAAACAGAGAAAGGAATTATGGAATTAACAACAAAACAGTTCATGCCCTTCCATCCATATTTCTCTAGTCTAATACCTTCAGTCACTAACTAAATGCTAGCTGTGTAACTTCCTTGACAGCTATTCCCTCTAACTAACTCACTACATCAGCTAACACACATATGCCACATAAGCATGAGGTAGACACATCACCACTACAAGTAATACACGTGTAACTAACCTACAATACAAGTATACAATGCCAGCTAATCAATACAATCATTATCTGAAGCATAGTCATATACACACCCAGGTTGCACTTGAACACACACCCCTCATTAGCTGTGCACGCATGCCCCATCAGCAACATACGCCCCCCACATCAGCAACCTAAGCACACCCTGCAACACCACCCCATGCAGCACCACACACACACCTCATCAACACCACACGCACTGCCCATCAACACCACACGCACACATACACCACACGCACACATACAACTAGACACTCCTAACAATGCCCTCTCCTTCAAAGCACCTTGCCTATAAGGTGTGGAAAATTTTGTTGCAATTCAAATAAACTCTCCCAAGTAGCATCATCCTTACTCTCACCCTGCCATTGCACCAGCACCTGAGTGATGAGTCTGCTCCTCAACTGATGAGTTCTAGAGTCCAAAATAGCCACAGGTTCAAGAGCAAGGATCTGATCTTTAGTCACAGCAAGCAAGGCAGGTTTAGGAACCACATGAGCACCCAATTTAGCCTTAAGATTGGAAACATGAAACATAGGATGGATTTGTGACCCCATAGGTAGATCAAGCTTATAAGAAACCTTTCCCACCTTCTAGACAACCTGGAAAGGCCATAAAAACGAGGAGCAAGTTTCCCAAACTGTCTAGACTGAACTAAGGATTGCTTGTATGGTTGAAGCCTAAGATAAACCCAATCCCCCACCTCAAAGGACCTGTCCACTCTCTTTTTGTCAGCAAACCACTTCATTCTCTCTTGAGCAACATTTAAATTGTGCTTAAGCAATGAAAAGAGCTGCTGCCTATCCTGCAAATATGAATTAATAGCTGCCACCCTTGTAACACCTGGAACATATTCCACAACCTTAGGAGGAGGATAGCCATAAAGTGCCTCAAATGGAGTGAGCTTAATGGAAGTGTGGAAGTTAGTATTGAACCAAAATTCAGCTAAGGGTAGCCAATCCACCCAAGAGTGAGGTCTGTCAGCAGGAAAGGCCCACAGGTAGTGTTCTAGACTCTTATTCACCACTTCACTCTGCCCATCAAATTGTGGGTGATATGAAGAAGACATAGCCAGGTTAGTCCCTAGCAATTTCATCAATTCAGACCAGAATTTGGAAGTAAACACTGGGTCCCTATCACTAACAATTGTAAAGGGCATACCATGTAAGTTGAATACATACTGCATGAACAAATGAGCAACCTTAGCAGCAATGGAAGGGTGAGCCAATGGAATGAAATGGACATACTTGGTGAACCTATCCACCACCACAAAAACCACTGACTTCTGTTGAGACCTAGGCAATCCCTCCACAAAATCCATACTAATGTCTAGCCAAGGCCTATCAGGAACAACCAAGGGCTGCAACAGACCAGCAGGGAAGCAAGTATCATTCTTCAACCTTTGGCAATCATCACATTCCCTAATAAACTATTTAAGTCCCTCACCATACCAGTCCAATAAAAATCCTTCTTGAGCCTTTGAAAGGACTTCAAATAGCCAGAATGACCCTCTAAAGGACTAGCATGCACCTGCTGCAATACATGAATCTTCAAATCCTTAGCAGAACTTCCCAAAAACAATTTGCCCTTATAAAATAACAAGTCATTGCAAAAAGTGAACCCGGTAGGAATATCTCGGCCTGTCTGAATAGCAAGAATGATTTTCTGGATAGCAGGATCAGAATTATAGCTTGTCTTGAGGTCATCCAGCCAAGTGGGAGTAGGGAAAGAGATAATGCAAAGGGTACCCACATTATCACCCTCAACATCCCCATCCTCAATAGCCTCCCTCCTGGAAAGTGCATCAGCAACCAAGTTTTCCTTACGATGTTTATATTCAACCAGAAATGCATAACCAAAGAGCTTGGTAATCTAGTTTTGCTGAGCAGGAGTTCCAATATTCTGTTCAAGCAAGTATTTAAGGCTTTGATGGTCTATTTTGATCATAAAGGGTCTGCCAAGGAGGTAAGGTCTCCACTTCTTCACTACCACCACTAGAGCTAGCAACTCTTTCTCATAAGTGGAAAGGGCAAGGCATTTACCCTTCAAGGCCTGGCTGTGGTAAGCAATTGGTCTTTGGTGCTGCATTAAGACAGCTCCAACACCTAAACCAGATGCATCACACTCCACCACAAAGGTCTTAGAGAAGTCAGGTAAAGCCAAAATAGGAGGATTTGATATTGCATCCTTAAGAAGTTGAAAAGCATGAGAAGCTTCAGAAGTCCAAACAAAGGAAACCTTCCTTAGCAAGGCTGTCAGAAGGGTAGCAATCTAACCATACCCCTTTACAAACTTCCTATAGTAGCCTGTCAAGCCCAAGAATCCCCTTAAGGCCTTAACATCTTTAGGAATAAGCCACTGCTCCATAGCAGCAGTCTTCCTTGGGTTTGTTCTGACCCCATCACCTGAGATAAGGTGTCCTAAGTATTCTACCTCCTTACAAGCAAACACACACTTTGACTGCTTAGCATACAATGGATGCTTAACCAAAACTTCCAACACCAAGCGAAGATGAGTCACATGATCAATTAAATTCTTGCTATAAACAAGGATGTCATCAAAAAATACCAAGACAAATCTCCTTAAGTATGGTTTAAAGATGGAATTCATGAGGGATTGGAAGGTGGATGGAGCATTGGTTAAGCCAAATGGCATTACCAAGAACTCATAATGACCTTCATGAGTCCTAAAAGCAATTTTAGGAATATCCTCTACCTTCATCCTAATCTAGTGGTAACCAGACCTTAAATCCAACTTAAAAAAATAGTAGCACCAAACAACTCATCCAATAGTTCATCTATGACAGGTATAGGGTATTTATCCTTAATGGTTTCTTGATTTAAGGCCCTATAGTCAATGCACATTCTCCATGAGCCACCAGCCTTCCTAACTAAGAGAACTGGTGAAGCAAAAGGGCTACTACTGTTTCTAATAAAACCAATAGATAGAAATTCTTTAACAATCTTCTCAATTTCATTTTTTTGGTAATAAGGGTACCTGTAAGGCCTTTGACAGATAGCTTGAGCTCCCTCCTTCAAGTTGATTTGGTGTTCATGATCCCTTAAGGGAGGCAGCCCCTTAGGAGTAGCAAAAATAGATTTGAACTCAGCTAACAAAGCAACCACTTCTGTAAGTAATTGAACTGACCCTTCTATAGATAACAATTGAGGCTGAAGGGAAATATGAAGAACCAACCCCCTCTTAATTGATTGCTTCAAAAAGGTATCCCCATCTTGTAATTGAGATCTTGTACTCCTCATCCCTTGTAACAGAACCTGCCTGTGATTATGACTAAAACTCATTGTAAGCAGCTTGAAATCCCATTGAATTACTCCTAAAGTGCCCAACCATTGAGTTCCTAAAACCAAATCACACCCCCCCATTGGCAACACATACAAGTGTACCAAGAACTCATGCCCTTGCAACAAGATTGACACTTCCTCACAAACACCTTGAGTCTTGATTAGATCACCATTGGCTACCTTGACTTTGAAAACTTGGGAAGTATCAACATTAATGTGCAAATGTGACACCAAGGCAGCATCATTGAAGTTGTGGGTACTCCCTGAATCAATGAGAATTACAAAGGACCTATGTTTAATCTTTCCCATGACTCTCATAGTTCCTAAAGTAGGAGTGCCACTCAATTCATAGAGAGTGATCTCAGCACTCTTTTGGTCCTACCCAATCTGATCTACATTATTTCCTCCAATTCAGTGATATGCACCCCAGAATTGATGTTTCTTGCACATAATCCAAAAGAAATAACATTGCATTCTTGCACTTGTGGCGAGGACCCCACTTCTCATCACAATTATAACACAATCCCTTCTTCTTCCTCTCTTCCATTTGAGCAAGAGAAATTCTTTTAATTGGCAGCCTAGCTTTAGACTCCAAAAGAGAAGTAGTTTTAGGTAGGGCACCCAAAATGGAAGGCTTCCCTTGATCCATTTGCACCTTAGCACTCTTCTTACAACTCCAATTATATTCTTCTTGTATCTTTGCCAAACCAAAAGCCTCATTCAATGATTTGGGGTTGAGCATCCTCACTGGCAGCCTTATTTCATCTCTTAATCCACTAAGAAAACAACTTAGTTTATGAGTAGTAGATAACCCTTTAATCCTATTGGACAAAACCTCAAATTGGGCCTTATATAAAGACACTGAAGCAGTCTGCCTTAGCCTAGTGAGAGTTTCCATAGGGTCATCATAGGCTGTTGCACCAAATCTGATGTGCAAGGCTTGAATCAGTGACTCCCAATCAACAAAAAGTCCAGCCTCTTCACTATCTTGAAGGGTCTCTCTATAGACTTTCCCTCACATGTGATAGTATCGATACTGAGTATCTATCAAGACACTGCTACACGTGATAAGCTAATTTTTCCTTCGGCTATCATATGCATTCTCACACGTGCACATGTTCCTATTCTTTCTTCTACTCCTTTTCCTATGATGGGTGCAATAAGTAAGGAATCTTTGGTTAGGAGCTCTACTCAGCTGGCGGCTAAGGCTAAGCGGCCTTGTTAGGAGTCTACTTCCACTTGATGCGAAGAGGCTGAGTTTCATGCTGCGGAGGATGCTGCTTATACCTTTCGACCTTCTTCCTCGTCTACTCTACCTATTCTTTCGGAGTAGAGGCATCTCTTGCTGCCAAATTGGCAAAGTACTGTTATGGCACTCAGATATGGATGGAAGACATCCACAGAGAGGCCCACAACCTTGTATTGCTTGACAAAAGTTCAGTTATTTGAATAAACTCATAGTATTCTTTCTCAAAAAAAAAAAAAAAAAAAAATTGTTTTCCATTACTTGCTGAGTCCATATTTAATAATTGATAGAAATCAATTATACCGTGTGAAAGAAAAATTTGGTAAAATGATTTCTCAATCCATTAATTATCAAGAGAGAAGCTTATATACAACTCGAGTAGAACACAGAGAAGCTAAAACTGTGCAACTAACTTAACAAACAAAACAAAAAATCTTACTAAGAGCACTCACAGCAGTGGTGCTAAAAAGCTATATTGGTATATTTTAACTCCCCATACAAAAAAAAACAAGCTCCAGCAGTGGAGCTATAGTTATTTTTTTTAGCTGATTTGCTACAGTGCACATCTATAGATAGATGTACACTGTAGCCGTGAGCAAAAAAAATATATAATTTTTTATTCTGCCGGCTCCTTTTTTTATTCATTCTTTCATACCGTGCCTCTCTCTCATCTCTCTCTGAACTCATCTCCTTTCATCTCTCTAAACTCTCTGAACTCATCCTCTCCCCAAAACTTTCTCAAGCTCTCATCCTCTCTCAGTCACTCTCTTCCCTCACCGTCACTCTCTCAAGCTCCCTCATTCACCGCCGCTGGCTCGACCAGCCGTCCCAAGCCGCTCTTAAAACTCACCGTCACTCTCCTCTCTCACCATCACTCTCTCAAGCTCCCTCATTCACCGCCGCTGGCCTGACCTAGCCGTCTCAAGCCGCCGATCGCTCAGACCCACGCCGCCCAAGTCCCTAGTCGACCTAAGCCCTAAGCCCCAAGTCCAAAACTGACCCACACCAACCCGTTTCGCCTTCTCTTCTGTCTGACCCATCTCGGCCTCTCTAATCCAGCTCGGCCTCTCTTCTATTCTGTTTGACCCACCAAGTCCGAAGCTTGCTTGCTGATCTGGTGAGTTGCCTCTGTCTTCTTCATCATGTAATGCTTGGGATTTTTTATTTGGGTAATTGGAATGATAAATTTTTCATGTCACTTGGGAATTTTTTGTTTGCAGGGAATTTATATTTGTTGATTGTAATGATAATTTGCAGAGAATTGGAATGTATTGGGAATTTTCTGTTTGCAGGGAATTTATGTTCTTGTTTTTAATGTATTGGTGTAAATGTCAGTTTGAGAATTTCTTGTGTGCAGGATGGCTACATTTTTTTGGTTTCTGTTTTTGCTTCTTGCTGATTTTCTGTTTGTTGATTCTAATTTATTACAATAAATGTCATGTTGGAAATTGTTTTGGGAATTTTCTGGTTGTAGGGAAGTTTATGTTTGTTGTTTCTAATGTGTTGATGTAAATGTTTCTTTGGGAATTTTCTGTGTGCAGGGAAGTTTACACTTTTTTTTTTCTAATTTTATGGAGTCACGTAGAGACAAAGAGTTACGTAAAGTCGGCGGCGGCGGCGGCGACGACGGTGGCAGTAGAAGGGTCGGTGGCGGTGGTGGCGGAGGCGGTGGCGGCGGTAGCAGTGGCGGCGACGGTAGTGGTGGCAGTTGCAGGTGATTGTGATTGTTGTTTATTGTAGTTGATATATTATTTTATTGTGATATTTATATTATTTTATTGTGTTGAAAGTTAAAATAGATCCACTGCTGCAGCATGTGTGTAGGTAAAATAGATAAAATAACTTTTGGTGGAGCTAAAAAGCTAAACTTTTAGCTCCACTGCTATGGATGCTCTAAGGATGTGGTTTAAAGTACAAATTTACACCCTCGAATAATAGTGTGTTACATCATAATTTTGCAAATAAAAGAATAGGACCTGCCACACTGAATCACACTCTAATATTATATTTTATTATAAAATAATTAGGAAAAAAATAGAAAACCAAATCTCCACCAAAGCTTCATCCGGTACAATGAGTGCCGCTGAGGATGCCACGGAGCCGAGCAGCTTCTGGCAATGCTGCCGAGAAGCTCCTCCAATGAAACGAAGTGAAGAACTCAACACACTCCAATTTGAAAAGAATCTATCTTCCTCATCCCACTCTTCTAAAAAATCCAACATAAAACTACGCATCCTTCACTCCACCCGCCCATTAAACAATGGTTTTGAAACAAAAATTGAAACCAAATCTAAACAAACTCTTTGATTAACACCAGGTGGGCATATGTCTGGCGGCATTTTCTCTAACCAGTAAATCAAAGTTACAGAATTTTTTTTGTTTTTACTCCTTATATGTTGGGAAAGGCTGAAAGAGAGGGAGAGTTTTTAAAGAAGAATTGAGTTTTTTTTTTTTTGTGGCTTCCTTGGTTTCTTGGGAAGATCTGGTTGACATGGTGGTTTGTGATAAGACCAATGTGTTCTAAAGTTTTTTATTTTTTATTTTATTATTATTGTTATTATTAATTTGTTTGAGAGTTGAATTGAAGTATCTATTGTTTCATTTAATAAAATTTGATGTGGCATCACATTATTAGTTGGTGTAAACATTTAGTTTTACACTCGTTCCTTATAGAATTTAAACTCATATTTTTAGCCTTTTCAGTTTGGTCTTAGTAGATACTTTTGAGAGATGCAAAGACCATGTTTGAAATAAGGCAAAATGTTAATATTGTAATAATTCCAAAATTGATGCATTTTGAAAAGGGTGAGGACAAATATTTATATTTTACTAGGAGTTTTGCAAGTTCCTTATCTTTTTCTTTTAAGCAAAGTAATGTGAAAGTTGAATTGTCATGTATAGGGGTGTGCAAAAAACCGACGAACTGAAAAAACTGCTTTAAACCAACCGAACCAGTGCAAAAATTTCGGTTTGGTTCGATTTGGTTTTGGTTTTATTATATAAAAAATCGAAAATTTTGGTTCGGTTTTCGGTGGCAAATTCTAATATACCAAACCGACCGAACCGAACCGAAATATATTAAATAATAATTTGTACAAATTGTTTCAACAAAGTTCCTGGTATCCTAGCGGCAAGGACACGCGCTTGTCTCCAGTCAGCCCAGGTTCGACCCTTAGTAATAGCCTTTTTATTTTTCCTCTCCTTATTACCAAAACTACGTTGTTTTGGGGTTTGCTTTATAACCCTATTAATCATATTTTCAGCATTTGTCTCTCACTTCAAGTCTTCAAAAGCAACCGTTCTCTTCTCCCCTTTCCCTCTCTAGTCATTCTCTTCCTCCCCATCTCTCTCTTTCTATCATAGTGTCATGCCTCCGTTTCTCTCTCTCTCCATCACGCCGCCGTTTCTCTCTCTCTCTATCACACTGCTTCAGTACACTTCTTTGCCGGTACACTTCTTCGCCGTTCTTTTTTTTTTTTTTTTGGTTTTGTGTTTGCTACTTTGCATGGTGCTTGGTGTTTGGGTGGTGAGAAAACGTGGGAAAGCAAAGGGATTTTCTGGGTTTGTTAATTTTTTTTGGGTTTGTTAATATTTTCTGGGTTTGTTAATTTTTTTTTTTTTTTTCTTGTTTGCTTTCTTAGAAAATAAATGTCATTGACAATGAGGACTGAGGATCCGTTTAAAATAGATAAAGACCGCTAACCTTTTAAGATGCAAAAATTTTCCTATATTTATATAACTTTCTTTTTGTCCGTTGAAAGATATCAAAGAAAAATGTGACTTTTGAAAATGCTCCTTTTTCTTACCTGGATATTTGCTATGTTATCAATGTGATGGCAGATGCGCCCAAACGGTCCTCAGCCAAGTGGGCTATTGGGAAAGTTTCCCCAAAACAAAATTCTACCTACTAAGGAAACCGAAAAAACCCACCGAAACCGATTGATTTCCAATTACTTCAGTCGGTTTCGGTTGAGAATTTCACAAACCAAAAATTTCGGTTTCGGTTGGCCAACACTTAGAAAACCGACCGAAACTGAACCGACACACCCCTAGTCATGTATGATAGGCCAAGAATGTATTGATCCCTTGTGATGAATTAATTGATTAATTAGCCAAGTTTATTAATTAATCAAATTAACATGCAATATGCGTGGTAGTACAAACAAATCACCAATTAAACTAAGTATGTAGCGGAAAATAAATTGATAAGGTGATTTGTTTACGAATGAGGAAAACCTACACGGCAAAAACCCCACTGGGTGATTTTAATGTCACCACTTCTGAGAATCCATTATTATCAAAACAAGCAGTTATAAGTAAAGGAATCCCAGTACCTTATACCAACCTACAGTTGAACCCTTACCCCATTACCCAATTGGACTTGTTCTGTAGTGACAATATCTCCTTTCAATGCACAACTCCCAATACATGACTAACCAATTGCGTGGATCCTAGTACGCGACTTAATCACCAACTTGAGAAGGATGTTGGCTGCATAGTCCTTCCGTTTATCACACGATGAAGATCATGAAGTTGCTTGGTCAAAAAATCCTATGGTGCACAAACACAACAGCTTCTTCAAGAGAAAGAAGAACTAGGGCAAACTAGGTTTCCGGTCACACTTTTCTTCACAACTGTAGAATTGTGCTCTTGTGCAACTTGTGTAACCTTTTACGGCCCTAAAAATAATCCTTATATACGTTTAGGGTTGTGAGAAAAAAAAAACCCAAACATATACTCACGGATTAGATGAAAAACAGCTCTGAAAAATTGAGTTTCATAAATCTCGATAGATAGCCATCTATCGAGCTAGCTGTCGAGCCACGGGGTTCAACAGCTTTTAAACCTCGATAGATGCTAGCTGTCGAGTTTTAAAATCCAGCACTTCATTACTTGATTCTTGGATAGACTTGCATGGCTTTAACACTTGAACTTGAAACCTTATTTCTTGAAGCATTAGACATATCATAGATTTACCCAATTATAAGTAAAGTGCGTTTTGTCAAAAGATTAGCCAATTACATAAAATGTTGACATATGTTCCTAACATTGAATCACATATGTCCTAACAATGTAAAATTTGAAATATCTTTGTAAGAGTGAAAAATCATTAAATCTATTATTACAATTTATCTTCCATAAAAATATCCACCCTCATGTGAGAGGAGGCTAGATTTTGTCTAATGGATATGAATGTGATAACATATCTATTATTAAATTGGACTTTAAATTCAATGCTAGGCTAGAACTAGGGAGCCTAAGAAGATTCTATTCATAAAGTGATTCAAATTGAAGGAAATGAGGATATTTCTCAAACCAGAACTCAGGACTCTCAGCTTGAATAACTCTTGCAACGACATTTGATAGTCAATTAAATCAGATAAAAGGAGACATAATTGAAGCATTGTACCAAGCCCATAATTAATATTTTTCACTCCTCAGCTAACAAACCTATCTCAGAGAGAGGAGATTTATTTTTGATCAATGCCTATTATAATGAACATTAAGCTGCTGGGTTTAGCTTTTGTCCTATTCTAACCATTGCACACGGTGACCCAGTAGTTTCCATAGGATGGAGAAGGATTGATTCACTTCCGATGATGAGAACCGAGTTAAAGCTTTAATGCATAAGTGACAAAAAGTAGTTGAATAGGGTTTAAGCCTTTGTAGTGGTAGCTGTTGGAATTCAACCTAATTCCAAATCATGAGAGAAGCAAAAATAGAAAAGAACACTCAAAGAACAATCACACCACACAATATTTATGTGGTTCGCTACTACTGAGACTACATCCACGAAGTTTCAGCTATCTTCACCATGTTAGATGAAATAATAAAAATGTGGCTTACAATCATCATACCCTAATTTTGAAGCAAGGCTTATCCGTTTGAGCCTTCGCTCCATGGACTAATCCTCACAAATATCCCATTTAAAACCGTGACACTTCCAAGTCAGGTTGGTAACAAAGTAGAATCGAACACAAAAAACAAGTCTCCTCATAGCCCAATAGTAGTTGACTTACGTTCTAAACTTCTTGCGCCATAGGGCAATCCCATATAACATGTATGATTCTTTAAGAATCTTCGTTGCAAAGAATGGTCCCTGCTTGAATTAAAATAATTATACTGTCAAAAAGTTTTGTGCGAGTAGAGAGGATTCCTTGATAAGCCCACCAGAAATATTTTTTTTTATCTCTAGTTGTATATCAAAAGCCCAGATCCCCGTCCATAATTTTCGAATCATTCGGTTTATTGGAAGGTCCCCTATTGGCCTTTGAGAATTCGAGTCCTTTAGCAGGAGAGGTACATTGACCAATATATTCTCTGTTCAAATCGCCACCTAACATTGCATATCATGTGGGCCTTTTACACTCAAAAAGGAATGGACTTAATTGCCTTATTGGCTTCAAAAGAAAGGAAAACGTAATCTATTAAATTTTCTTTCCATTGCTCTGAGAGTAGCTCAAGGGATAGTAAAATAAAGGGATGGGTAACCATTTATCGTCCCAAATGCTTACATCCTCACCATTTCCAGTTCTCCATTAGAGATCAAGGGATAAAACCTCTGTTGCTTAAGTCATACTACCTTAGAAGAACAGGGTATTCTTGTCATTTAACATTCCACCTCATCAATATTAAATATTTAAATTTATTTCAATGTATTAATTAATTATATTAGGTTAATTTGGTAATACATTTATTGTCATATATTAATATATTTATAAATGGTGGACTAATAATTAATTGTTATATGTTAATTAGGTAATACATTTATTGTCATATTTGTTATTAGCTTAATTTTTATGGGCAGATAAATAAGGAAAGATTATACTATTGGCGAAAACACCATTTTGGATCCCTACATTTTGAAATCAGGTTTAATTTAGCTCTTACATTTGAGTAGCAGTCAATTTGGTCTTTGTTATTTTGAACTTGCAGGTAATTTGGAGAGAAAATGGGCTTTTGCCATTTTTTTTTTTTAAATCCAGTATTTTGTCCCCTTTTCCCAAACTAATTAGGGAAATACTCCTGTTTTGAAATTCGGTTTTCTAAAAATCGAGTTTCAATTTAAAACTTGATTTTTGGACAATCAAGTTATAACAAACTGAAAATTAACTCGAGTTCCATGCAAGTCTTTTTTTTTTTTTTTTTTTTTAAGTTTGATCACCCCATACTCAATTTTCTACAAATCGAGTTTTATATTGAAACTCAATTTTGAGAAAATCGAGTTCCAAAACAGAAGCATTTTCCTAATTAGTTTGGGAAATGGGACAAAATGCTGGATTTTTTGCGCAAAAGGGGCAAAGGCCAATTTTCTCTGGTAATTTGGTTGTTACTGTTAACTCATTAACAGTAAATGCTTATGTAACACACGCCATGCATAGTTGGCACACTCAACACCTACGTGCCTTCTAAAATTAAAAAAAAAAAAAATTATTTATCATTTAAAAATGCAATGTTAGCATTAAATAAGAATTTTTTTATAAAAAAAAATCCACATCAAACCAAAAAAAAAAAAAAGGATGAGTCCCGGTTTGTTCTTACTCTTTCTTGGCAGCCAAACACAACACCCAGAAAGACAAAAATCAACCCAAAAAACTCATAATAACCAAATCAATGTCAGCGAAGGCATTAGCAGAATTAATCGTTTTCCTCTTGAGAAACTTCTCGAGAGAGAATGGTGGCGGTGGTTGCTATTTGTTGGGGTTGAATCCAATGCCTCAAAAACTCTGCAATTTGATTGGGCCATGTTGTGTACCTGCTTGGGTTGAATCCAAGAAAGCCAAGGAGCATAAAGCCATCAAGGCTTATGCTTCTAGAAGACCATCTTCTCACCCTTCTTACGAAGAGGCATTGTTGTATAGTATTGTGTAATTATATACTTGAATCCAAGTTTTATCAAATTTTGAGACAGATTTGTGTGTGTTGTATTGTGTTAATATTGCAGATGGTTAAGGAGGAGAAGATTAGTTCGAGTTAGTACGCAAACGCCAAGTTCATTTTCTTGAAGCAAAATTTGGTTCTTGTGAATTTTCTGTGTTAACGTGTATAGTGTTGTGGGCTTTAGGCCCACCTAGATTACTTCTATAGCACACATGCTTGTACTATACTCTTACTTATACTACACACATATGCCTCCTATATAAAGGCTCTCATGTACATTCTTTAACGATAAAATACAATACTATTGATTTCAGTATTTCTAACATGGTATTAGAGCCACTACTCTAATTTTCTTGTGTCTTGCAGTCTTGTCTTTGTCGGTATTTTCCGCTGCTTCAACTTCTGTGGTCAGTCAGCCCTTTTAGTGCCCTCTCTCGACTGCTTTGTCGCCATTAGAGGTCCTCAGGGTTGAATCTACGCCGCCAGAAGCTACTCCTCTGCCGCCAAGACTACTGCCATCATCGAATTTGTCACTTCTGGCCTCCGATTAGGACATAAGACATATCATCGTGTAGCTTTTCAATCTCTATACATAACGCCGCAGGGAACATCCTCATATGACCATCCACGCGCCAGTCAACGTTTCGGCCAAATTTTCCACGCGTTTCACGCACCACCAGGGTTGCTCTGATCTTGTTGCCTCCACCACCATCGGACTCGTCTTTCTCCGATATACATTTTTGGAAAAGAATTGGCTTCATCGAATAGCTCACGCGCTCCCACGTGCCGTAGGTATACGCTGCACCGTGTTCACGCGTCGTCTCTGCTGCCACACGCCAAACAGCTCTGCCACGTCAACCCTAGCTAACGTCAACGCCTTGTCATCTGCTGACGTCATCCGTTGAGTTGACTGTTGACTTACAGAGTTGACTTTGACTATGGTACACCGTTGACTTTTTTGCTAGAGTTGACTTTTGCAGTTCAGGTGCTCCTTACCTAGTTTTTCGTGTAGATTTCATTTTTGCAATCCATTTTTGCAAATTTTGCTTCTAAATGGAGAATAAGGATAGGTCTTCTTCTTATTGCAATAATCGTCGCCAACAATCCAACAAACGTTTTTGCCATTTTTGCAAACATTTTGGCCACAATATTAAGACTTGCTATCAACGCAACAAATTAGCTGTTTCTATTTCTGCTGCTACAGTTGCTAACACTAAGAGTGTCCAACCCATGGCTTCCATCTCTGCACAGTCTCAGTCTTCTGGATCCACTTTCACCATTTCTAGAGATGACCTTATAAACATCATCGCTAATGTCATTCGTATGGTTGGTAATGCATCTTATTCTTCTTCTCTCTCAGCTTTAACTGGTATGTCTCCTACCTCTTGGCTTATGGATTATGCTTGTTGCAATCACATGACACCTCACTCGTCCTTATTTTCTGAACTTAAACTTGCACCACACACCCTCTTAATATTCGCACAGGAAATGGTTCCACAATGTCTGGTCATAATATAAGTTCTGTTTCGACCTTCAACCTCTCGGTTCCTAGGGTCTTTAATGTTCTTGACCTTTCTTACAATTTATTTTCTGTGGGACAATTAGCTGAGTTGGGTTATCGCATTATCTTTGATTATTCTGGGTGTATTGTGTAGGATCTAAAGACAGGACAGGAGCTTGGGATCGGTCCCAGAGTTGGGTGTATGTTTCCCGTGGACAACCTTTGTCTTCCACTTGTTGCTCCTATTTCTGTTGCTGCAGCTGCTGCAATTTCTTCTATTCCTTCCCTTGCACTTTGGCATGCTCGACTTGGTCACGCATCTTCCTCTCGGGTACAACAGTTGACTTTTAGAGGTTTGTTAGGTTCAGTGTCTACAGAAAATTTTGACCGTATTTCATGTCAATTAGGAAAACA
This sequence comes from Notholithocarpus densiflorus, assembly GCA_030021035.2. NCBI lineage: Eukaryota > Viridiplantae > Streptophyta > Magnoliopsida > Fagales > Fagaceae > Notholithocarpus > Notholithocarpus densiflorus. Next base: position 242,124 of record JARYZH020000287.1, on the reverse strand, counting down.
ACCAGCTTTGCCTTTCAATACTAGTGAATCAATATCCACTGATATCTTTGACGTTATTCATTCTGATGTTTGGGGGCCTTCCTCTGTCTCTAGTATTGGTGGATCTCGATATTTTGTTGTCTTTGTTGATGATTACTCTCATTATAGCTGGATTTTTCATATGAAACATCGTTCTGAATTATTGCAAGTATATTCTAATTTTGCAAAAATGGTTGAAACTCAATTTTCCAAACGTATCAAAATTTTTCGATCAGATAATGCTCTTGAGTACACTCAATATGCTTTCCATCACCTTTGACGTGCACTTTATGGCCTTAAACAAGCTCCACGAGCTTGGTTTGCCAAATTCAGCTCTACCATCTCTCGCTTGGGTTACATGGCCAGCCATTATGATTCTGCCTTATTTCTTCGTCGCACTGACAAAGGCACTATTTTACTTCTCCTGTATGTGAATGATATGATCATAACTAGTGATGACCTCAGTGGCATTCAAGAACTCAAGGATTTTCTTAGTTAGCAGTTTGAGATGAAAGATTTTGGACATCTCAGCTACTTCTTGGATCTTGAAATCACTCATTCTACAGATGGACTTTATATTACTCAAGCCAAGTATGCCTCTGAACTCTTGTCTCGAGTTGGACTTACTGATAGCAAGACTGTTGACTCTCCAGTTGAGCTTAATGCACATCTGACTCCTTCAGGAGGGAAACCATTGTCTAATCCCTCTCTTTACAGACGCTTGGTTGGCAGCTTAGTTTATCTCACTGTCACTCGTCCAGACATTTCCTATGCTGTTTACTAGGTGAGCCAGTATCTGTCTGCTCCACTAACGACTCACTATGCTGCTGTCCTGCGCATTCTTCAATATCTAAAGGGCACTCTCTTCCATGGTCTTTTCTACTCTGCTCAGTCTCCTCTTATTCTCCGTGCATTTTCTGATGCTGATTGAGCAGGAAATCCCACTGATCGCAGGTCCACCACTGGTTATAGCTTTCTTCTTAATTCTTCTCTGATTTCTTGGCGAAGCAAGAAACAAACTCATGTGGCCCGCTCCAGTACTAGAGTAGAATATCATGCCCTTGCTGATACCACATCTGAGCTCCTTTGGCTGCGATGGCTTCCCAAAGACTTAGGTGTGTCCACATCCTCTGCTACTCCTCTTTATTGTGACAACCAGAATGCCAGTCATATTACTCACAATGATGTCTTCCATGAACGGACTAAACACATCGAGATCGATTACCATTTTATCCGTTATCATCTTGTCCATGGTGCTCTTAAACTCTTCTCAGTCTCCTCTAAAGATCAACTTGCAGATATCTTCGCCAAGTCACATCCTAAGGGACGCCTTCGTGATTTAGTTGACAACTTCAAGTTGGTCTCACATCCACCTTGAGTTTGAGGGGGGCTGTTAACATGTATAGTGTTGTGGGCTTTAGGCCCACCTAGATTACTTGTATAGCACACATGCTTGTACTATACTCTTACTTGTACTGCACACATATGCCTCTTATATAAAGACTCTCATGTACATTCTTTAACAGTAAAATACAATACTATTGATTTCAGTATTTCTAACATTCTAGATTGAGTTTGATTTTTGTGTTTTTGGGTTTTTGCGTTTTGGGAATTTTTTTAAATCATCTGTTCAAAAATTTTTTTTTCTGCTTTGGATTTTTTGTTTAATGCTAATGTGGAATTTCTTAAATGATAAATAATTTATTATTATTATTTTTTTTTTAAAACCACGTAGGCGTTAAGTGTGTCAACTGTGCATGCCGTGTGCCACGTAAACATTTTCCGTTAATGAGTTAACGGTAGGGACCAAATTACCCGCAAGTTCAAAATAATAGGAATCAAATTGAATGCTACTAAAATGTAGGGATCAAAATGATTTTTTGGCATATATTATAATATACTTGTTATTATTGTCATTTTTTGTCTTCTTAGAACAAAGAAGGATGTCGAAGGAAGAATAATTGAGGACAACAGTTTCCAAAGATCAACTCTAAATAATGTTCTTTGCTAGTGGGGTTCAAATTCAGGTTCAGTCCTTCTTTAACCCTAACTATCACTCCCATAGCATAGTGTTGTTTCTTTGGCTTGTTGGTGCATGGCAGCACTAGAAGCAATGGCGGCTCCAAGAATTTTTTTAGGGTAGTTATTATGAATCTTAAATTATAAAAATCTAATAAAAATATAACTTTATATATTGACAACAACAAAAGCACACACATACACACACATAAATATGTCAAGTCTTACAATTACCTTCTACGTGTTTTTTTATTTTGAAATCGTTGCATAATAGTTTCATTATCAATGCTACATAAGGATAGCAATGGGGAGGGGCGGGGCCGAAGGATGGGGTCTTTGTCCCTGCCCCGCATGGTTTTTTCTTGCCCCATCCCCGCATGACGGGGAAAATTTCTTGCCCCATCTCCGCCCTTTAGGGCCCTGCGAAATCCCGCCCCACCCCATAAAACTCTATTTCTTGTTAATTTGTCATACAACTATTACAATTTTTTCAAATAAAATTACATGTTTCAATAATAAAAATATACTTGAAATTATAAATAAATTTATCTCACCAAATCAAATTATTTTTTAGCAAAAATTGAATAATATTGTCCAAGTGTTTAACAAGACAATATCACAACAAAATTCTATTGTTTTGTTCTTTCCTTTTCAAAACAGAGTAATTATCCATTCTTTTTTTTCAAGATTTGAAGGTCTTCTAAATCCGTAGCTTGATCAGTACACTAAACTTTGCTTCCTTGGCTTTTTCAAACCGCCATAAAATCTTGAATCAATGCGTTGAAAATTTTGTTTAAAACAAATTGTTTTAGCCACCATCTTGTCATAAACACATCAAATTCGTTAGAAATAGAACAAATCAGTTTTTGGGTCATGCTCAAAATCCTGTGTTTGTATGTTCTTTTGGGTGCGTATGCAGTGTCAAACCTGTACCTCATAATAGCCACACGCCCACACACAATGACGCAAATACAAACATTCAGATCCGCACCTCATAAAAATAGAAAACATTCTATTATGTTCATGATGAAATCTATGTTGAGAAAGACGCTTGAATGGAATCAATGAATCAATAATATATAAATTTGTTTCTAATAAAGACAAGAAAATGTTAAAATTGGTACCTTATTTCCAACTTTGCTAGAGAGAAAAAAGAGGTAGAGAGCCACGTTGGGTAGAATAAAATAAACTGATGATATATTTATTTAAATAGTAGGGTTTTAGGGTATAACAAATTTACAATTTAACCTTTATTGACATGGGACAGGGCGGGCCGGGGTGGGGTGGGTCTAAAAAGTGTAAACCCATCCCCGCCCCGCCCCGCCCCGCAGTGTAGGTCAAAAATCTCGCCCCATCCCCGCCACATCCACCTATGCGAGGTGGGGAAAACCCGCTCAGGGCGAAGCGGGGAGGGGCCGATCAAGTGGGGTGGGGCAAAATTGTCATCCCTAATGTTGCAAGCTACATCTCTTTCAAACTTTTAGTTCAAATTTTTCTTGGGTTTTTCCTTTTTATTTGTAAGGGTTTAATATATTGTTAAGAAGACCAAAGTTTGACTATAAACTTAGTTGTAGCCTAAGGCTACAACTTTCACTAAGCAAATTAACATGGCTACATATTTTGAAAATCTAACAATTGAACTGTATGTTTTTTTTTTTTTTTTAATGTTTTTAAAACACATGTGATTTCATACCAATCAGATGTTATATATTATTTGATTCATAAACATATATTTCATGCTTAATTTTATATTAAGAAAACTTGAAATTGAAACATTTGATTGGTGATATAGCTATTGATCATTGATTTTATTGAAATATTGCGACCATAGAGGGTATGATAAGAAAATATAATCAAATGATGAATTTGTCAAAATTCACATTCTATAAGAAATATTAAGTGGATTGCAGCCTTAGTTTACAACCAAATTTGGAAAAAATAATTGAATACTCCGGGAGTACCATAAATGCACACTCCTCCCTCTCACATGAATTGCGAGTCCCACTATAAATTTAATTAGTGTGACCCATAGTTATGTGAGAGGAGGGAGTACGTATTTATGGTACTCTTGGAGTACCCAATAATTACCCTATAATATTCTATCAAATTAATTAGGTCAGCTAATATGGAAAGTAATTAATTTTAGAGATGACATTGATTATAGTGATTTTTTAACCATTAGATTTCATTAAATTCTACAGTTTATATATATATATATATAAATATATATATATTTCCATATAAAAATTTAATAATAATAAATTTCTATTAATAACAACCATAATTTTCATATTTCATATTTAGACCAAAATCAAAGAGAGATAACAATTATATTATGTTAAGCATTTTCGTGCACTGCATAGATTATAAACTAGTTATTTTTGAAACTATTGTCTTAGCAATATTTTATTGGATTAGAATAATTTTGTAATTACTTATAAGGAAATAAATATGTCTCTTACCTTGTATATGGTTATCCCTATGTCGAATTGCTGAGCGGCGTATCTAGAAACAGGTTGTATGGGAGAACCAAGGGCAAATTTGTGGCTTACTTGCACGAAACCAGGACATTGAAGATTGTAGCAACCCTTTCTTTTGTAACCATCGCTCTTAATTATAAGGATAGGAATAATTTAGTTAAAGAAACACTTAGCACGAAATATTTTGGAAGGGAATAAGCAAATTAACTTACAGTCCAATATATGAAAAACCTTGTTTTTCTGTCAGGTGAATTAACCTGCAACCATGAGATGACATTTTTATCAATTTACTCATATGCCTTAAATTTTTATATTCAAAATTATATCAATTATCTTGGGTACATTTGAAGAACACAAGTTTCTAATCGTATCAAAGTTTTTGGTTTTAATACTCTCAAAATATAATTTTTTTGGTTTTAAAATTTCATTAGTGGGCCAATACTAAAACAAACTCACTTGTCATTTGAGCCTACAACCTTCTCTTGTAACCATGAAGGAATCGTCCCCATTTTTTTAATTTCACATGCTATATCTAACCTCTTTTAAATAATAGTTAAACTCTTAGGTGCTATATATAAGAACAGTTACTCACTCATTATGCCTCTTATTTAATATATTTTAATTTATTAATATTTAATAATTGTAAAGAGAACTTTATCTTTAGAAACTTACCCTCCATCCAGCTTCAACAGTGTTTAATTTATCATCAGGACCTGCTGCAACCCATATTTGAGCAATACTGAAGACTGAAGTCACCCTTATAAACAACAGGGTTCCATACGTTTAATCTTGCACGTCCTCCCTAGAATATACCATCCTCAATATCAACAGTGGCATGCTAATTCAAAATATTATTCATATATGTCAGAAAGAAATTTCAATTTATAAATGAAATTGATTACATTCGAGTGTATCAAATTAAAACATAAAAAAAAAAAAATACAATGTGACATGATTATATATGTAAAAATATAATTTCATTTGATAAAATTAATGAATATATATACCTCATGATGAGGGACATCATCAATGCTTTGATTAAGCTGTGGTATCCATTTGACACCACGACCACGAGGGTGTTCATCTTGTTGTTCTCGTCTTATGGGGATTGTTTCTTTTCGGCATTGTCCACTTTTATGCCAATCTTGAAACAACTCTGCTTGAGAGGAATTCATTTTCACACCACCAGGAATTGAGCTGGGTTTCATCTGTTTAACCAAATTCAGATTACTGGTTTTAATCTTCAGTAATTGTAATGAAAAGCTAAAGCAAAGAAATCTTATGAGTTATGCTAAGGACCAAGGACGTTGCATTGTTGAGTTTTAATCCTTAGTAGTAGTACTTCTCTTCAGCTTTGATTTTTCTATATATATATTTTTTATTTTTTATTTTTCTAATAATCAAACCCTCATAACTTTTTGTTTTAATTTATTTTGGAATATATGAAAAAAAAAAAAAAAAAAAAAAAAACCGATCCTCCAAAAAAGGAGAACTATAAAATTTATATTCTTCTTTTTTCATGAAATAGAAGACCATTAATTTAAAGTTGAAATGACCCTCCCAAAAAGAACTATAACACTATGAATTATAGGTGATGTGTAACTGAACAATAATAAGGAAACGAAATTACATAAAATACAAAACAACTAATTATATATAAAACAACTAAATTAAAAATCAAATAAAGAAACCTGTATAGTGTGATTTTTGAGAATTGGATGATCAAAAGCAGGCTGTTGATAAATATCAACACAATCAATTATATCACCATCTTCACCCTGTAAAGATTCACTAAACCTTAATCAAGCATGGTATTTCAGTGTGTGTGTATATATATATATACATATATATATATATTAAACATATCATTTTGATTAAAATAAAAGGAAAGGAAAGATGCCTTTAGGACTCACTATAACCTCAATGGTTTTAATGGTTCCTTTTCGCTTAATCAAGCCATTATTTTTCATAGTCTCAATCCTTCTTCCATCAAAAAATGTATCGCCTAACACATAAGATGAAGCAAGCAAGAAAAACATGAAATATTCTAGTTTATTGTTAATAACATAAGCCATGGAGAAACAAAGCTGCAAAAGTCTCTTATTTTGAATAAAAATTCTTTCTGAAATCTGATACTTCTACCAAAAAGTAGGTAGTCTTGTCATTTATCATTCTACCTCATCAATATTAAATATTTTCATTAAAGTCAATGTGTTAATTAATTGTAATCGGTTTGGTAGGTAATTTATTGTCATTTCTCAACACACACACACACACACATATATATATATATATATATATATACACACACATATAAATGGGGCACTAATTATTAATTGTAATATGTTAATTAGGTAATACATTTATTGTCATATATGTTATTAGCTTAACAATTTTAAGATCTAGATTAACTATGCAAGCCTTAGGTTAAATAGTAATCAAACATATCATGAATAGTGGAAAATTAAATAACACAATGATATGATGACCTAGGAAAATGAATGAAATAAATTAGTTTTACAGTAAAAACCTTGGGGGTCCAACATGAACTAGCTCTGAATCCCACAGATTCTCTGATATGGATCTATTGCAACATGAACCTCATGTTCACGCTTTAAAAAAATTTGAAGCTTGGGTTGCAACTTAATTCAACCGGTACTTATAGTATGAGTGTGATCTCTAGTAGATGCTTGAAAGATTAGAAGGCACAAAACTTCTCCGATCTCAAAAGAGTAGCTCTTCAAGTCTTGAAAAACATACATTAGGGTTTTTTTTTATATACTTAGTAAATCTGGACTGAAACCCTAATCACTTGATGGGCTTAATTTAAATTATGCAACTTCGAACTTTGATTGGTCGAACAACAATCTCGATTGATCAAAACTGCCATATTTTGAGTTCATGAACTTTCATTTTTCCTTGTTTTCGTACTCTGACTTATAGCATCTTAAGCATTGTCAAACCTAACTTATAGACACTATGATCTTTTTATAGACAATATTTTATTCACGTGTTTGCAAGTTATCCTAAACATATAGAACCTAATAGAAAGATAAATAAGTAAAGATTTTTCTAGAATATACTTGTTTTTAGACATTTTTATTTATTTTTTGAAATAGTTACAATATTTTTCTAACCTTGTATTTCAAATCCTTTCCCCCTAAACTCCTAAACACTTTTGTGTATAAGGAGGTACCAATTAAATTACAAGACTCTTTGCAAGAGATGCATTCTCTTTGACTACCAGAAGTATTTTGTATGATAATGAGACTATTTAAAACTATGTATTGAGATGAGGAGGCATATCCTCTACTGTGTAATCAAGCCATAGAACAAAAACTAATACTCAATTTCTTTCAATTGTAAAATTTTATGTAGAGATAGTTTTTCACATTTTTTTTTCTTTATTTATTAGTATTAGGAAAAAATTGATCAGAGGAAAACTATCTTCTAACTTCCCTTATTTAATTTGGCTTGAGATAGCATTATTTTTCACCAAAATTTTCTAGAAAACAACTCTATTTCATGCCAAGCTAAATAAGGGAAGTTAAAATATAGTATTCCAACTCATTTTAAGGTTGCTATCAAGTATAGAAAATGTGAAAATGTTAATCTTGAAACAAATGGAGAGTAAATAATGATATAAAGGGACAATGATGGTGCCTTTTTTGCATAATGGTGTATCTATATATATATATATATAGATCGCATGCAATATAACCACCATGACAAGTCAGCTTTAGAGTTATACCAAATCTGGGCTTTTGAGCCTAATGGGAGCCTATAGGTGTGGAGCTTAAGAGAAAGGCATAAATAATAATCTCACCACTAAGGGTCCGTTTGGATACTGCTTATTTTGCTGAAAACTGAAAATACTGTAGCAAAATAATTTTTAAATGTGTGAATAGTGTTGTGGGACCCATTTTTAATGAAAGTTTTGTTGAAAAAAGAGGTTTTTGAGTCCCGTGAACAATGCATGGGACCCACTAGAAAGCACTGAAACGCGCTTCTCAATGAGGAAAAAAAAAAAACCACTGAAACGCAGATGCACTGCGTTTCAGCTGTACCCAAACGGGTACTAAAACTCATCAATCATAAACGTTTGTATGCAATTCATAAAAGCCATGCTTAGTAAGGTGTAGCACGTGCACAGCAAAAAAAGAATGTTTGTTTAAAAAATTTAATGGGTATCTCTTTTCTCTCTTATATGTCCATGCATGATATGCTTTATTATGCTTAAAAGAAAAATATGCAAAGACCATGAAAAAGCAAAGAGAATCAAAATTCTTTTAAATATGGTTGCAAGAGTGTTTCTAGGAGATATGAGAATTATATGATGTACTTCAAAGGTGATGGTCCCCATATGATTGTGTGTGAGTGTTCTTGATTCTCTTATATCATTATTATTGCATGATGAGACACTTATGCTTCCTTGCAAAAGTTTCACACACAACACGCAATTCTTTGCTACTATTGATACTATTGTACAAGTATAATGTGATTTGGCCATCATAAGGAATACATGTATTAGTAGAAGCTAACTAAATTGTCATAACTTGTTTTTTAAAATAAAATTGGTTAGCAAGTTTAGTGGTTTGGATCTTAGAATGCTTTGAATCTAGAGTTTTTTTTGTTTGATTGCTTAACATGCTTTAATTTTTGTTTGGTATGGTGTTTATCTTGATTGCATTCATATCATGTATTTTCTCCCTTGAAAATTCATGTTTTTGTGCCTCTCGATAGCAGTCTCGACACCTCTCGATATCTTTGGACACTTGTCCATTCTATCGAAGCTTTTCTAGGTTTTTCTCGATACTAGCCCGATCCATCGAGCCAATCTTCCAAACTTTCTGTTTGATTGATACCTTCTCAATATCATCCTTGATACATCAAAGATTTTTGCCATCGACACCTTCTCGACACCTCTTGATACATCAACCTCTTATTCTCGACAACTCTCAATACCTGCTCAATCTATTGAGATGCCTAACTCTATATATATTCGATGGTCAACCCGATTTCATTTCAACACAAACATCTCAATCTCTCTCTCTTCTCTCTCAATCCAAACCTCATTTTCTTACCAAAATCCTTCTTTGCTTCTTAATTTTGGCCTATTCCTTACTCAAATCTATTGGTAAGTGGTCTTCTTCTCTTCTTTTCCTCATTTCTCACGCATTTCATGCATTTGGACTTAGGTTTTTCGAAATTTTTGGAAAATTGGGGTTCTTGTTGTTTTGCTCAATTTTTGGGTTTGGGTTTTGTTGTTTTGAAATCACATGATCATTCATTGCATTCTAAAGCTTCATAATCTAGTTTTCATGCATTTTTGGGTTGTGTGCTTCTTTAATCTTGTGAGTGTTGTAGTTTGGATTAAGTTTTTGCCCATGATGCTCATATTTTTTGCATGTCACGTGCTCATGCATTCCCATGCATCAGTTATTTCTCTCACTCTATTATGAGTATGTGTCTTGTTAGGGTCACATTTTTTGTGTATTAGCATATCATTTGACAAAATTCACTTTACTTGTAATTGGGTAAATCTAAGATGGGTTTAATGTAACAAGAAGTATGTTGTACAAACATAACAAGTGGTATCATTAAAAACACGAAGATTGAACCAAGAAACAAGTGAAGAAAAGCTGATTCAGTGAAGCTCGACACTAATCTCGACACAAGCATTTATCGAGACTTAACGAAGAATTCTTGACACATGCTCGATTTATCGAGACTTACGATTTCAAAATTCTCAAATCTGAATATTGGCCCATGATGACTTGGATTGCTAGGGTTTCGTTCTCTAAAACCCTAGACCATATAAAAGACTTAGTTTAAGGTCATCAAACCTACAGAGACTTAATTTAGAGAACTCATACACTCTATGAAAAACTACTGCATTTGTGCACCTTAGAGTTTTGTAACTGAGTGCTTCTAGATCTTCAATGTGCTTTGAAGTGAAGAACTTTGCAACCAACAACAATCATTCAATTGCTAGGAGTTAGTAATGTACTGAGATCTGTGCATGCGACGAAGTCTTCTACAAGATCAAGTCTAATTGGGGATTGGAGTAAAAGTTCAATTGTAGGTTGGTATTTTGGGATAGTCAAGGTAGTGGTAAGATTCTTTTTACTTGTAATTGCTTGTTCTTGATTAGTGGATTCTTGGGAGTGGTGACCTAAAAATAAACTAGTAGGGTTTTTGCCTTGCGAGAGGTTTTTCCCATTCGTCAACAAATCATCATGTCATTTTAATTTCCAGCTGCACTTAGTTTATTTGGTGATTTGTTGGCGCCTCCACGATTTGCATGTAATTTGATCTAATTAATCAAATTGGGTAATTGAATTAATTAGCTGAGGTCAATCTATAACTCAACAAGTGGTATCAGAGTGGGCACACTCTAATTAGATTTTAATCTTTGTTATGTGATCCATTGTCCCTTGTTGTTATGGATATAGATTACATGAAAAAATATTTTTCCACTATTCTCTCTTGTGATTCTAACTTAGATATTATTCAGTTTCTCAGGACTTGTAATCCTAACATTTATTTGAAACTAATAATCTTGTTGGTTGAAAACGATTTGTATATGGATGACTTTTTAAGATCAGTTTAGCTGACAGAACAGTTGTTCCTTGAAAAATGTAAACTTCAAAGAAGACTAGACTATCCCAAAAGGAGCATCTGCGTGGTTGTTGTTAGAAGAAAGACAAGGGCTCAGTTAAGATTATTCAATAAAGGTTATAGGGAAATATCCATACCTTATGACTTGGCTAATAAACATGAAGTATGTTTCATGATGCATACTGCCCTTAAAGTGATGGACACCTGTTTGTAGTATCTTGACAGTGGTTTTTCAAGACATATGACTGGAGATCATTCTCTCTTTAAAACCTTTGAACCAAAAAGAGGTGGCAATGTTATTTTCAGTGATGGAAGTAAATCACAGATAAAAGGAAAAAGAATTATCCCCTTACCAGGATTTCCTGACATTGCAAATATATTATATGTAGAAGGGCTGAGAATGAATCTACTGAGTACAAGCCAGATCTTTGATCAAGACTTCGTAGTGCTTTTCTCTAAAGGAAAATGTCTAGTACTAAATGAATTAGGCAAGCTACTCATCGGTGGAGTTCGAACTCTGGATAACTACGGCGAACTTGTGCCAAATGCTGTAATAATTTGCAATAGTATTTAGATACCAAATGAAGATTTGTGGCATTATAGGATGGGACATGCAAGATACAAGCAACTGACAATTGTGTCTAAAATAGAAGTTGTCTTAGGTCTTGCTAAACTTACTAAAGTTGTTAATGTTGTGTGTGGACCATGTCAACTTGGGAAACAGTCAAGAGCTCATCATCATGCTACATTGGCCACAGCCATAGTAAGACCACTTGAACTTCTTCATATTGGGATTTTCTCTACAAGAAACCCGTCAAATGTCCCAGCATGTTTATACAGGAGTTCTACTCCAACATACACACTATCGATACCTTTGTCCCTCAGTTTATGACTCTATTTTGAGGAACATGTATCATAGTAACTCTGGAGCTCATTTCCAAAGTACTACATGTCCCGAGGGTAGCTTATCCTGATTATCTTGGTTGTCCTCATAGCTAAACCTTGTCTCAAGATGAGCTTGCCACACGCTTTTGTGAGCATCCCATGATATGGGTTAACACTCTTAACTTTGTTACCCATGATTTTGCAAAGAGCCCAAGGATTCTTAATATGATGATGACTTTTGTTCTCACACCACGGTCTCACATAACTCTATCACTAAGCCTCCTGCTCGTTTTCTTTTCTCTCTCTTGAAGGGTCTCTCTATAGACTTTCCCTCACATGTGATAGTATCCATACTGGGTATCTATCAAGACATTGCTACATGTGATAAGCTAATCTTTCCTTCGGCTATCATATGCATTCTCACACGTGCACATGTTCCTATTCTTTCTTCTACTCCTTTTCCTATGATGGTTGCAATAAGTAAGGAATCTTTAGTTAGGAGCTCTACTCAACTGGCGACTAAGGCCAAGCGGCCTTGTTAGGAGTCTACTTCTACTCGATGGGAAGAGGCTGAGTTTCATGCTGCGGGGGATGCTGCTTATACCTTTCGACCTTCTTCCTCGTCTACTCTACCTATTCTTCTGAAGTAAAGGCATCTCTTCTTGCCATCTTGGATTAGCTTCTGCTCATTTAAGATGATTTTGGTGCTCGTCTTGATCATCTTTCTAATGAGATTTGTCAAATGAACACTAGGATTGGCTAGATTACTCGATGATAGTCTTGCCTTGGTGGCTTCCTTCCTTCTCTTGAGTGTGAGCCTTTTGTGGAGTCCTCTGCTAGTGGAGATGATGATGGTGATGATGCTTTTGGCTCAGACTTTGATGATGAGATGCGACCTCTCAGTGATTCATCCTTTGTCACTCGTAACAAAATGGGGAAGTAGTTTGGGTTATGAGAGAGTAGTCTTGTTGTTAGGGGGAGAGCTTTGAGAGATGTAGTGAGGTTTTTGATGTATAGTTTTCTCACTTCATGTACACTTGGTTTTGTACCGTTTTGCATACATTATGCTTATTTTATATATATGATGATGATGTATGTTTTTCACTCTTTGTCTCGAATGTGTTGTTTCTTTTCTTTCTTATACACAAATGTTTCTTAACTTGTCTACTTTTCACAATTGATGTCTTGATGGATCTTGTTTAGTGTTTTAGCTAAGATAGGTTACAAGTCCTTCATACTGTGATCTTTCTTCTTGCAAAGTTTTCCAAGAGCTCATAGTATTAGTTAGACTTATATATTTTCTGTGTACTTAATTGGGGAGATTTTTTCTTTATACTTCTCTCCTAACTATGTTTGTGGTTTTGTCACGAATTGCCAAAGAATGAGATTCTTAGGGTCATATTTTTTATGTATTGGCATATCCTTTGACAAAATGCACATTACTTGTAATTGGATAGGTCTAAGAAGGGTTTAATATATCAAAAAGTATGTTGCACAAACATAACAAGTGGTATCATTAAAGACATGAAGATTAAACCAAGAAACAAGTGAACGAAAGCTGATTCAATGAATCTCGAAACTAGTCTCGACACTAGCATCTATCGAGACTTAATGAAGAATTATCAACATAAGCTCGATCTATTGAGACTTAATATTTCAGAATTCTCAGATTTGAATGTTGGCCCATGATGACTTAGATTGCTAGGGTTTTGTTCTCTAAAACCCTAGACCATATAAATTGCTTATTTTAAAGTCATCAAACATATAGAGACCCAATTTAGAGAACTTATACACTCTGTGAGAAGCTACTGAGTTTGTGCGCCTTAGGGTTTTGTAATGTAGTGCTTCCAGATTTTCAACGCGATTTGGAGTGAAGAATTTTGTAACTTACAACAATCATTCAGTTGTTGGGAGTTATTCACATACTAGGATCCATGCATGCGAAAAAGTCTTCTACAACATCAAGTCTAATTGGGGGTTGGAGTAAAGGTTCAACTATAGGTTGGTATATTGGGATAGTCCAAGGTAGTGGTAAGATTCCTTATACTTGTAACCACTTATTCTTAATTAGTGAATTCTTGGTAGTGGTGACTTGAAAATCACTCAATGGGGTTTTTGCCTTACGAGAGGGTTTCCCTATTCGTCAACAAATCACTATGTCAATTTATTTTTCCACAGCACTTAGTTTATTTGGTGATTGTTGGTGCCTCCACAATTTACATGTAATTTGACCTAATTAAGTAAATTGGGTAATTGAATTAATTAACTAGGGTCAATTTATAACCCAATAGTAATAATCAGACATCAGAGTTTAAAAATTGAAAAATATATTTTTGAGGGAATGTGAATGCCATCATCATAGTGGAGGAAAGGGTTTCGGATTTCTCCTCACCATCATTCCCATGGAAGGCTATGCTCCGAGCCTTGGTCCAAGAGAGCCACCTTGATCTTCAAGGTATGGGAACCCCGAGATTTGATTAGGGAATCTGCTCTTTCTGTGACAATGAAGACAACCATGCCCTGTTTGACTATAAAATGCTCCGAGCACAAGTGCAGAGTCTAGTCGAACGCGGTATCATCTAGATCGAAAGGGAAATTGTGCGAAAAGGTGATTGTATGGCCGACAGCTTGTGTCCTCCAACCGGCTAGTCAGAAGCCAGTTGCAATGCTATATTAGTTTGGTCAAGGAAAGATTGGGACAAATATCTACAGAAACTTCTTGGCCAGGTTACTTCAGCGCCTTCCTCTTTAGTAGTCATTGAGGAGATCATAGAGTCACCTACGGATCTGGGGTCATCGAATCCAGGGAAAGAGCAAGCCCCGCCAGCCATTGAGGAATTCATTCCTCTATCTCTTACATTGCCTGCGATCACAAGGCTAGCTCCATCATCAGTACAGGAGGGAACCGCCATTGTTCCTACTATCCGAGGGTTCAATCCTCTTATTCTACCAAAGCCTGCCTTAGGAATCTCTGGGGTATCTGGCTTAAAGGCCCTAGAAGCCATTCTGCCAAGTCCGATGGTCATTAATTCAAAGATATTCGCTATAGCACCCAATTTGCAAACTCAGGAGGGTGTTATCATTCGTATGGCAAGGTCGTTCCCTTATGAAGATAGCCATCATGTCCCATGGAAATACGATGTGTCCTTGATCTCCACTCAAACCGGAAAAGAGGAGGTCTATTCCAATATCTCTTCAGGTCTATCTAGGCTCACTAGGAGTGGCCGCTACTATACTCCCGAGGAGTTAGAAAAAAGAAGGAAAGAGATTAACAAGGGTACAGCCGAACTCGTCAGGGACAGGGTCACTACTGAAGAAGCCGAGGAATTCTTGAAAGTTATCAGAAACTCAGAGTACAGTGTGATTCAGCAGCTAAACAAGTCGCCAACTCAGATCTCCATCTTGGCACTGTTGCTATCCTCTGATGTCCACCGCAAGGATCTCTTGAAAGTCTTGAAAGAAACATGTGTTCCTACAAGTGCTACGGAATCCGCCTTTGAAGGTATGGTCTCAACAGTGCTGGCCGCCAATTAGATTTCCTTTACAGATGATGAGCTACCACCAGAAGTTAGAGACCACACTTTGCCCATGCACATTATAGTAAAGTGTGAGGATATGATCTTTGCTAGAGTACTAATTAACAATGGGTCGGTCTTGAATGTTTGCCTGATGTCCACCTTAGAGCGTTTGAATATGGATACCTCTCTTATTTGCCCTACTACCATGATCATTAGAGCCTTTGATGGCACTCTCTGGGAGGTGCAAGGCGAAATCAAGTTAGCCATTGGAGTTGGCCCTATGTTCTTCACGGTCAATTTCCAGGTCATCAAGGTGGATTCCCCTTATAATATGCTCCTAGGGAGGCCTTGGCTACACGCTGCGGGCGCGGTTGCTTCTACCCTTCATCGAAGACTCAAGTTCCCATCCGAGGATCTAATGATCACTATTATGGCTAAGAAACCCCTAACTTTCTTCAAGGAGACTTTTGTCCCCTACATTGGTGCTAATGCATTTCCGAAGGCAACTTTTCACAGTTTCAAGCTAGTATCCATGGTTTACAGAGCTTCAGAACTCGAGTCAGGATGGCCCTCCACTACTTTAATGGCTGCCAAGAAGATGCTTAAATTTGGCTATTAGTTAGGCCAAGGCCTTGGTGCTGTAGGACATGGGAAGGCTTCTTTGATTGAACTTCTTAATAACAAAAGAGGTTTCGGTTTGGGCTACGACCCCTCCGATGAGGAACTTTTCCAGGCTTCTAGGGGAAAGACAAGGAAGTGCATTGGCCAAGGGATGTCTATTCCCCACATTAGGGTCACTTTTCCAGCTCCGGCCGAGGTTATTAGATCAGAAGTAGCACAGGAATCATCTGAGGAGGAATCAGATCTGGCTTGTCTCATATGTTTTTGTCCAGAAGAATTCTCAGTGAATGCCATCATATCCCCAAGGGATGATCTGACTTCTACTATTAGGTCTTATGTGCCAGGCGAGACAGTAGGCCATTGGACTGTTGAGCCCTGCTTTGTGGTTGCACCAACTGAGTAAGAAGTATTCCATTATCGTGTGGTTGGGTCCTCCAATTGCCCGAAAGAGTTGGAATAGTATATCTAGTTTGTTTTGCATGTTTATTTTTCATTTCCTGCATTTTTCAGTTTATTTTCCAAAGAAAAAAAAAGTCTCATTTTTAGCTTTATTAGGAATGAACTTTGTTATCCCCCCTATCTATAATCCACTAATGAAATTATCCAGCATATTATTCAAGAAATCCTTGCATTTATTTCTTTACTTCCTTTCCTATGAATATGTATGTGCAAATTGTCTTATGTTTCCTTGTATATGTCCCATTCTATAGGATCTATTCTAATTCCCAAGCAGGTACATCGTCCTGTTGCTATGACGAGGATATTGATGACACGAATGAGACAATAGAGTTGGAACATGATATTGAAGGGTTAGAGGAAATTCTGAGTCTCCCTCGTGATATTTTGGAAGCTCTAAACAGAGAAAGCGATAGGTCCAAACCCAACATAGAAGAGACAAAAGTGGTTAACCTTACCGACAAAGGTGAGAATGAAAAACCCGTCAAGATTGGGGTAAACTTTCCTAGAGACATGAAGCCTGAGCTCATAGCGCTACTCAAGGAATTCAAAGAGATCTTCGCTTGGTCTTACCAAGATATGCCAAGGTTAGATACTGAGATTGTCGTGCATAAAATTCCAGTCAAACCTGAGTGCCCCCCAATGCAGCAAGCCCTTTAAAGGATGAAATCTGAGATCATTTTGAAGATCAAAGAAGAAGTAGAAAAACAGTTGAAAGCCGGTTTCCTTACCGCAATAGCTTACTCTGATTGGGTTGCCAACATTGTTCCCGTGCCTAAGAAAGATGGGAAAGTAAGCATGTGCGTTGATTACAGGGATTTGAACCGGGCCAATCTTAAGGACAATTTTCCATTGTCGCATATCGATACACTGATCGATAATACCGCTACCAACATGTTCTTCTCCTTCATGGATGGATTCTCAGGCTACAATCAGATTAAGATGGCCGAGGAAGACAAAGCTAAGACAGCTTTCACCACACATTAGGGAAGTTATGCATATGATGTCATGCCATTCGACTTAAAGAATGCAGGTGCTACTTATCAGCAAGCCATGGTAACCTTTTTCCATGATATGATGCACAAAGAGATCGAAGTCTATGTAGATGACATGATTGCCAAATCCTGCACAGCTAGGGATCACTTGGTAGATTTGAGAAAACTGTTCAAGCGCCTTGTCAAGTACAGATTGAGGCTAAACCCTAACAAGTGTGTCTTTGGAGCTAGTTCAGGGAAATTGCTTGACTTTATAGTCAGCCAAAGGGGAGTTAAAGTGGACCTAGCCAAAGTCCAAGCCATCTGGGATATACCGACACCACAAACCGAGAAACAGATTCGCAACTTCTTAGGCAAGGTCAATTACATAGCTCACTTCATAGCACAGTTGACCGGCACATGTGATTCGTTGTTCAAGCTCTTGAAGAAAGACACCAACATAGAATGGATAGATGAGTGCCAAGTGTCATTTGACAAGATGAAGTAGTATCTACTGAACCCTCCTATTCTGGTTCCCCTGACACCGGGATATCCATTGATCCTTTGCCTAGCGGTACAAGAAACCTCCATGGGTTGCATGTTAGGCTAATCAGCTAAGCCCGACCAAAAAGAAAGGGCGATCTACTACTTAAGCAAGTAGTTCACTAGTTGTGAGGTCAACTACATCGCCATTGAGAAGACGTGTTGCGCCCTAGCGTGGGCATCACTCAAGTTGCAGCAATATATGCTCTACTTCACAACGCGGCTCATTTCCCGTATGGATCCCATTAAATACATCTTCGAAAAGCCAGCTCTTACAGGGAAGATCTCTCGTTGGCAAATGTTGCTCTCCGAGTTCGACATTGTGTTTGTGACAAAAAGGGCCATCAAAGGCCAGGCCATAGCCGATTACCTAGCGAATCAGCCGCTGAATGATCCAGAACTTTCAGAATCCCTCTTCCCTGATAGCACTAGAGCCAGAACCAGATAGCAAATCCCTGTTTCAGTCAAGCTAAATTTGATTGCACCAACAACGTCACAGAGTACGAAGCGTGCATAATCGTCCTGCAAGTGGCCCTAGAGTTTGGAGCTTATGACTTGAGCATCTTTGGAGATTTCCTCTTGATCATCTCCCAAATCGAAGGAAAATGGCAAGCCCGAGACGCCAAGTTGATTCCGTATCAGAAATGCAGCAGCTGCTTGATTTCGAAGTTCTGAAACATCACAATTGCCTATTTTCTCCAGGCACACAATTAGTTTGCAGACGCCCTGGCTACCCTGGCTAGCATGGTCAAGTTATCAAAAAGAGATGGTATGCGGCAATTGCGTATAAAAGTCCATGGCGTCCCTGCCTATTGTATAAACATCGAGGAATGCATGAGTGTCGAAGTCAAAGTCGATGGAAAGTCATGGTACCATGATATCAAGGCTTATATCAAGAACAGTGAATACTTGCCCGGTGCAACGGATAGTGAAAAGAAGTTTATCTTGAGTGGAGAGGTCTTGTACAAAAGGAATCACGATTCTACCTTGTTCCTATGCATAAATGCCGCTGAGGCTAATCACCTGATGGAAGAGATGCATGAAGGCTTACTTGGAGCCTATGCCAGTGGACCCCTGTTGGTCGGCAAGATTATGAGAGTCGGTTTCTACTGGCTCACCATGGAAAATGATTGCATTAAACACGTGAGGACATGCCACTGTTGCCAAGCCTATCAAGATAGGAAGAATGCTCATCCTCAGCCTTTGCACTCTTTAGCAGCGCCATAGCCCTTCTTAGCTTGGGATATGGATGTCATCAGACCCGTGATTCCGAAAGCTTCAAATGGTCACGAGTACATTTTGGTGGCCATCAATTATTTCACGAAGTGGGTGGAAGCCGCTTCGTGCAAGAACGTCACTCAAGCAATGGTAGCCCGGTTCTTGAAACACAACATTATTTGCCGCTATGGCGTGCCAGGAGTGTTCATTACCGATAATGGGATGAACCTAAATGGAAAGATGATCCAACAGCTCTGCCAACAGTTCAAGATCGAGCACAGAAATTCAATTCCCTATCGCCCTCAGATGAATGGTGTAGTGGAAGCCGCTAACAAGAACATAAAGAAAAGCTTGGTGAAAATGATAGACACATACAAGGATTGTCACGAGTACTTGATGTTTGCTCTGTGCGCATATCGCATTTCTGTTTGTACTTCCATGGGTGCGACCCTATATTCACTGGTGTATGGCATGGATGTCGTCCTCCCCGCAGAGGTAGAAATCCCGTCTCTCAAGATTTTATCTAAGACAGAGCTGTCAAAAGCTGAATGGGCCCGTTCCTGATATGAACAACTAAATATGATAAATGAGAAGCGCATGACCGCGATGTGCCACGGACAGTTGTACCAACGCCGTGCCGAGCGAGCATTCAACAAGAAAGTTAAACCCAGAGTCTTTGAAGAAGGTGACCTAGTCTTGAAGAAGCGGAATCAGGCCATGCCTGATCACAGAGGAAAGTTTTCCCCAACTTACGAGGGCCCATATGTGGTAAGGAAGGCCTTTTTCGGAGGAGCCTTAGTTCTAGCCAACATGGACAAGCGTGACTTCAATATGCCCACCAATTCTGACATCGTCATATGGTACTTTGCATGAAGGAGCCTCGTAGTGCACCTCATTTTTTTATGTTTTTATGTCAAAAAAAAAATAATAATAATAATAAAAAAACCAATAAAACAAAAAAAAAAGAAAAAAAAAAAACAAAAAATACATGAAAAGATTGATCGAAAACCCGAAAGGGCGGTCTATGCAAAAAGAGAGCAAAAGAAAGAGCGTGAGAAAGCCTGCTAGATTGAAAACCCGAAAGGGCGGTCTAGGCAAAAGTTAAGGCAATCAAAAAGTCAGTTGAACTACGTGATGACCTGATCCTTCCTCATAGAGGTACGTAAGCAGCCATCTTGGTTCGGTCACATCTTAAAAGAAAAATCAGTCAGCTTGACTTGTTTCAATGTCTACTCAAGATCAGGAAATTAGATGGATCTAGCATCCAAGACAAGATATGAAGACACCTCTGAGATCGCTCCCTGTCTACAACACTACCACGACCCAGTGGTCTACTCAAGATGTTCTGGCTTACGACAATGGGAAATGTACCTCAATGGGAAAAGGAAAAGATCCATCTAGAACAAAATGTATCCTTGGAAAAATGAGATATTGATATGCATGGATTTTACATTTATTACTTATTTGTATAACCTTGCATTTTCAAAGCATTTGCCTGCATATTCATTAACATGCCTGTATTGTGCCATTCTATTTCTTTCATACATTCTGGTATCAAAACATGAAATATCATCTCATAAATATATCTTTCGAATATCATCATAAACATCTCTCTACATCATCTATCAGTTTCTAAGCATGCCTAACAAACTAGACTATGCTTTAAAAACTCAAACAAAAAGCGGAAGGCCTTACGCAATTGACTAGCAATTTACGAAGGACCTTTCCATACATGGTGGAATATCAACTACATACATAGCTCATGTATAGAAACAAAGTAATCAGAAAAGAATCCCAGCAGGTTAAATATGGCCCAAGCGATCGGACACGACCTGGCATAATCTCCCAAATCCAGTACGGAGGATCGGGTCGTCTTGAGCATGAGTGTAAAGCAATTTGGCTGCGTCGAAGCCTAGGTCTCTGATTACCTCTCTAAGTCTGTCATGTGAATGTCGAAGACGAACCAACTCCCTCTCCATCATGGGATCAGAAGTAGAGCTCTGTCTCTTAGTCTCTAGCAAAGCTTGCAAGCTGCCCACCTCTACAGTAGCAACTCTCAGGGCCTCCTCTCTCTTGGCTAGCTCAGTCTAAAGGCGACAGAAAGCTAGCTGTGGCTCACTAGGCACATCACCCTTTCGCCCCTGCTCCTTGCTCAAAGTGGAGTGAATGTAGGATCTTGCCTGCACTAGCTCCAATGCTAAGCCATTAGCCTTGCTGCTAGCCTTGGCCTTGCCAACCTCCAGCGCAGCTCTCTCCTTATCCCAAGTGTGATCTAGAGCAGCATATCTCTAAGTAAGAGTTGCAAGCTTGTCCTCCAAACCCACAACCCGAGATCTCAACTGGGCATACTCTGCCTCTGTGCTTAGAGGGGCTGGTCCCCTCCGATCGAGCTCTGCCTTAAGAGCAGCGAGCTTACTTTCTTGCACGTTGCTCATCTCCTCGATATCCTTTATGAGTGTATCAGCTAGCTTTCTACAGCAGTCTCTGTCCCTGATAGCCTCCCTCAAGTCTGCAAAGGCCTTTTCAACTCTAATCTCAAACTCTAGAGTATAATCTCTCAAGATATCAACCGAGAGTGGCAAATCAGTCGAAACGGGCAATTATAAGTTATGCACAAAGATGGGATCCCTCGTGTCTCGCCACATTCTAAACTTAGTAGAGAACCACGCTTGTCGTCTCTAGAACAAAAGGGGAAGTCAATCCTCGACGTGCACGTCTCCCAGAACCCAGAGGCATGCCCTATCATGGCTATATCGATGTCCACAAGCCCATACTCACAGGTGACAGCAAAAAGATCACTGAGTCGGGGGATATGCTGAATTCCCCCAAATTGTGGCATGGTCATGCCCGGAAAATACCCCGTGTACCCCCAGATGCCCACCAAGGGAATACCAAGCAAACTGACATAATGGGTCCGTCCCTGCCATCTAGTAATACCCTACTTGACCCTCCAAGTCTAATCAGTGGGGCTCAGGCTGCACAAATATCTCAGCCAACCATTAGTATCATCGGAAAAGGGAAGATCGAGAGATACAATAGCCCGAACTCTATTTCTACTAAAAAAGCCCATCGACTGATCCCTAGCGATGACACTCAAATGGCTACAAAACCACAACTGTAACATATGGACGTAGCAACCTAGTCTACCCCTACCAGTCTCCCGACATAAGGATAGTGACCTAATGGTCTTGGAAAGTAAAGCGGGAATGAAAGAGGTGCCATGAGGTAGGATACTCACCAGAGGAAGAACGACAAAACTGATAGCTCTTGATGGTGAAAGGAATAGCACCGAGCCAAAGAAGGCCACCAGGAAGGCCTGACGCCGATAGGATGCCCATCGCTCCTCCAAATCCACAAAATCATCTCGGTAGCTAGCCAAACACTCTGGTAACTGGAACCAATCATGTAGGAACTCAAAGGACACGCTCCCTCCTATCCCGCTACCATGCCAAGTCAGGGCCTCCACAAGAGCTCTCTTAAAGCCCATCATATCGGTAAGCCTTTTACGGTAGCGTGTCCACACCGGTGGAGTGAAAACAGTGCTCAGAGGAGTAGAAAGAGAAAGGAAACAATCATACTCCTCCTAGGTAGGCACCAACTCAACATCGCCAATTGTGACGCATCTCAAAGCAAGGTCCTAGCAAGAAGTGATGACCTCCAATAGATGCCAATCTAGTCTGGTATGGAGAAAGGCAGTGGCATCTCCAAGAAGCAGCCGGATGAATGCTTGGTCGCCATAAGAAAAAAAGCCCAACCACTTCTTAAGCTTCCTCTCATGGTAGTCCTCCCTTTCAAGCTTAACCAAGGTGTCATAGGAATGAGCACTAAGAATATCCATGAGTAAGTCCTTCTAAATCTGACAATCTGATGAAGATCCACGTGAAAAACGATAAAAAAAATAGTGTTTTCTAAGTGTTTTAAGTGAAGAAAGAGGTAGAAGAAAGCCCATAAAAATTGCAGGACAGAATGAGATGGGATTGGGCTGAACCCTGCTTTTTATACACGTTCCCCAATGCGGCGACCCTTTAAGGGCCGCTGGACCTCGAGAAACATGTAGGGGCTTTTTTAGCCCCCAGGCACAAACCTACATACATTCTAGCACTCCCCCCTATTTGGCCTGTGTTTAGTCACGTTGGGATGAAGATTCCCTTGTTTTAGTGCCCACCATAGTGCGTAATCGGCCCAACAGTGAACCAAACTATCGGAAACTCTCACTTGTGCATCCGAGGCCGCACAAATCCTACACTGGGGTAGTTTATATTTGTGCATCTCGTTCAGCACCTTCAGATGTCTTGAACCTCATTTTCAAATCTTGGTTCACTCGGTTCAGGGGTCAGTTTAGCCCCGGTAGTCAGAATTTGCAACAAAAAACACTAGAGCCCGAACCCGGCCACGTGGTAGTTTTTTCAGCTTATTTGGAGGACAGAGGGAGTCATTTCTCATGATGTTACCTCAAGAAGCCTGTCCTTGAATTTTTAACTGCTCGGGTAATAGCAGGAGCGACCAGTGCATACCGCCTTATGGTGTGTCTAAAGAGATCTTGTTCAGAATGTCCGCATTCATTATCAACAATACGGTATGGTCTACAAAGTCGAGACCACTCTCAGCCAGTCTGTAGGCTCGGAACCCCGCAAAACCCTAAATTGGGGCAGTTTATTTTGCGCGGTTCTCTCTTTCTCCCCCTTTGTCCAATGTACAAGATTGGGTCCATCCCGCTGAGGATGTGTCTCTCATATCGAGAATCGCATGAAACCCTAAATTGGGGCAGTTTATTTCATGCAATTTCTCCTTTCTATTCCCCATAGCAGGACAATCATCGTTTATAAGCCGTTGGCAAACCCGTGGAACGGCAGTTCAAAACGAGTGGGTGTGATACGAGCTGGTTCAAAACCACCATCCTCGATAAAAATGCGATAGTGCATACACATCAGCAGCCCTCCTAAAGGCGCTTCCCTAGAGCTATACATGTAAGTCCTAATCAGAGGCATTGTCTTTCATATTACTATTCATTTGCACGCGAGAATAGTACCCTGACAGATTTCCAGACAGATTCATTAGAAGTCACTTTATGAAAGACTACTATAGTATTTCCACAATATTCTACAAGTTTCCACCAACAGATTAACTTGAGTTAACTTTACTAACTCAGGTTACTTTTGAAGACTTATCATGGTTTATCTCATCTATAAAAAGACAGACTCTGAAGACAAAAGACAGGTCCAATTTCTAGGTTCAAAATTTAGAGGTTTTGGTTCTAGAAAGAAGATAGCCCTCTCTCCCTTAGAAAGACTCTTATAATCATGTAACCCTTTCATTCAGACAGAATCTTGTAACTTTTCAGTTTCAAAGACAGATTTTACTTTGTAATCTTGTAACTCTTCAGACAGAGTTTTATTTTCAAAGCTTGTATTAAAGACAAACGTTTTCAGTTTTAATCAAAGACAGAAGTTTTTATTCAAATAAAATTTTATTTCAAAGGAAATTTACCTAGAGCTATACATGTAAGTCCTAATCAGGGGCATTGTCTTTCATGCACATCAACAGCCCTTTCAAAGGTGATTTACCTAAAGTAATACATGTAAGTCCTAATCAGAGGCATTGTCTTTCACGCACATCAGCAGCCCTTTCAAAGGTAGTTTACTGAGCTATACATGTAAGTCCTAATCAGAGGCATTGTTTTTTTTTTTTTTCACACATCAACCGCCCTCTTAATGGCGCTTCCCTGGAGTTACGCATATAAGTCCTAATCAGAGGTGATAGGCCAAGAATGTATTGACCCCTTGTGATAAATTAACCAATTAATTAGCCAAGTCAATTAATTAAGTTAATTAATATGCAATACTCGTGGTAGCACAAGCAAATCACCAACTAAGTTAATATGCAGCTGAAAATAAAGTTGACACAGTGATTTGTTTGCGAATGGGGAAAGCCTCCAAGGCAAAAACCCCACCGGGTGATTTTAAGGTCATCATTCCCGAGAATCCACTATTATCACAACAAACGGTTACATGTAAAGAAATCCCAGTATCTTATACCAACCTATAGTTGAACCCTTACCCCCAATACCCAATTGGACTTGTTCTGTAGTGACAATCTCTCCTTTTAATGCACGGCTCCAAGTACGTGACTAGCCAATTGATGCACGGATCCAAGTACGTGACTAATCACCAACTTGAGAAGGATGTTAGCTGCAAAGTTCTTTAGTTCATCAACACGATGAAGATCACGAAGTTCCTTGGTTCCAAAACCCTACGGCGTACAAACGTAGCTGCTTCTTGAAGAGAAAGATGAACTAGGGCAAATTGTCTTCGGTCATAATATGCTTGTGAAAAACCTTTGCATCAAGTTGCACTCATTTGCATCAGTTGTGACGGCCCTTAAAATAATCCTTATATATGTTTAGGCTTGTGAGAAAACAAAGCCCAAACATGTATACACAGATTGGATTGAAATCAGATCTGAAAATCTGATTTTCTTAAATCTCGATAGCTAGGGTATCTATTGAGAAGCTGTCGAGCATCGGGCAAAAGTTTCCTTTTAAACCTCGATAGATGCTATCTATCGAGCTAGCTGTCGAGCTTTAAAATCCAGCACTTCTTCACTTGATTCTTGGACAGATTTGCATGGCTTTTAACACTTGGACTTGAAACCTTGTTCCTTGAAGTATTAAACACATCCTAGATCTACCCAATTTCAAGTAAAGTGTGTTTTGTCAAAGGATTAGCCAATTCTACATTGACATATTTTCCTAACATGATTCACATATGTCCTAACAAGAGGCATTATTTTTCACACACTTCAACTACCTCTTAAAGGCATGTCCTTGGAATTATACATATAAGTCCTAGCAAGAGACATCGTTCCATACATACATCATGCTACAAAGAGATAATATCATACATCAAAGCCCATTGTGGGGCAATACAATACATACATGTCCAGGGCTACCAAGAGGCGATACATAATATACATACATAGCAGGCCCATCATGGGGCAATGACTACAGAATACATGAAAAAATACATGCCCACGCAGGGGCTACATCATGCTACAACAAATGGCTAATCCTATGGAGAATCATCACCGCCAATAAATTGGTCCGTATCATCATCATCATCGTCACTATCATCGTTGCCTGCAAAAGGTCCAGTGGAAGGACCCGCACCGCCTGAAGTGCCGAGAGCATACCCTGGGTCTTGGGAAGGCCCCGAAGCCTGAGCAAAATAACCCCAACCACCCGGCGGGCCTCAAGGAACTGACATGTACCTAGGCTCGAACGGAGGAATGATGGGTCCTCGGCCTGGAATCTAAGGGGCAGCCAGAACGGGAAGACGAGCCGCTCGTAACTCCCCCACCAAAAGCATGGAATAGCCCTGATGCAAGGCTAGCTCGGTTTGAAACTGACTCAGCTCTCTCTCCATCGTGGCAGCTCGAATCACCCTATCTCTCTACTAGATCTCCCTCTCCCGAGATAATGCTCGAGCAGTCTCCTCCTGCATGTGTGCCTTTCTAGCGGCAAGTAGGGCCTCCAACTCTGTCACCCTTGCCTTTGAAGCCTCCGCACGTGCTCTCCACTCTGCCCTAGTGGCCACTTGAGTGCAGATAATGCCTTCCAGCACCCTACCTCCGCTCATAGGGATGTCTCTGACGATAGGCCCCGCAAAAGCCTCCGTAAATCAAGTAGAATAATTTATGTTGGTATCCTCATAAGCATCAAAGGAACTCGTTGCATAAGCCGAGTCGCCCAGGCCCATGGTCTCGAATGACAAGCAGTAAGGAGGCAGATCCCTAGGTACTCCATAGACCGGTAAAACTTGGTGGAAGGTCCTCTCTGCCATAAAGAACTCCCAACTCGTCAGGGCCTAAAACCAACGTCAAATCCTCAACTAGCCCATATCTATAATGAGCTCTAGCCTCCCTTGCAGCGTGCCATCATAAGGGTGAACTATAATCTCACCCCGAGTGACGTAGCCTAAAGCCACAAAAATAGTGACCGGCTGCACTACGACAACCCTCGTGATCCTACAATGAGCCCACACATATGTTCGAGGGTATGATGTCACAGACAAGCCTGTATAATGTGGCCGCAAAGTTGGGATGTACTCATATGCTCACCATGTCAAAATCTGCCAACATCCCTCCAAACTTCTGAAATCCCACTGGGAGGCTCACCTCAAGGAAGCGATGAAGAAGCCATAGGTGACAAACTCCCAGTCGTATGTTCCAATGCCGAAAACTACTCCCATGGCCCATAGCAGCTAGCAAGTCAACACTGACCGATTGTTGCCAAAAAAGCAACTACCAAGGAACCACAAGAAGAACCGACGAAGATGAATGTCAGTGGGTGCCACGTCCTAAGGAATACTACTCTGTAGCCACTCAGTGCGGATCTGTGGCGATGCAGTGGGCCCGAAATATCCCCTCGTCTCCTTGGTTAATGGAAGAGGGATGCCCAAGAGCTCGCAAGCCATATAAAGGCTCATCTCCTTGGTCAGAATCAGGTGGCCACCAAATCTAATACCCAAAATGGCCGTCCAATCAAGAGGGAGGATCGCATACTCCCCCAGCTCAAATGTAAGGTGCTTGTCTCTGCATGAAACCGCCACACCAAAGCCTCCCCGATCCCATGCCTCATGGTGAATGGGAGAATCTGCAGAAAGTCCTCAAACCCCTGCTCTCTTAAAAACGTGGCGTGCTACAATGGGTCCAAAAGCGAACACCAGCAGGAGAAAAGTGGACCCTGCCCCGACTATGGAGCTTGTCGCCCACCTGCATTTGAAATCAAAAAGCTGATCATTAGCACATGCATATAATCGGAATCTAAATGACCAAGAAGGAAATGCAACATACCTCTCCCCTCTGCGCCGATGCAGAAGGATAATCCTTTAGCCCTTGCTGAAAGTGAGTGTTCTAGATGCCTCTGTCTACGACTTTGGTACGAGCATCGGCCTCGGCCTAATGTGATGGGAACCTCAGCCTCAAACTGCGCCTCCGAGCACCAAACTCCAATAGGACCTCGGGCCTAGGAAAGTCATCATCTATGTCTATAAGGATGTCTTCTGCTCGCATCTCCCCTCCAAAGGCTCCCCTCATTCTAGTCAGCTTATGCCGTGAAGAAGCCCAGCCAGAAACAGTACGGGACTCAAAGGAGACACTGGCTGTCTCAACTGAGCGCTGTCTCCTTGATCGGGTCTCCATGGGTATACCGCCGGTAGGCCTGGGGTCGTCACCCCCGCAATTAAAGTGGCTTTGCAAAACCCAAGCCGCCTACTCACCAGCTGAAGCGATCTCCTCATCAGAAGAATTGTACCCGTGGGACGTAGCATACATAGGGGCCTTCCCCTGATCTCCCCTAGAACTTGTCCTCATTGACATAATCTGCAAAACATCAAGAAATCCAAACATAATTTGTAAGCCCACAAGTCAAATGGCGACGTAAGTGGACTAACACTATTTAGAAAACATGCAAGTCTGTACCCAGCACACACTTGCAAAGGACCTAAAAGCAGGACTGCTATTCAGATATCCTCTGTTTCTACCTAACACCAAATCGGGACTGCTATCTAGATATCCTCTGTTTCTACTCGGCCTAAGACCAAGACTGCTATTCAGATATCCTCTGTTTCTACTTGGCAAAAATCGGGACTGCTATTCAGATATCCTCTATTTCTACTTGGCAAAAATCAGGACTGCTATTCAGATATCCTCTGTTTCTACCTAACACCAAATCGAGACTGCTATCCAGATATCCTCTGCTTCTACCCGACCTAAGACCAAGACTGTTATTCAGATATCCTCTATTTCTACTTGGCAAAAATCAAGACTGCTATTCAGATATTTTCTATTTCTACCTGACACCAAATTGGGACTGCTATCTAGATATCCTCTGTTTCTACTCAGCCTAAGACCAAGACTGTTATTCAGGTATCTTCTGTTTCTACTTGGTAAAAATCAGGATTGCTATTCAGATATCATCTGTTTCTACCTGACACCAAATCAGGACTGCTATTCAAATATCCTCTATTTCTACCCGGCCTAAGACTAAGACTGCTATTCAGATATCCTCTGTTTCTACTTGGCAAAAATCGGGACTGCTATTCAGATATCCTTTGTTTCTACCTGATACCTACACGAGACTGCTATTAAAATATCCTCTGTCTCTACCCGGATCCCTCGTACATCTCGCCATCATTTTGACACTAAATTCAGAAAATTTCTCAAGCTTTTACTACCCAGGATTGCTATTTAGATATCCTCTGTCTCTACTCAGATCCCCCGTACGTCTCACCATTCCCAATATTCCCAACTACCAGGAAAGTCCCCTTACCCATGTACCGCATTTTTCATTTGCAGCATTTAAATTCCCATATATTTATGCACTCATATACCAAAAACAAAATGCACGCATATTTTCCTAAGATAGCATGGCATAAATCATGGCAAAAATATATGATAAACACTAGTATGCATCTCTAGTAGTATTGCTACTAACACTTTGCAGGAAAAATAAAGGGAAGAAAGAAAAATAGACACTAACCTCAAGTGCAGAAAAGACTGAAGCGGTAGATTGAAATAGCGGACTAAAGTTGAAAGGAAGGACTTGCTGAGCTTCGGTAACTCTAGGAATTTTTGTGGAGAGTGAGGAGTAGGGGCGGATGTGATGAAATGAAAAAAAGAGCAAAAGGGCCCTTTTATAGGCTTGGATTGCCCAGCAGCCCTTTTAGGGCCGCAGTGTTAACCAGGTCAACGTTGACCCAATCCACGCTGACTCGGTCAAACCCTTAAAAAAAAAAAAAAAAAAAAAAAACTTCTCCTTTCTCCTCTCCCAGAGTGCAGAGACATTTCCGGGAAATATTTTGATAGCAGCTGTAACAGATCAGGCCAAGCAGGTAAAGTCCGATCTCGATCCATGAACAGTCTCCACACGTAAATTTGGGGGCAACAAAATTCGAAATCACGTTCTTTATCCGACACCTTTCATTGCACTCGAGATATCAGATAAAGAAGGGGCAGCTGTTGATACCGTATTTTATCCGTCCTCGATTTGCGTGCCAGACCTCAAAAAATCCAAAAATATCATTTTCTCTCCATAGGTCCGTGAGAGCATCCAAAACGACGTGGCGCAACCTGTTCAGGTATTGGAGCACCCTAAGTGCCTTTTTTTTAGCTAAAATGACCAAAATGCCCTCGGTAAGCCCTAGGTTTGATTGAAGGCCAAACGAGGTCCAAACTTTCGCAAAACAACGTTTTTCACAGTTTTACATCAAACCCAAGCTTCTCGGAAATTTTTAACAACTTTGACCAAGTTTGACTAAGTTTGACCTGAAGTCGATCCCAAGTGGGCCTAAAAACCTATATTTTGATTTGACTGTCAGAACGGATTGAAACCAATGTCACTGTGAAGATTATCAAATTCTCATTCCAACGACTATTCATGGGTTGAAATCGGAGTTAGAACGGCCGAGATATCATGAAAACCGGGATTACACACCGATTGATGCACCACGAACTTCCGAAAGCCATAACTTTTGATCCAACTGTTGGATTTTCAAGATCCATACCTTATTGGAAACAGGAAGTCAAAATCTTTCTAGAGGTGGCCAAATCAACACATTTTTTGGGCTTTTGAGGCCAGAGGTCCTTAAAGCATGTCAAGGCTATAAATAGCCCCAAGCACCCCTCAAACCAAAAAAAAAAAAAGATTTTCGGGATTTTTTGCTCTCTGCCTGGTTTCTCTGCACATTTTTCTCTCTTCTAAACACCAAAAAAACACACAAAAAACACACAAAAACACATCAAAGCCTCTTGATTCTGCCTTCTTCACCAAAAATACATGGTATTGTTCTTATACCCAATCTTCTTCTTCTTGGTTCTACATCTTGGATTTGGGGTTTAAGGGTGTGGATGTAGCTTTTCTAGCTATCATCCACACCCCTAACCTTATAAATATTTTTCTAGCATTTATCTTACTCTTTTTGCTTAAATAACATGATTTATTGCTTTCTTTAGCATGTTTCTTGCTTTATTTGTGTTTTTAGCTTAAATCTCTTTGTTGTTATGTCTTATTTCATGTTTCGTGCTTAGATCCATGTTCCCACATGTTCATATGTTTAGATCTACATGCTTAGGGTTTTTATGACATGTTTTCCTATGTTTTGTTCCCCTTTTTGCTCTATGTTGATGTTCGGGTTACATGCTGACATGCTTGATATCACGTCTATGGTTACATCTTGCTTAGATCTACATGTTGTATGCACGTTCAATGCTCCTATGCTTATATCCGAGTCTTCACATGCTTGTATGCTCGGATTCATGTCCTTCCATGTCTATGTGCTAAATTTCTACATGTTTACATGTACGCTCTATGCTCCTATGCCTATATCTATGCTTCCACATGCTTGTGTGTTTGGATCTGTGCTCTCTACATGTTTAATGTTATTTTCCATGTCCTTGTGCGATCTATGCCATGTTCGCGTGCCTAGACCTAGACTATGTTTGTCATGCCATGTGCTATTATAGCCCTTTTGTCGCTTTGTCTTTCTTTCTTGTGTTTTGGCCTATCGGTTCGGACCCGATCTAGACCCTATGGTCTTTGTCATTGTCCATACACCAAGGCCCATATCAAAGGGTTTGGATCACCTATTTTGCATGTCTATGCTTGCTTGCTTCTATGTTTTATGCTTGTGTTAGCCTTTCTTGTTTTAAGCTTTGCCACGCTTGACGCCCTTAGCGGGCGTGTGGTTGTGTGGTTACATCCGACGCCCATGAGGCCCTGTTTGGATGCAACCACTTGGGACGCATCGCCATGATGCCGGTTACTTCGTGCACACCTTTCCCCTTTTCCGCTTCGTGTGATGATATGTTTGCCATGCTTGTTTGTGCCACCCATTGGCTTTCTATGCATTTTTAGACGCTTACTAGTGTGTCGTCCATGCTTCAACACAATGAAGTTATGGACATTTGATCCAAATCTACATTTGTCCCCCGCGGACACCACCTTTTGGTTGCCTTTTTTGCGTGTTTGTCTTCTTTCTTGTTTGCTTGCTTGCCTGTTTGCCTTCTTTTTGCCTTCTTGCTTTCTTGTTTGTTTGTTTATCTTGTGGCTCATCATGTCTCCTGCCATATGCTATGCTTGCCATACTTATCATGCTTATCTGCTATACGCCTCCTTCATATGCTCTTTGCATCTTTTCCTTCCATTGCTCGTCTACTGGTTTCTTGTCTTTGCCTTTGCATGTACACACATGGAGTGAGGACGTTTGGAGCTAGGGCACAGTCTCCCAGGTGCAAGCAAAAAGGGCACGGATGCAAGCATGTGGTTGAGCCCAGTGGTTAGGTTCAGTAGATATAAGAGTCTAGTTTTTTCCCATTTGGTTATGTACTCTTTTAAATCCCTTCATTCCTCCTCCCTTTCTCTCTTAGATGGGTTGTATTAGGTATATCATGCTGTGTACCATTCATCCTCATCTCTAGAGTATGATGACCCTTATTTATTTTCGTGCACTTAAATTTTGGGCCATGCTCTAAGGATGTAAGCATTTACTTTCCTGTTTTGTCTGCTTGCGTTGTGCATGATGTATGTATATATATACCTGCTCGCCCCCCTCCGGTGTGATTGTCACAGTCCGTGTCACCTGAGGTAAGCGATGCCTAATTTCCGCCGCGAAAGTAAGGTGACTTGTCGCCAGATTTTCGCCGTAGAAATCTGGCACTTTGCTCGAACGCCTTAGGAAAGCATAAATTGGGACTACACCCATTCAAAAGCCAAAACGTCAAAGCCCCCATGCATACAAAGCCCCGAAAGTCAATGCCAAAATCATGTTTTTACTGCCAATTTCTGAAAATTAAAGTTTTATCAAAACAATGGACTGTCCTTGGACAAACATTGTGGGGTGCCTAACACCTTCCCTATACGTAACCAAACATTCAGACTTAAGAATCAAGATTTTTTGCCATCCACATTAGATTAGGAAAAATTCCTTTTTTCTTAGCCTAAGATTGGTAATAAAATCAACTAGAAACAAGTGACCAATCAGACCTTAGAAAAACCCAATAATTGGTGGCGACTCCACTCACCTTTGGTAATCACCTAAAAATTGGCCCAGCTTCTTGCCATAACGCCAAAGGTAGATAAATACCCTCCTCCACCGAGAGAGAGAGAGAGAGAGAGAGGGAGAGAGAGAGAGAGAGAGAGAGAGAGAGAGAGAGAGAGTAACCGAAGCTTAACGCGAAACATAGCGCACACTATCACACCAAGAGGGGCCTTACAACGGGGCCCCGTGCGCGTGGGAGCTATTGCCACGGCGGGTGGTTGAACAAAGGCACGGCGACGGCAGTCTTTCGGCTAGCCGATTAGGGTCGAGTGTCAACAGTACGCATGAGTTCAACACGCATGGGCAAGCTAGATCATGCGTACGTAGATCCTTACCCAGAAACCCTAATTAACACAGAAACAGAGCAGAAACCAAACAAAATAGAAAAACGTAAATCTAACAACCTAACATGCTAAAAAACATAAAGAAAGCCTAAAACTAATGTAAACAAACATATATAACCATAAAATAAACTAAGAAACAAATTAAAGAAAAGATTAAAGGTAGAAAAGGAAAATGAAAAGTTCAAAAGAATACCTTCAAGCAAAAGCTCTTAGGCTTGATTTTTTACCGTTCCTTTCAATTAAATCTATCACAATTCAATAAAATAGTGATTAATAATTTTAAACTCAAAGGATTGGGACCAAAAAAGGTCCCAATCAAATAAGAAAGACTTGAGGGTGTTTTGTGAAAAACTTCCTTTTGATTCACTATTTTCTAGTGAATCTTATGTTTTTCATGTTGGATTTCTGTGTGTTTTGAAAATGTACTATGTAAGGCTTCTTATATATTTTTTTTTAAAAAAAAATAGGGTTTGGAACAACTCTCAAACGATGTGAGATTCATTCCAAACCTCAGCCATTATTACAGAAGACTTACCTTTCTTATACTTCCAAAACCCTAACTGCGTATGCAAGCATATGCCTACGTACACATGCTTTAGATTGCGTACGCAGGCTGTGACTCATGTATGCAGGTTGAGGGCCACTTTGGTAATTGAATTTTCCCAAAATATATTTTTGCTCATTTAAAAGGTTATATTTTCTATTTTAATACTCCTCAAGTTAATTTAATATCTGACTAGGCTCTAAACTGGCCTTGGGCTTTAGAGTTTGAGCATTATTGGGGAACGGGGGCCCGAGTCGTAAAGGGTACAAAATACGGTGTCTACAACCATCACCTTTGAGGTATATCATATAGCTCCCACATCTCCTAGAAACACGCTTGCAACCATATGTAAAAGTATTTTGATTCTTTTTGCTTTTCATGTTCTTTGCTTATTTTTCTTTTAAGTATAAAAAGGCATATCACGCGTGGGCTTATAAGAGAGAGAAAAGAAATACCCATTTATGTTAGCCAAACATCTTTTTCTTGCTATGCAAGTCCTACACCTTACCAAGCACGACTTTTATGAATTTCACACAAATATTTTATGATTAAAGAGTTTTATTGGTGAGATGGTTATTTATGCCTTTCTCTTAAGATATTTTAGTCCTTCCCATCAAAAAGAGTGATAAGGTTATGAATGATAAAAGGTTAACCAAATCATACAAATCACATAACGAGCCACAAAGCTCACATTGCTTAGTTGCGCATGAAGAGGCTTATCTAAGCTACAAGAGATACAAAGTTAGGAAACCTTGTTTCAATGGTCATCCAAAGGTACATAAGTACCAATATACACAAACACATAATGTTTTTGTATTTTTCCCCCATTTTTTTTTTTCAAACAATAAACAAAGCAAACAAACAAACATATTAAAAAGCAATGAAAACTAAACTAACTCAAAACAACAAAAACATACAAGAAATGCAAGATAATAAGTGAAAAAATCACTTAGAAGAGTTGTTGTCCTTCCAAACTAGAGATTTGGAGGAATGAGAAGTTTTCTTTTTTTAAGACCTCTGCTTAGGTGGATAAGAGGGAGGATTAAACCCATTGAAATTAGATAGAAAAAGAATAGCTTTTAGAAGTTCTCCAAGAGGAGACAAGGAATTTTGGAATTGATTTTGGCTTCCAAATGATGACAAACTATTGCTTTGTTGAGTGGCAAGCCACTAATAGCAATTTGGACAAGTGTGTCCCGATGCTCCACAGTGATGAAAGAAATGTGGTTTCTTCGGTTAAGACTTCATATTAACGGAGTGATGATTATTCTGCTTAGTCTATTTCTTAACAATTTTAGGAGGTTCTCCAAGAATGGATTTGCCTTTATCATGTTTATCCTCACTAACTATTTCTATCTTAGTCTCATTTATCTCAGATTTAGCATTTGAAGCAGGAGGAACAGAAATGATGTTATGTAAAGTACTAGAAAAGGTACTATAAGAGGAGAGAGAGTGATTATACCCGAGACCAGTTATGTTAGATGCTACATTTTTGGAAATTGAGCATTTCATCTAGCTTGGCACTTGATGCTTTTTTCCAGTTAAGCCCTTACTTGGAACACTTCTGCATCCAGTTTCATGGTCTTCTCAGCTAGGAAGTTGTTTTCAAACCTTAGTGCTCCTATGGTTTGATTTGCTTCATCAACTTTAGTGGAGAGTTCTTCTCATTTCAACTCCACTTCACTCAGCTTCGTTGTGGCTAGCCTATAGAGCTTTTCATGCTTCTTAGAATTCTTGTAAACCTTTGAGTAGGCAGTATAAATGTCATCTTTTTCATCCATCTTCTCAAATTTTGACTCCATCAGTTCTTCTTCCTCATCCACCAGTTCTTCAAATTCCTTGGGGGAATCAATAATTGTTGTGAAGGCCATGAATGTTCCTTCTTGATCATTGTCCTCCAAATCTACTTCTGGTCTAGTATAACTCAAGGTGGCAACTAAGGCTTTTTTCTTGTCAGTTGACTTGAGATAAGTAGGACATTCTTGCTTCATATGTCCATACCCTTGACATCCATAACACTTTGGACCAGCCAGAGTGTTGCTGCTTTGTCCAACTTCTTTGGGTTCTCTCTTGAATCTATCTTAAGACTTAGATTGAGAAATTCAGACAGTTTGTGATCCTTGTCACTTGCCTTGACATTCAAATTCTTGATGAACTTCTCGAATTTCCTGGTGATGTAAGATTTAAACTTTGAGTTCTCATCTTCAGAAGACTCATCTCCTTCATCATTCTTCATTTTTGGAGCCATATTCTTGCATTTAACTCCCTTGCCAATCCTCACTAAACCTAATTCATAGGTCTGCAAATTTCCTATTAGCTTTATTAAAGGAATGATGTCAATGTCCTTTGATTCTTCTATGGCGGTGATCTTAGCATGGAACCACTCTAGAAGTGATCTGAGGATTTTCCTTACAATCTTAGGTTCTGGAATTTTTTCACCTAAGTTGAAGGCATAATTCACTATGACCTTGAACTTGGCATATAATTCATCAAACATCTCTTTGTCATCCATCCTTATTTCTTCAAAGCTCATGGTAAGCCTTTGAAACTTGGAATCTTTTATAGCTTTGGTACCTTCCTAAGTGTTTTAAAGGATTATCCATGCTTCCTTAGCACTCTCAGTGGATGAGATCTTCGTTAGTCACGACACTAAACAAGGCATTCAACGCTCAACTATTGAAATTTGAAGCTTTGATATGGTCATCATCCCATGACACCGTCGGTTCAGTTGGTTTGGTCCACCAAACTTCGATAGCTTGCCAGACTTTTTCATCTAAGTATTGCCAAAAAGCTCTTATGAGTACTTTCTAGTATGCATGGTTAGTACCATCAAATAAGGAGGTATAATCGAAGATTGTCCATGATCCATAACAATAGGTGTCAGTGGATCACACAGCAAAGATTAAAACCTAATCTGAGTGTACTCGCTCTTATATCACTTGTTGGGTTAAAATAGATTGACCACAGTTAATTAATTCAATTACTCAAGTTGATTAATTAAGTCAAATTACATGCAAATCGTGGAGGCACCAACAAATCACCAAATAACTAATATGTAGCGAAAAATAAATAAATCGATGATTTGTTGACGAATGGGAAAAACCTCTCGTGAGGCAAAAACCCTATTGGGTGAATTTAAGGTCACCACTCCCAAGAATCCACTAATCAATAATCAAGTGGTTACAAGTATGAGGAATTTTACCACTACCTTTGTCTATCCCAAAATACTAACCTACAGTTGCACATTCGCTTCAATACCCAATTGAACTTGATCTTATAGCAGATTTCTTTGCTTTGCACAAATCGTCAATCCATGATTAACTGCTTTGCATGGATCCTATTATGTGAATGACTCTAGCAACTTGATCGATTGTTGTTGGATGCAAAGTTCTTCACTTCATAAATGATGCATATCAGGAAGCACTTGGTTACAAAACCCTAAGGCGTACAAATGCAGTTCTAAGCCTCTGTTTTTGTACTTGATGACTTTTAAAATAAGTCTTATATATGACTAGGGTTGTAGAGAGAGAAACCCTAATCATTCAAGTCATCATGGGATGAATTTCAGATCTGAGAATTCTGAAATCGTAATTCTAGATAGATTGAACTTGTGTCAAGCTTCTTCATTTATCCTCAATAGTAGCTAGTGTCGAGCTGGAGTCAAGATTTAGTGAACCAGCTTTTCTTCACTTGTTTCTTGGATCAACCTTTATGTCTTTAATGATACCACTTGATATGTTTAGACTACATACTTCTTGATACAAGTAAAATGCGTTTTTTTGAAGGATTAACCAATTATATATAAAATATGACCCTAACATGTTGTATGATTTTGTATTCTTATTGGTTTATTATAAATGTTACTGATTCATTTAAAAAAAATAAATAATAAAAAAATGATCCTCCAAAGATATTAGTGAAACTACTATAGTTGGAACACACACAACATTGAGTGATAATTATGTAAATCAAAACTTGTTTTCCTTTCTAAGATCTCTGTGATATGTGAACTTTTATTGATTACAAATTTTTTTCCCCATTTGCTATACTGCACATAGTGTTGAATAGCCAGGACCACCGAAATAGAAATGGGTTCCAAAGCCTCCAACTGTATTATTTGCTACTTCTACGTTATAGCAAAATGGTCTTGTTGCATATGCATGCAGACTTCGAACCTGCACGTCTATGAACTTGCCACTGTAGTTATCCATATATTCAATATTTCGAAAATAACTTGCTTTTCCATAGCCTTCTTTTCCGAAATGGCCACACCCCATTTGAGTCCTTGTGTGATGACCATTTGGATTCGTGTTGTAAACCTCTCCACCCCAAACAATTCTGGTTGCAGTACTCGCTAAATAATGGAAAATGGAGCCAGGCCAATATCCAATTATCTGATCTTGCACATGTAACCACCAATTCCTTTTCCTCTGAAGTATATAACAAGTATAAGAATTTAGTGAGCAAGGCATGTACACAGAATTTTATCGACTACTAAAACTCCCCTAGGCAATGTCAGTATTGCTTGGCAATGATTGCAATTATAAAATGGTTGAGCATGAAAAAGGTTTTTACTAAGACTATTTTTCTGAAAGAAAATAATATATCATATTAAAACCCTCCATTAGAATCTTAGTACACCATATTTTTTAAAAGGTCCTATTAACAGGTGCTCTTAGGGCAATTGTTAACAAACATATTTAGAAAAATTTTGACACAACCTCTATAGAAAAAAAAAAAAAAAAAAAAAAAAACTTTTCTAAAATGGTTCACTAACATTCCCTTAGTGCATCCACTAACATTTCACTTTTTCATGTAATGGAACATCTAATCTCATATACAAACATAATCAAAGTAAATGCCTTATGCTAGCATATTTCATGCCCAATTTGATTGTAATTCAGTTCAAAGACTTTGTATTTTCGTGTTTGTTGTTCCATTTGTATTTGGGTTAGGTGCTTAGAGTCAAAAGTAGTGCTCTTGAAGACTAGAATTTGAACCCATGAAACTGGCACGTGGCAGACTTTTGAAAAGAAATCGAGATTCAAACTCGTGGGACATTTTAATCTCGCGAGTTGATTGCACCTGAGAAATTTCTGCTACATACCTCTCTGCAATATATATATAAATATATATATATTTATATATATCATTCCTGACATATTAAACACTAAAAATCCCATCTGAGAATTCAGTGAAGTATACCCATTGTTGTGAGTGCAAAATACTATCAATTCTCTCTACCTTTTTTTTTTTTTGGATATTATAAAAAAAAAAAAAAAAAAAAAAATCTCTGTACTCTTTCTTCTGACCATAGCCAAATCCTTGAGACATATTCATCCCCAATCACAATCACCACTATCTTTGAGAGTTGTGAGTGAATTGATGTTTTGGGAATCATTAGCGCACTTCCATTTCAGCCATCATGGCTTTAAGATGCAACCGGTGCTTGTTTGTGAATTTGAACTGCTCATGTAATATGCTTTATATGCTTCTTATGTTATGTTTATTATTTATGCTTAGTTCAATTGGCTAATCATTTATATCAGAGACTAATTGATAGTGTAGCTTAAAATGGTGACATAATAGTAAAATTGGAATTTTTTTGTTAGAAAGTAGTAAAATTGGAATTTGAGTTCTACAAAATAACCTAAATTAATTAGGTAATCTCTCATATATATCAATACATATAAATAAATCTTTTAATAACAAGCATAGTTATCATATTTCATATTTAAATTAAAAATAAAAAAGGGTACCATCGTACACCCTTGGTGCGATGGTTACCCCAAAAGAGAGTTTCACACACATATACACTTAGATTAGATTAAAGTAGAATTTTTATCTTATATCTCAAAAAAAAAAAAAAAAAAAAAATCAAAGAGGGCTGACAACTATAATATATTAGCATTTCCGTTCATGGCATTGATGATAAACTATTTATTTTTGTAATTGTTGCCTTGGTATTTTTTTAATGGATTAGAATAATTTTTAAAGGAAATAAATATGTCTATTACCTTGTATATGGTTATCCCTATTTCGAATTGCTGCGCAGAGTATCTGGAAACAGGTTTTATGGGAGAACCAAGAGCAAATTTGTGGTTTATTTGCACGAAACCTGGACATTCAAGATTGTAGCAACCCTTACTTTGGTAGCCATCTCCCATAATTATAGGGACAAGAATAAGTTAGTTCAAGAAACACTTGCACCAAATATTTTAGTTATGTAAATGGTAAATGTAATTGTCTTGATTTATAGTGAAAATTTAAATATATTTTGGAAGGGAATAAGTAAATTAACTTACAGTCCATAATATGAACAACCTTGTTTTTCTGTCAGGATAATCTACCTGCAACCATGAAATGAGATATTTATCAATTTATTACATCTACCTTAAATTCCTATTTTCAAAATTTATATCAGTATTCTTTGTTTTAAAATTTCCTTTTTAATTTCACATGCTCTGTGGGGTTCTTGTGAAGCAGATGAGAACAGTTACTCACTCGTTATGCTTCTTATTTAATATATTTTAATTGAGATGAGTTCAAGTTACATCTGATATAACTCTAAAGAGTTACACATTTTTTAAACCATTGGATTTAAATAGATTCAACGATTCAAAAAAGACTCTCATTATTATAAATATTTTTATTAGAATCTCATTAATTACTCTTATTTATTACATTCTAAACCTATCTTTAAACCCAACAAAATTTGACGCTTGACTCTCTCTCTCTATCTACGTTTCTCTTTTTCTCTGTTTGTCTTTTTCTCTCTACATTCTAAACATACGTTTCTCTCTCTCTCTATCTCCTCTTCCATTGCTCCTCCACCATTGTTCCACCTCCACAGGTTGCTGAAAAAAAAAAAAAAAAAAAATTGTTTCTATTTTTGTGAGTACTCTGTTTCTAACCAAGCCGCATAGTTTTAAGTTGTATGGAATATGTTTTATTTGGTGCTTGTGGGTTGGTGGAGTTAGAAGATCTTGGATTGTATTTGAAGGTGCAACATGATTCCTACAATCTTTGTTCTCTAGCTATGTGCCTGTGTGAAGGTGCAACATGATTCCTGCTATCCTTTTTTATGCATCCCCTGATTAGATGATGCTGGTTGTGACTCGTGAACTTGTAACTTTGTGTTTGGGGGTGGATTATAGTATGGAAAATGTAAATATGATATAAACTATTGGGTTATTAATTAGTTTTATGCACCCATATTTTTAAAGCTTTTGAGTTCTTACTCCATGTTCTTGACTGAATGACTGGGTCTGTTATAATTATTAGTAACCGGAGGTGGGTTGTTGTTAAGATGCTGTAATTGATGATTGGCAAACAAAGCAACAGGTTAATAGTATGTTGGCAGCTGACCAGTATGAGATTCCACAAAAATAGAAACAGTGTTCGGCTTGGTTTTTTTTTTTTTTTTTTTTTTTTGCCGGCAACCTTTGAAGGTAGAACAATGGTGGAAGAGCAATGGAGGAGGAGATAGAGAGAGAGAAACGTAGGTTTAGAATGTAGAGAGAGAGACAAATGGAGAGAAAGAGAAATGTAGAGAAAGACAGAGTCAGACGTCAAGTTTTGTTGGGTTTAGAGATAGGTTTAGAATGTAATAAATGGGGGTAAATAATGAGATTCTAATAAAAATATTTGTAATAATGAAGATTTTTTTCTATTTAAATCTAATAATTTAAAAAATGTGCTCTTTAAAATTACATCAAGTATAATTTGAACCTATCTCATTTTAATTTATTAATATTTAATAATTGTAAAGAAAACTTTATCTTTAGAAACTTACCTTCCATCCAGCTTCAACAGTGTTTACTTCTTTATCAGGGCCAGCTGTAACCCATATTTGAGCAAGACAAAAGTCTCCGTTACTGTCAACGACAGGGTTCCATACGTTTAACAGTGCACGTCCTCCATAGAATATACCACCCTCAATATCAACAGTGGCAAACTATTCAAAATATTATTCGTATATGTCAGCAAGAAATTTTAATTTATAAATGAAATTAAAACATAAAAAAATACAGTGTGAAATGATTATATATGTAAAAATATAATTTCATTTGATAAATTAATGAATATACATCATTATGATTGTCATCATCAATGCTTTGATTAAGCTGTGTTCTACGTGGTATCCATTTGACACCACGACCGCGAGGGTGTTCATCTTTTTGTTCTCGTCTTATGGGGATTGTTCCTTTTGGGCATTGTCCATTTTTATGCCAATCTTGAAACAGCTCTGCTTGAGAGGAATTCATTTTCACACCACCAGGAATTGAGCTGGGTTTCATCTGTTTAACCAAATTCAGATTACTGGTTTTGGCTAAACATATATTTTTCGGTTTTTATTTTTTAATAATCAAACCCTCATAACTTTTTTTTAGGAATATATGTAATGTAAAAATAATAAATAAATAAATAAGAGGAAAACTGCGTGTTAAATTATGTTTTTAGCCCATGATTACTTGACTACTTTAGGATACATGTACTAGGATTCCAGAACATATAAAAGACATATTTTATAGCCATCATTAAAGTGACAGAGAGATACAAACATAACAGGAGTTGTTGCGATGTTTGTGCGCCTAGAGTATAGTTCATTAGGTTCTATTTTAGGTAGGTACTTCGGAATTGGATTGTAGGGTAAGAATTTTTTGTACTTGTAACTGCTTTTTCTTGTTAATGGACTTTTTCAGAATAGTAACCTAAAATTCACCCAGTGAGATTTTATCTTTGAGGGTTTTCTCCATCTTGATCAAATCGCCAAGTCAAACTTATTTTCCACTGCACTCTAATTTAGTTTGTTGATTTAATAGTACTTTCATGATTTGCATGTAATTTTACTAATTAATCAACTTAATCAACTTGGGTACTTGGAATAATTAATTGGGTTCAATCTAGAAGCCATTATAAGAACTATAAATTTTATATTCTTCTCTTTTCTTTAATAGAAGACCATTATTATTATTATTATTATTATTATTTGGAGAAGAAGTAGACCATTACTTGAAAATTGAAATGACCCTCCCGAAAATAACTATAATACTATGAATTGTAGGAGATGAATAAATGAACAATAATAAGGTACATAAATGAATTAAAAATTAAAAATACAAAACAACTAAATTGAAAATCAAAAAAAGAAACCTGTATAGTGTGATTTTTGAGAAATGGATGATCAAAAGCAGGTTGTTGATAAATATCAACACAATCAATAATGTTAGGTTCTAAGTACTTAGAAACTAATGTATTAGAACTCTAATTTGTATTGTTGGCAAACTATAATCAAAATAGGTTGTTAGTCTTGTTTAGACTTGCTCAAAGTATAGGTCTTCTATGTAAAGTTGGAATCGAGTTAACTGCAGAATTGAGTGTGCAATTCTGACTGGCTCGATCGATCGAGAATTAGACTCGATCGATCGAAAGTCGGGCAGAACATTTTTCTGCAGAATTTTCCAACTCAGCCCTAAGCCCATATGACGTGTAGGGTTTTATGTTTTACCATAGGTATAAAAGGGAAACCCTAGCCACGTTTTTGTAGTTGCTCTATTTTGCTGTGTGTGTGAATCTCTTGTGAGATCTGAGAGGTGGTTGTCTTCACACATGCTTAGGATTATCAAGAAGAAGATTTCTTTGAGAGCTTGATGATCATTCAGTTGCTGCAATAAAAGCTTAAAGATACACAAGCGGGAATGCTTGTACTTGCTAGAGAATCTAAGAAAGAAGGAGTCAGTGGTCTCGAAGCTTGCACATGATCGTGTCAGTAAGTTTTCTACTGGTGGGTAGTAATAGGATGTTAGTGGTCTAAGTCGCTATTGTGAAACTTTGATTCTTTCATAGTGGATTCAGGTTTACCTTGAGGATAGCTAGGTTAAATCCTCCACAGGTTTTTACCGATTTGGTTTCTTGGGTCATCATATATTTGTATTCTTTATATTCCGCACTTTACATTGATATGATTATATGATTGTGTTAACCTAGATCTAAAATTTGGACTAAGTAATCACTTGACTAATTTACTAGGTTAATTCAATTGTGTTTTAAGGGGTCTAAAAACAAACAAATTATTTCACCATCCTCACCTTGTAAAAATTCACAAAAACCATCATTCATCAAGCATGGCATTTCAATATATATATAAAATATCATTTTGATTAAAATAAAAGGAAAAGATGCTTTTTGTAATCATTATAACCTCAATGGTTTTAATGGTTCCTTTTCGCTTAATTAAGACATTATTTTTCATAGTCTCAATCTTTCTTCCACCAACAAATGTATCGCCTAACACAGAAGATGAAGCAAACAAGAAAAACATTAAACATTCGAGTTTATTGTTATTAACGTAAGCCATGGAGAAACAAAGCTGCAAAAGTCACTTATATTTTTAATAACACAAATCTTTTACAATTTTGTCGAACTGCGTATTTCTTGAAAAGAATCATGTATTCTAAACATATATATAGCATTCCTTCCCTTAAAAATCAGATATTTGTATATATGTCAATGTATTAATTA
Organism: Notholithocarpus densiflorus; assembly: GCA_030021035.2. Lineage (NCBI taxonomy): Eukaryota > Viridiplantae > Streptophyta > Magnoliopsida > Fagales > Fagaceae > Notholithocarpus > Notholithocarpus densiflorus. The sequence continues at coordinate 197,266 of JARYZH020000287.1, read as the reverse complement.
ATTGTAATAAGTTAATTAGGTAATAATACATTTATTGCTATATATTAATTAGTTAATTAATTGTAATATGTTAATTAGGTAATATATTTATTGCCATATTTTAATTTTTCTATAAATGGTGAACTAATAGTTTACAGAAAATAGAAAAGGATCTTATATGATTATTTCATAAAATTTTATATGAGAATACTTATTTTCTAAAGGACAATTTTTGACAAAAAACTTGGATAGAGCCTAAGGCTACAATTCTATTCAATACCTTTTCATTGGATATGAATTTTGACAAATCCACAATTTCATTATATTTTATTCTTATATCATCTATGCTTGTAATCTAAAAGATCAAAGATTAATAGTCATGTAATCAACAACATGTTTAAATTTCAAACTTTTGTAGTCTAAAAACTAACAATAACTACAAAATTTAGGCCTTTTGAAAAATCTGGTTTTGACTTTTGACTCCTAATAGTTCTAAATGGATTTTATTACTGCAGTCGGATCAATGAAAACAGTTTACCATTCATGATTGTAATCGATCAAATTATATCACCACAATCCTAAACCACTAAAAGAAGTAATAAAGAACACAAAATTTGGTGAAGTAGAAAAGTTTTGAAGCACTTTTTCAAAAAAAAAAAAAAAAAAGGGTGACAAACTGTGTGGTTTCAACATCATTCTATCATGGGAAGGCTCTAAATTATGAAAGAAGAATTGAAAGTTTCCAGAGATCAACTCTAAATTATGTTCATTGCTACAAGTGGGGTTTAAATTCAGATTTATTCCTTCATTAACCCTATCTATCACTCACATGGCTGTATAGTGCTGCTTCTTTCTCACTTGTTGTTATGTAGTGTGAGTTTCTTTAATGAGGCTTCTTGTCTTAGGCTGGTTGCTATGCATCGCCTAGTGACTTCTTTTTCTTTTTTGTTGTATGAATTTTGTATTCACCTTGGTGCTTATAAAAGTTAGGGCACGTTTGGTACATTGTAATAATTATTATATGGAAATAGGAATAAGTATTACAAGGAATACATTAAGTTAGAATGTAATAAGTATTACTATTCATTAGTTTGGTGACCATTTAAGAATAGAATTCTAAATATGCATCCACAATTTAATAGAGTATAAAAAGAATGTGTAATTAAATCATTTTTAAGTCAAATTTCCTAAAATACACTTATTTTAGGGTGTTCAAAATAGAGCTAATAATTAACAACAAGGAAAATTTATTTTCTTTCCTTTTGAAGATGTGGCAACTAATGGCTTTTTAGGAAATTTTTAGAAAAAGTTATTACATAAGGTGAAGAAATAGATATTTAGTACTTTTGATAAGGAATAGTTATTTAGTACTTTTGATAAGGAATAGTTATTCCTCATTTTATGAAGAATAGCTATTCATAAAGAATAACTATTCATTGTAATAAAAATATAACCAAATAATCGAATAGTTATATCATAGGAATATCTATTACATTACAGTGTCTATTACAGTGTACCAAACGTGCCATTATTGATTCATTTTTAAAAATATATTTGTGCCTCCAAAGATATTAGTGAAACTATAATTGGAACACATACAACATTGAGTGACAATGGAAATCAAAACGGTTTTGCCTTTCTAAGATCTCTCCGTTATATGAACATTTATTGATTACAATGATTTTTTTCCCCATTTGCTATACTGCACATAGTGTTGAATAGCCAGGACTCCCGAAATAGATATGGGTTCGAAAGCCTCCAAGCGTATTATTTGATACTTCTACATTATAGCAAAATGGTCTTGTTGCATATGGATTCAGACTTTGAGCCTCAACGTCTCTGAACTTGCCACTATTATCCATATATCCAATATTTCGAAAATAACTTGCTTTTCCATAGCCTTCATTCCCGAAATGACCACTCCCCATTTGAGTCTTTGTGTGATGACCAGTCGGTTCTGAGTTGTAAACCTCTCCACCCCAATGAATTCTGGTTGCACTACTCACTAAATAGGTGAAGATGGAGCCAGGCCAATATCCAAGTACCTGATCTTGCACTTGTAACCACCAATTTCCATTCTTCTAAAGCATATAATAAGTATAAGAAATTAGTGAGCAAGGCATGTACACAATTTTATAGACTACTAAAACTCCCTTAGGCAATGTCAGTTTTATTTGGTAATGATTGGAATTATATAATGGCTGAGCATGAAAAGGTTTTTACAAAGAGTTGAAGAATTTTCCCACGAGTCCTTGTCTTACCAATACAAATATTTTGTATCATTTTTTGTGTTTCACTTTATATTCCACCAATCACAACTTGTTATGCATTTATTTGATTTTCCTAATGAAATAGCCAAAATTTAAAATGGAAAAAAAAAAAAAAATTAAACACAGCAAATTATATTTGGTCAAACATATAGTAGAACAAAAAGTAATATAGAAAATTTGTATTCACGTCTTACTATGTACATATGCTATTTTAGAAAGAGAAATACTAGGAAATAAAAATTATATAAATCTATAATTAATATATATATATATAATTAAGATTTGATTCCATATTTTCTTCTAACAGAAAATAATATTCCATATTTAAACCCTCCATCCCTTAGAATCTTAGTAAACCATATTTTTTTTAATAAAAGAACATATAATCTCATATACAAACTTAAGCAAATAAATGTTGATGCTAGCATATTTAGTGCCAAATTTGATTGTAATTAAGTTCAAAGATTCTGTATTTTTGTGTTTGTGGGTTCCATTTGTATTTGGGTGAGGTGTCTAGAGTCTAAAGTACTGCTCCCGAAAACTAGAATTCACACTTATGGAACTGGCACGTGGAAAAATTTTGAAAAGCAATAAAGATTGAAACTTGTTAGGACATTTGAACTTGCAAGTTGATCGCACTTGAGAAAATTCTATTACATGCCTCTCTGCAGCACTAATCTATTCCCATCTGAGAGTTGAGAGAACAATACCCAAGGGCCAAACACTATCAATTTTCTCTACTCTTCCTTCTTACCATGGACAAATCCTTGAGAGATGATCATCCCCAATCACAATCATTACTATACTTGAGTGTTGTGAGTGAATTAATGTTGTGGGAATCATTCAAGCACTTCCTTTTCAGCCATCGAGGCTTGAAGATGCAATTGGTGCTTTGTTGTGGATCCGGAGATTAAGATAGAGAAAGGACTTTAGTAAAGTTGGTTTGCTAGCGGGAGCTTAGATTGCTCAAGTACAAGAGTGAAGCACTACCTAGTGGGTTTAGTATGTCAGGGTCATATTTTATGAAATTGGCTAATCCTTTGACAAAATGCACTTTACTTGTAATTGGGTAGATCTAAGTTGGGTTTAATACATCAAGAAATATGTTGTTCAAGAATATCAAGTTTTTGTATTAAAGACATGGAGATTGATCCAAGAAACAAGTGAAGAAAAGTTGTTTCATTAAGTTTCGACAGATAGCTTGACAGATACTGCTATCGAGACTAAATGAGAAGCTTGATAGATGGCTCGATAGAAGCTCGATCTATCGAGAATTACGATTTTTAAGTTTTCAGATCTAAAATTCGGCATAAGCTTATGTATTTGTTTAGGTTTCTTTTCTCACAACCCTAAACATAAATAAGGCTTATTTTAAGAGCATTCGCACATGGATACAGAGACTAAGAGCTTTATTTTCTCTGTGAGAAGTTACTGTGTTTGTACGCCATAGGGTTTTGTAACCGAGTGCTTCCTGATCTTCATTGTTGATGAAGTGAAGAACTTTGCAGCCAACAACATCCATTCAAGTTGCTAGAGTTAGTCACATACTGGGATCCATGTAAAAGGGTTAGTCACAGATTGAAGATTTGTTCATCAAGGGAAAGAATGCTACTACAAGATCAAGTCCAATTGGGTATTGGAGTAAGGGTTCAACTGTAGGTTGGAATTTCGAGATAGACTAGGGTAGTGATAAGATTCCTTAAACTTGTAACTGGTTTATTGTTGATTAGTTGATTCTTGGGAGTGGTGACCTTAAAATCACCCGGTGGAGTTTTTGCCTTGTGAGAGGTTTTCTCCATTTATCAACAAATCACGGTGTTAATTTAATTTCTACTGCATTTAGTTTATTTGGTGATTTATTGGTGCCTCCACGATTTGCATGTAATTTGACATAATTAATCAACTTGGGTAATTGAATTAATTAACTAGGGCCAAGCTATCTTAACCCAATAAGTGGAATTAGAGCAGACACACTCTTTTTAAGTTTTAATCTTTGCTGTATGATCTATTGACCCTTGTTGTTATGGATCGTGGGTAATTCCTAATTATTCCCCCTTTATTTTATGGTACTATATGCATATTAAAAAGTACGCATGATAGCCTTTTTGCAGTCTTTAGATGAGAAAGTCTGGCTAGTAGTTGAAGTGGGTTGGACTAAACCTGATGATCCACTGGCATTGTGGGATGATACTAAGATCAAAGCTGCAAACTTTAACAGTAGAGCACTAAATTGCCTTGTTTAGCGCTATGAGCAATGAAGAATTCAAGAAGATCTCTTCTACTGATAGTGCAAAGGAAGCATGGACTATTCTTTAGAATACCTACAAGGGCACAAAAGTTGTTAAAAACTCCAAACTCCAAAGGCTTACTACCAGCTTTGAGGAAATAAGGATGGATGATGATGAGTCATTCGATAAATTCTATGCTAAACTCAAAGACATAGTGAATTCAACATTTAATCTTGGAGAACAGATTCCAGAACCCAAGATTGTTAGAAAGATTCTCAAATCTCTTCCAGAGAGATTTCATGCTAAGATCACTGCCATAGAAGAATCAAAGGACATTGATACTATTCCTTTGACAAGACTAATTGGAAATCTGCAAACTTATGAACTAGGCTTAGTAAGGTTGGAAAAGGCAGAAAAAGCAAGAACATGACGTTGAAGGTCAAAAGTGATGAAAAAGATGAATCATCTGAAGATTAGGATATTAAGCTCAAATCATACATCACTAGACAATTCAAGAAGTTCATTAAGAATGAGAATGTCAAGGCAAATGACAAGGATTGCAAACAATCTGGATTCTCTCAATTCAAGTCCCAAGACAAAGTCAAGAGAGAAGTTAAAGATGCTGGACAAAACAGTAGTGTTCCTACTGGGCCAAGGTGCTATGGATGTCAAGGGTATGGACACATGAAACAAGAATATCCTATGTATCTCAAATCCATTAGTAAGAGCAAAGCCTAGCTGCCACCTTGAATGATACAGAACCAAAGGCAGATTCTAATGATAGTGATCATGAAGGAATAGTAAGTGCTTTCACAGCTACCATTGATTCTCCTATGGAAGCAGTAGAATTGGTTGATGAGGAAGAAAAGCTTATGGAATCCAAGTTTGAGAAGATGGATGAACAAGATGACATCCACACTGCCTATTCTAAGTTTTACAAGGTTTCCAAGAAGCATGAGAAGCTTTACAAGTTAGCTACGAGGAAGCTAAGTGAAGTCGAGTTGGAACTAGAGGAACTCTCCACCAAGGTTGATGAAGCTAATCAGACCATTGAAGCACTACAGTTTCAAAACAACTTTTTGGCTGAAAATAACAAGAAACTAGATGTAGAATTGTTTTAGGTAAGAGCTCAATTGGAAAGGACTTCAAGTGCCATGCTAGATGAAATGCTCAACTTCTAGAAATCTGCATGTGACAAAACAGGTTTGGGATATGATCATTCTCTCTCTTCTTGCAATACTTCTTCTAATGTTCTAAATAAAGTCATTTTTGTCTCTCCTACTAATAATGATAACTCTAAGGTAACAGAACCTGAAACTGAAAATGTGAGTGAGGCTAAAAAAGATAAGGGAAAATCCATTCTAAAAGCACCCCGTAAGGTAGTTAAGAAAGAGACTAAGTGGAATGATCATCGCTCTACCAATAAGAAGCCTCAACCGAAGAAGCCACGCTTCTGCCATTACTGTGGAGCATTGGGACACACTCATCCAAATTGCTATAAGTGGCCAACCACTCAACAGACCAATAATGTGTCATCCTTTGGTAGCCAAAATCAACTTCAACTTTCTTTGGCTGCTCTTGGAGAACTTCTTAAGGCTGTCATGTTACTCTCAAACTTCAATGGATTCAACTCTCTGTCTTATCCATCTGAAAAAAAGTTTATGCAAAAGAAAGGTTCTCTATCCAGGTCTCCCATCTGGAAGGAAAAAGATTCCAAGTGATTACGTCACTTTGTGCTCTTCTTGCATGTTTGTGGGTAGGTTTATTTTTTGTTTTTGTCTGTTTGTTTTGTTTATTGCTTTTAAAAAAAATGGAAAAATCTGAAAAAATAAAATAACAACAGTGTTTGTTTATGTATATTAGTACTTGTGAACTTTGGATGGCCTTTGAAACAAAGTTTCTCAACTTTGTACCTCTTGTAACTTAGATGAGCATCTTCATGCACAACTAAAAAATGTGAGCTATGTGGCTCATTTATGTGATTTGTATGTTTTGGCTAATCTTTTAATCTCCGATATAGACCCATGTTATGTTCATTTTAACATAGAATTTGTACTACAGTCTTATACAATAAAGTTGTAGTCTAACACTAAATTATGTAACTCTCGTGTTCTTGTATTCTCTATTTTATGCTTTTGCATCAATTCTAAGACATTCATCATGGTATGTCAATGATAATATTTAACAAAATGGAATGAATATACCTTATGATGGCTGGAATCATGAAAGCTATTGTTAAGCTGTGTTTTACATGGTATCCATTTAACACCACGAGGGTATTCATCTTGTTGTGCTCGTCTTGTGGGGATTGTTCCTTTTGGGCATTGTCCACTTTTATGCCAATCTTGAAACAGCTCTGATTGAGAGGAATTCATTTTCACACTGTTGGGTTAAAATGAATTGACTCCTTGAAATTAATTAATTAATTACCCAAGTTAATTAGTTAAATCAAATTTCATGCAATAGTGTGGTAGCACAAACAAATCACCAAATTATCTAAATGCAGTGGAAAATAAATTTGATACTGGTGATTTGTTTACGAATGGGGAAAACCACCGAGGCAAAACCTCACCAGGTGATTTTAAGGTCACCACTCTCATGAATCCACTATTATCAATCACAAGCAGTTACAAGTATAAAAAATCTTACCAAACCCTTTGACCTATCCTGAAATACCAACTTACAGTTGAACCTTTACCCCAATACCTAATTGGACTTGTATTGTAGCGACAATCTTTCTGTTCAATGCACGAATCTCAGTACATGACTAACCAATGATGCATGGATCCAGTACGTAACAAACTCCTTTGCACAAATCCCAATACGTGACTAACTCCATAGCAACCCCTTGATTAATGTAGTTGATTTGCAATAGCATCACATAGATACACCAATAAAATCTTCAATGATGGTGTGAGAGACTTTCCTTGGTTACAAAACCTAAAGGCATACAAGAAGCGCAACAAGAACTCTTTTTTTCTGTAGGAGGAGGCTAGGGTTTCAAAAAGAAAAACCTTATGAAGCTTTCTAGGGTTAGGTTTTTCTTTTTCCACCTCCTTGTTTAGATAGGAGCTCAATGGGCTCTCCTATTTCAAATAGGTATACACAAACCTTGGGTTTTCCTAGTCCAAAAAGGATTATACAAACCCATAAACAAATAACCTTTATAGAATAAAACATTTCTAGCTATATTCTGAATCCCGTAGTCTTGACAGATTCAGTATGTATCGAGTTTCTGTCAAGCTTCCACTTTAAATCTCGATAGAAGTCTTTTCTGTCGAGATTGTTGTCGAGCTTTAATGAACAGCTTTTTCTTCATTTGTTTCTTGGTCAGATTTTCATGGTTTTGACACTTGACTTGAACACTTGTTTCTTGAAGTACTAAACCCATCCTAGATCTACCAAATTATAAGTAAAGTGCATTTTGTCAAAGGATTAACCAATTACATAAAATATGTCCCTAACACACACCACTTGGAATCGAGCTGGGTTTCATTTGTTTAAGAAAAAATCAGATTACTAGTTTTAATCCCTAGTAATCGTAATGAAATCTTGTGACCTATATGACAATGCATTGTTGAATTAGTAGTAGTACTTCTCTTCAGCTTCTCTTTTGTCTATATATATTTTTTTAGTTTTTAATAATCAAACCCTCGTAGCATTTTATTTTATTTAGGAATAAATGTAATGAGAAAAAGAAGAAGGAAAAAGCTGATTATCTGACTTATTTTTACCTTATAATATAGCAAGGAGGATGGCTATACTAAAAGAGGGTTATGAAAAAAATAAGATGAAATGTGCGTGATATGCAAATGCATATATTTTTAGCTAAAGATTTTCCTTTTCTTTTTTGCTTTTTTTCTTTTTATCTTTTGTAAAAAAAAAAAAAAAACGGCCATTTCGTAGAATTACTTGGGAAGTTATTTCCAGCCTTAACTTTGGTGATAGCCTAATGTAGCTTGAAAGTCCAAAAGTGGTCTTCATTTTCTCAACAATTTTTTTTTCTTTCCCTTTCTTTTATGCTCTCGTATTTTTTTGGAAATACAAGCCATTATATGAAAAAATAAAAATAAAAAATAAGAAAAAGCCCCTCCCAAAAAGAACTATAAATTTTATATTCTTCTCTTTCTTTAAATAGAAGACCATTACTTGAAAGTTGAAATGACCCTCACAAAAAGAACTATAAAACTATGAATTGTAACCCTAAAAAAAACTACGAATTGTAGATGTATAAATGGACAATATAACAATTAAATTAATAATCAAGTGAAGAAACCTGTATAGTGTGATTTTTGAGAGATGGAAGATCAAAAGTAGGCTTTTCATAAAAATCAATACAATCAATTACATCACCATCCTCAACCTGTAAAGATTCACCAAACCATAATCAAGCATGGGATTCGATATACAAATATGTATATATATATATATATATATATATATATATTAAACAAATCATTTTGATTAAAATAAAAGGAAAAAATATGCATTTAGTACTCATTATAACCTCAATGGTTTTAATGGTTCCTTTCCGCTTAATCATACCTTTATTTTTCATACTCTCAATCCTTCTTCCATCAACAAATGTTTCACCTAACACGTATGATGAAGCAAACGAGAAAAACACGAAACATTCTAGTTTATTGTTAATAATGTAAGCCATGGAGAAACAAAGCTGCAAATTTCACCTTTTTTTTCTTTTTTAATAACACTTCTGTCTAAAACTGGACACTTCTCCAAAAAGGATGATATAAAATTATTATGGAAAATTGGGGTTGAAACAATTGAATTATGTGTGGAGTGTGAACACATATCATTTAAGATTTTGCCTAACGGCATATTTCTTGAAAAGAATCAAGTTTTTTTTTTTTTTTTTTTTTTTTTTTTTTTTTTTTTTAAGATAGAATTTCCACTCTAACCTAATTTAAGTGTATATCTGTGTGAAACTCCCTACTGGAGGCTTGAACCCCGACCCTTGCCCCCCACACCTCACAAGCACTTATACTTGTAGAGTGACCACCGCACCAAGGGTGCGCGGTGGTAAAGAACCAAGTATTCTAATCATACATATAGCATTCCATTTCTTCAATATACATGTCAATGTATTAATTAATTGTAATATGCTAATTAGATAATAATACATTTATTGCCATGTATTAATTTGTTAATTAATTGTATTATGTTAATTAGGTAATACATTTATTGCCATATGTTAATATTTCATTTAATGGTGCACTATTAATTTATAGAAATGACAAAATTTAGCTACACAATTGGTTGTAGCTTAGGCTACAACTTTGTTCATTAATATAAATATTACTATATATTTTGAAAATCTAACCGTTGAATTGCATGTTTTTTATACTCTTAATACACATGTAAAATTTTTTGTCAATCAGATATTATTTACTATATAATTTATAAACTTCTATTTTATGCATAATTTTGAACCACAAAAACTTGCAATTTAAACAATTTATTGATGACATAGCTATTTTATTTAATTTTCTAGAAATTTTGCAAGTATGGAGGATATAAAAAGAAAATGTAATCCAATAATGGATTTGTCAAAATTCACCTCCAATAAAAAGATATTGAGTAAAATCCAATTTTGTTGATAACCTTTGTCCTTAAAGAAAAGGAACTTACATTACTGTTTCATTTATATAAGAATACTTATTACAGTTTCATGCTTTGGCTAGATTTGCTAGATTAATTGATAATGAAATTATTTGGATGGAGGAGGATCCTCCGCCAGTGGTGGATGCGTTGTATTTGGATTCTAGTTTTCTAAATTAATGAAAATTGATTGGTTCCGGCTTCAAAAAAAAAAAAAAAAAAAGGGATAAAATTTGGCAACAACTTCACTTAATACATTTTTATTGGATATGGACTATGACAAAGGACTAAATTTAGCTACAAAATTAGTTGTAGTCTAAAAATACAACTTTACTTAATCAAATAAACATTACTACATATTTTGAAAATTTAATTGTTGAATAGAATGTTCTTTATGCTCTCAATACATATGTCAAATTTTGTATCGATCGGATATTATTTACTATATGATTTATAAGCTTAAATTTTATGCATAATTCTAAATTATAAAAACTTACAATTTAAACGATTTATTGATGACATAGTTATTGATCTTTAATTTTTTAGAAATTTTGTAAGCAAGGAGGATATAGGAAGAAAATGTAATTTAATGGTGGATTTGTCAAAATTTACCTCCAATACAAAGATATTAAGTAAGTTTGTAGTCTTAGACTACAACCAATTTTGTAATTAAACTTTGTCATTTGACAAATCTACTATTAAATTACTTTTTTTTATTTATTCTCCATGCTTGCAAAATTTCCTGAAAATCAAAAAGATCAATAAGTCATGTCATTAATCACATGTTTAAATTTCACGTTTTTGTAGTTTAAAATTATGCATAAAAAATAAACTTATAGTTCGAACAGTAAATAACATTCGATTAGAACAGAATTTGACATGTGTGCTGAAAACATAAAGAACATGCAATCAAATGGTAAGATTTTCAAAATATGTAATCATACTAATTTTTTTGGCGAGACAACACTGTTGATCTCTAAAGTTTCTCCAGTGAGCGCAATTGGTCCCTCAAGTTTCAAGTGAGTGCTATTGGTCCCTCAAGTTTTAAAAATGAGTTGTACTAGTCATTCTTTTAACTTGCATTAAAATTATTACTTACATGGCTAAAGGAAAAGTGAGGTGACATTTCTAATTTTATTATGAGTACTTACAAATTGACGTGGCATACAACCTAAGTGTCTTATGTCATATCAACTATTTAATATGATATTTAATTATATATAAATTTCTCATGTAATCTTTAATTGAATTTTGTTTATTCTTACGCAAAGAAAAAAAAAATGATTGGCTTCCACTCTCCTCCCCTATTTTCACTTTCTTCGCTTCACCATTTTCCAGCTTTTTGATCAAGTGGTGGATCAATCAAAATAGGTTAACATTCATGATTGTAAATCAATCAAATTTTATTACCACAATCCTAAAGCACTGAAAGAAGTAATAAAGAACACAACATTTGGTGATGAAGTAAAAAAACTTTTAAAGCAGTTTTTCAAAACAAAAAAAAAAAAAAAAAAAAGGTGAAAAACTGTGTAGCTTCAACATCATTCTATCATGGTAAGGCTCACTAGATCAAATTTGTATCAAAAGAACTAAGAAGGATGTCAAAGGAAAAATTGAGTGTTTCCAAAGATCAATTCTAAATTATGTGCTTTGCTACAAGTGTGGTTTAAATTCAGATTCATTCATTCATTAACCCTAGCTATCACTAATATGCATGGTAGCATAATGCTGCTTCTTTGGCTTGGTGGTATGTAGTGTGAGTTTCTGTAATGAGTGTTAGGTTCTAAAGATTTAGGAAAAGCAAGAACAAAAACATGTCAAGATTAAGTGTTAGGCACTACTCAAGATTGCATATTTCAAGATTTAAGAACATTCAAGCTGCAGGAAAGAGAAGTCAAAATCTATGAAGCTCGACCGATAAATTAGATTTGACCGATCGAAAATCGCAAAAAAATAATTTCTGCAGAATTTTAAAACAAGCCCAAGCCTGTGAAAACGTTTAGGGTTTTAGTCCAACACTTCCAAATATAAAAGGAAAACTCTAGCTACGTTTTGGAGACTTTTGGAAGACTTATGAGTTACTTCTATGAGATCTGAGAGGTTTTGTACCTTTTAACTACATAAGTATCTACTGGAACGAGATTTACAATCAAGTGCTGGTGGAATTTAGTTGCTGCTGCAAAAATCAACATCTGATAATCCGAAACCTTTGAGTGGGATCTCAAAGTCATAAGCATGGGAGCTTATGTTGCAACAAATCCAAGGGAGAAGAGTCCGTGGAGCCGGAGCTTGCACATGGTCGTGTCAGTAAGTTACTACTGGAGGTAACAATAGATTTAGGGTTAATTTTTTTGTAAAATTTTCAATTCTCTATTAGTGGATTTGTTTACCTTGAGGATAGGTAGGTCAAATCCTCCCCAAGTTTTTACCTTGAAATGGTTGGTTTTATTGGTTTTCCTAGGTGATCATATTTGTGTGTTCTTACTTTTCCGCTTTGCATGATATAATCTTTTATTGTTTAACCTAGATCTAAATAATAAATCTAATATTCAATTTGGTTAGTTAATTAGGTTAAAAAATTAGTTTTAAAGGGTCTAAACAAACAAACAAGTGGTATCAGAGCGGGTTAGCTCTTGTTTAGGTAGTTTTACCTAGAGTTGATCCTTGTTTTCTGCTATCATAGATTCTATAGTCTTTCCTTTGCATTCAATTAAATTGAAAATTGAATCTGTTTCATCTTGGACTATGTGGCTTTTGAAATGTGCTAACCCTATTCTTAAGTATCTAGGTATAACTACATGTTGCAATAACTATGTTTGTTATGCTGCTTTAACTGCCTTAAAAGTACGTGATACTTGTTTGTGGTATTTGGATAGTGGTTGTTCCAGGGACAAGACAAGTAACAAAGCATTGTTCAAGACTCTTTTTGAAGGAAAGATTAGAACTGTCACATTTGGTGATGGAAGCAAATTAGTCATCCTAGGTATTGGCACAGTAGACATCCCAGGTTTGCCAGTGTTTGATGATGTGTGGTACGTAAATGGATTGAAGGCAAATTTGTTGAGTATCAGTCAAATCGTGATAATGGGCTGAATGGGCTATTTACCATGTATGAATGTGAAATACTTGATGATGGTGGTGATTGCATATGTATTGGAATAAGGACCGCTGATAATTGCTACAGTATAACACCAAGTATTAGTCACAAGTGTTATAGTGTAAAAATTAATCAGGTGGACTTATGGCATCAACGGTTAGGACATGCTAGCCATAAGCAAATTGAAAAGAACTTTAAGTGTGAAGCTATTCAAAGTTCACCAAAGTTTGAGAAGATACAAAAGAGTATTTGTGGACCATGTCAGATTGGTAAACAAGTGAAAGCTAAACATCCATCTATAAGTGAGGTTCAAACCTCCAGACCATTAGAGTTGTTGCACATTGATCTAATGGGTCCCACCAGAGTTCAAAGCCTTGGAGGAATGAAGTTCATTTTAGTTGTGGTGGATGACTTCACTAGATACACTTGGGAGGTTCTTTTGAAAGATAAATCTGAAGCTCCTCACAAGATGATACATCTATGCAAGAAGCTGCATGTTGAGAAGAATGCTATGATTGCTCGCATTAGAAGTGATAATGGAAGAGAGTTTGAATACTCTAAGCTTGGGTCTTTTTGCAATGATTAGGGGACAAAGCAAGAATTTTTTGCACCCAAGACATCTCAAGAAAAATGGAGTTGTGGAGAGAAAGAATAGAGTGATTCAAGAAATGGCCAAAGTTATGTTGAATAACAAAAGTATGGCAAAATCATTTTGGGGAGAAGCTGTGAACACTACATGTCACACACTGAACAGAGTGTATTTTTGACCTGATACCAAGAAGACTTTATATGAACTTTGGAGAGGGAAAAAGCCAGGTGTGAAGTACTTCATAATATTTGGTAGTGACTACTACATCCTTTGAAACCGTGAGAACCTTGAAAAGTTTGATGCAAAAAGTGACAAAGGCATCTTTCTTGGATACTCTACGTCAAGCGAAGCATATAGGGTGTACAATCTTAGAACCAAAACTATAATGGAGTCTGCAAATGTGTGATAAATGATGAACAATGTGCTGGAGATCATCCTAAAGCAATCCAAAGTATCCAGGACAAATCCAATGAAGTTGAAGATACTTTACCTAAGGAGTATGTTAGTAGACCTAATGATCAAGAACTGCAAATTCTGAGTGGTGTTGTTTCATAATCAACAACTCCAATTCGTGAAAGCACACAAGAACAAGGTGAGACAAGTATTCCTATTGAGCAAAAAAGCACAACAACTTCTTTGGTGAAAGGTCCATCTGCCAAGGTTAAGCTAAATTACCCTCCTGTAAACATCTTGGGAAGCCTAAATGACAACATGCGACTGACGTCGAAGGTTTTGAATGTTATTACAAATTCTCGTTATTTGTCTCAAGTAGAACCTGAGAAGGTGGATGAAGCTCTAGAAGATGTTTATTGATAAATTCCAAGCATGAAGAACTTCATCAATTTGTTTGAAATGAAGTGTGGGAATTGGTTCCTAGACCACAGGGAGTCAATGTTATTGGTACTAAATGGATCTTCAAGAACAAGTCAGATGAACATGGAATGGTTATAAGAAATAAATCTAGACTTGTTGCTCAAGGATACATTGAAGTAGAGGGAGTAGATTTTTATGAGACTTTTGCACTTATAGCTAGACTTGAGTCTATCCGGATACTTTTGGCCATTTCATGTCACTTAAATTTCAAGCTATACAAATGGATGTGAAGAGTGCATTTTTGAATGGAATGCTGCAAGAAGAAGTTTACGTAGAGCAAACCAAAGGATTTGTGGATCCTCATAGACCTAATGATGTCTACAAACTGAATAGAGCACAGTATGGTCTTAAACAAGCTCCTCAAGCTTGGTATGACAGACTCACTTCTTATCTCACAGAGAATGAGTTCAAAAGAGAAAATGCTGATAGTGCTCTTTTCATTCTAAAGGATAAGAAACATTTTGTTGTGGCCCAAGTCTATATAGATGATATTGTTTTTGACTTTACTAACGATGTTCTTACTAAATCTTTTGTAGATAAAATGAAGAAATTTTTTGAGATAAGCATGGTGGGTGAACTTACCTACTTTCTGGGATTGCAAGTAAAGTAAACTAACAAAGGAATCTACATTAGCCAAGCTAAATAAGCAAGAAACCTAGTCAAGAGATTTGGACTTGAAAATTCTGCTCATGCTAGAACACCAATGGCTACCAACACAAAACTTAGAATTAATCCATCAGGTCAGCCTGTTGACATCACCTTATATAGTAGTATAATCGGTTTTTTATTGTATTTAACTACTAATCGTCTTGATATATCATTTAGTGTTGGTGTGTGTGCTAGATTCCAAGCTAATCCTAAAATGTCACATTTAATTTCTGTAAAAAGAATAATTAAATATGTGAGTGGGACTAGTGATTTTGGGTTGTTCTACAGCAAAGAGTCTAATGTATCTCTTGTTGGTTATTCTAATGTGGATTGGGCTGGAAATGCCGATGATAGGAAAAGCACTACTGGTGGGTGTTTTTATGTAGGAACAAATTTAGTTGCTTGGATGAGTAAGAAGCAAAATTATATCTCTCTGTCAACTGCAGAAGCAGAATATATTGCCGTTGGAAGTTGTTGCTCACAAGTCCTTTGGATGAAGAAACTTTTAGGTAATTATGGTCTATCACAGGAAACTATGGTTGTGTATTGTGATAATTCTAGTGCTATTGATATCTCTAAGAATTTGGTACAACATTCTAGGACCAAACATATAGAGATTAGATATCACTTTATTAGGGATTTTGTTGAAAGGAAAGTTGTTGCTCTTGAGTATATCCTTACTGAACGTCAGAATGTTGACATCTTTACCAAACCTCTTGATAGGAGCAAGTTTGAGTCTCTTCATCAAGTGATTGATGTTATCACATGTCCCTAGTCACCTAGGATATCTTTGGTCCTTGTGCTTTAACTCTCAATCCTTTTGACCAAAATGTTTTTGAATAGGATTTTCTTTGCATTTCATTCTAGGTTTGTTAGGAGGTTTTTAAGTTTTTCTTCTTCTTTTTTCTTCTTTTTTATATAGAAAAAAAAAAAAAATGTTTTGTATTACACATCACCAAGTGTGTAATTGAGGTTGGCCTATGAAATTTGCATTTTATGACTGTGTACCTTGTTTAGCTTTGATGAGCTGTTTTTTCTGCACTTTGCTAGCTTGTGCTATGTAGTGCTTAATTGTGTGAGTTGTTTATAGTCTTTAAACATATGGTCTAGATTTTGATGTCACATTCTTTTCATTGTAAGGACAACAAAATTCTAGGAGAAATATATAAATAACCATCTCACCACTATTACTCGCCAATCATGAACACTTGTGTAAATTATAAAAGTCGTGCTTGGTAAGATGTAGCACTTGCACAGCAAGAAAATTGAGGTGTTGCTTTCAAAAGAAAAGAAAAAGCAAAAAGAAAAATATGCTTCAAAAGAAAAAATAAAAGCAAAAAGTAAATATAAATAAAAATTGCATGGTTGCAAGTGTGTTTTCTAGGAGATGTGAGAGTTATATGATGTAAGTCCTTCAGTGATAGTCACTTTCAAACCAATGTGATTGATGATGTAGAAAATTTCTTTATTTACTATCTACATATCACCTTTATGTATCTCATACACTTACTAGTTGCACACACCACAAGCAAATCTTTATTAAACATTATACATATGATTGTGTGTTAACTAATGTGGCCGTCCAAGATTATGCTATTTGTGATGCTTAATGCAATTTTTCTTTGGGATCTGAGTTGAAATTTTTTGAGAAGAAAAATTTGAATCTTTGATAATAGGAAATTGGGTTGAAGATGATGTGTTTTTGAAAACTTCTGGAATCATTCATATGCATTTCATACCATGAAAAATTATTTTAAAAATGTTTCTACAGAAAATTTCAAGTTTTCAAAAAATTTTGATTTTTCAAGGCTCGATCGATCGAACTTGTTTCTCAACCGAACGAAAAAAATGATGTTTTTAGGCCAAAACCCACTGCTAGTTCGATTCTTGCTTCAATTCCTCTCGATTAGTCCAATCTATTTATAAAAAATTTCAATTCCTAGCTTGATTGCACTCAATTGATCGAAAATCATTTTTGTTTAAAAAACAAAGGAATCATATCACATTTTTTTTCCAAAACTTTGTCTTCTTCCATCGATTCCTCTTGATTCCTTCATTTCCTTTTTTTTTTTTTTTTTTTTTGTCTTTTCTGAGTCAAAGCTTCAAGGGTTTTCTTCCTCAACATTTGATATGACCTTTTTACCCTTCCTCTTTGTTTAAATTACATGCATTCATGCATAATCATCAATTTTTTCAATAATTTCAAACAAAAGAGATTTTGGGATTTTTGTTGATTTTAGGGGTTTTACTCAAATTTGTTCAATGGGTTTTTGTTCATGCATCATATTAACATGTTTCCTCTACTTTAATTTCAATTTTTTCATGATTTGTGCTAAATTTCAAAGTTAGAGTTTATGTGTTCTTGAGAAAGTTGGGGTTTTTGTTCGATTGGGTTAAATTGATTGAAATTGGCTTGTGATATTAATTAATTGGGTAATTATACATGTTTTATGCTTGTTGTGATATTCAATTGATTAATATGTGTGTTTTTGAAAATTAGGTTTTTGAAAATTGGGGATTTTGCATAAAATCTGATTTTCTAGGTCAATTTTTCAAAATTGAGATATAATTTGACTGTTTTATGCATTTGATCATTCATCATTTGTGTCTATGCATCATGCATCATATAGTTTTTGAAATTCTCTCTATATTGTGCTTAATTTCTCTCTAATGCAGTTTGCCCTTGGTTTTTTTTTTTTCCTTTGTTTTTGGTTTTGCCTCTTTCTTAGATCTTAGATATGGCTCCTAAGGTTAAAGGTTCGTAAAAAGTACAAAACCAAAGCTAAGAAATCCATAGCTTCTTCCTCTGCTCTTGTTGAGTTTGATAGGGTTAGGTTTCATGAGGCTGAGAATGAGAAATCTTTTCGAAAAAGTGAACAAGTTTAGGACTATTTAGGGGGAAAGACAAATAATCCTAGATGAGTTAGATCCTTCTATTCGTAGAAATCTAGAATCTAGAAACTGGTTGTCCTTGTGTGAGATTTCTAATTCTCCACCTGCTGCATTGATTAGAGAATTCTACTCGAATCTCTCTATTCATCTTGATGATTCAGGTGATCATTACTTGACTACTTGGATTAGAGGTGAGCAGTTTGACATTACAAAGAAAACAGTGTTTGATGCTCTTAGAGTCCCTCTTCTACTGTTGTTCCCGCTACTGGTGTTCAATCTGCTGTTGTGGACCCTACTGTTGAGAAGATTTATGTTGATCCTACTACTGCTCAATCCCGAGGTTGGTGCTGCTAGTCCTTTTGCTCCTCATTCTCTCTCACTCTGTGCCATGATGGAGACTGTTATGACTACTCAGGCAGGTCATGGATAGTTTATTGATGAGCTACATATTGAGGTTGCTATCCTGAGAGCTGATTTTGCTAAGTTTAGGAGTGCATTTCCACCTCCTCTACCCTCTAATCCTTGATAGTTGCCTTTGGCAATGCGTAACAAAAAGGGAGAGTGGGTTTGAGATTGCTATTGTACTTAGGGGGAGAGAGTTTTTGTATTTAGGGGGAGAGTTGTTTTGTTTACTTTCATTTTGATGTAGGTTTCATTTTTTGATGTATATCTTTTGTTCTTGTTTCACAAACATATTGTTATTATTGACTATGATGGTTCATTGATGATGTTATTCATTTGATATATTTGTCTATCTTTCTATGTTTTGTGAATTCAAGTTTAGTTTTTATTTTTGATTTATACTGTAATTTTCACACATGTATTTATGGTTTGTTTTTAGTGTTTCGGGAATTTACAAGTTAATTCTTTCAACAACTACTGTCTATTCTAGCAACTAATAGTTAGTAGTTTGTGATAGAATTGTATTAGGGCAACACTTTGTAAAATTGGGTTAGTTCTTGAGTTGAGCAATTCATTTATATGTGTATTTTGTCATGGATTGCCAAAGGGGGAGATTGTTAGGTTCTAAAGATTTAGGATTAAATGTTTAGAGTCCTATTTTGTTATGTTTGCAAACCGAGAACAAAAACATATCTAGATTAAGTGTTAGACATTGCTCAAGGTTGCATATTTCAAGATTCAAGAACATTCAAACTGCAGGAAAGAAAAGTCAAGATCTGTGAAGCTTCACCGATCGAAAATTAGATTCGATTGATCGAAAATCGCAGAAAAATAATTTCTACAGAATTTTAAAACAGGCCCAAGCCCGCGAAAACATTTAGGATTTTAGTCCAACACTTCCAAATATAAAAGGAAGACCCTAGCTACGTTTTGGAGACCTTTGGAAGACTTGTGAGTTTGTCATGCCCTAAACCCAAAAAGGGTCCAAAGCGTGAGGGAAGAACCATTAAAAGCGAGAACGTAGAAGATTTTTTTTTTTTTTTCTTCTATTCCTCTCCTCGACACATGATAAGAATAAATAACCATACTAAAATCTTCATATTACAAGTCAGAGCTCTATAACACAATTACAAACAATAACTCAAGTCATGTGCCTCCAAATAATGCATGAATATATTTCAAAGCTCCAAATGGATAACGGAAAACCACAATCCCTTTAGAATACAAAACCTCAACATTGAAGTTAGGCCTACAAAGCCTAAGGCTAACAAACCTCAAGTATCCAACCTCCAATAGAATTAATTATGATCTCGTTAAACTTTGCAAGATTGAGTCACCAACCAATCATAGCATAAATCTCTCACTTAGCATAATGCTCCAATCACCACCAATAAAATAAGCTCCATGCCCGAGGTATAGCAAATTTATTTGAAAAACTGTTGGAGAGTGGGATGAGCTAAAGCCCAGTAAGTAGCATAATTAATGGGGGTGGGGGAAATACAAGTTTCATCTTCAATAATAATAATATGACAAGAATGATTAAATAATTAAACACAAAGTTTCTCAAAATAATACCATGAAACTATATATTATAATCTATGAGCACTAACAATATAATTTCCAAAGCCATAAAATCTAACATATGGTAATTTTATCACAAATATACCACACTACCACATAGATCGGTCAGGGGATCCACCCATTCACAACTGGCATGATATTGTCCTCTCTAGTATGCAGACTCTTGGCCCCATGGACAGTAACCTCACCCATACCCTCAAAGTTTTTCTCTCCCCCCATGGGCAACAGAGAGAGTGTATCAAATAGGACCTCTCTTGCATGTGGTCTCTTGGCCCCATGGGCAGTAGCCTCACCCACACTTAATCAAGGAACCTCTTCTCCCTATGGACAGTAAGGAAGAACGCGTCATCCAAAGTAAAAGGGCACTGACATAGATTTGATTTTATTGTCACAAAGACTACGAAAAACCAAATCGGGTGATCACCGGGAAATCACACATGGCATAGTGTTAAAACCACATAAGCTCACAGGTTACATTACTTTGAAACATATAGTTCATATCCAGGTAGTTTCAGAAAAACCTTAAATAATCTAACTTTCACAAAGTTTGTAAGGTTTTCAACTTCATTCTTGTCAAAAGATTTTCTAACAATTTCTCACATAACAAGACAAGATAAGCATCTTTAAATTTTCTAATATACCATAACATCCAAGATTTCCTTATCAAAGATTAAATAAAAGATGCTCATTTTTCCATATCAACAATTCATGCATTTCCTCAAATGCAATACCAAATATGATGCATTTTCATATATATATATATATATATATATATATATATTTATATATTAAGGTTACGACACAATAGTTTTTAGGAAAATATAGTTTCCATAAGTAGTTTCCAAAAGCATGTCTAACCCAAAAACAACATTTATACAACATGGTTATTTTTCAAAATCCCATTAAAAAGCTACTTACCTCAGCAGTCCATTCCAAATTTACCTCAACCGAGCACCGCATTCAACCAATCAAGTTACTAGTTCCATCACCAAGTACCTTGGAACCTAGAAACACAAGTATCAAGCCTATTAATAACAAGTCCTACTACAAAATTACGCTATCAAATTTGTCTCCATAAATCGGAAAGGATTCCCTCAAAAATCAAATCCTAAGGCTCTAAAGCCTAGCTTGACTAACCCAAGACAAGTACCCCTACCCAAAAGAGAACCAAACAAGCATACAAGAAACTCATAGCACTACAACACGACCAAAGCCTTTAATTTCCCTTTCGCAAACAATGTGCATGTACCAACTTGATACAACATATGCCAATACCAAACCATGATAAAATTAGCCAAGGTAAAACACTTATCAAAGAAAGCACATATGAACTTACAAGCTAAACCACACAACAAAAGCTTGGAGTAAATTCCTTAAAGTCTCAGCATCCTAATCACACTTTCAGATAACTTCCAACAGGTCAACCCTTTTTATAAAATTCGTTTGGTCCACTTAGTGTTATCCAAAAAGCTTGAAATTAAATAGGGAGAAGCCTTTATGTGTCTAGTATGTACCACCAAAACTTCAGCTAAAAAGATTTTTCTATAATTTATTAAAAATCATGTATTGCAGCTGACTCAAATCTGTCCTTGACAGCTTTAGAAAATTGTTATAGTTTTAAGACTAGCCCAAATTATCTGAGAATCACTCCCATTAAAACCACAAGATTTAAAGCATATTAAAAACAAGGAATCAAACTCAAAATCTCATATAAACAACTTATCAAACACTTGGTATGCAAAAAGTACATGCTCACACTTCACTTGCATAAATACGTAGTTATCACTTCACTCACACCCACATTTGCCAAAGTCATTTAAATGCAAAGAACACACTTCCAAAAATCAACTCACATCAACATATGCAACAACAAGACCCATAGTTGATCTAGCAAACCAACCCTCAAATACCCATTAGGAAACTAATCAACCAAACCTTTTATCAAAGCAAAAAACTCCTCAAATGATATGAAATTTTTGGATTTTAACAAAACCATTGCTACCCAAATCATCAAAGTTTTACATGCGCACCTCCCCACAACTCCAAGACCTCCAAAACCCATTACCCAAGACAAAATTGTGATTGGGTGAACAATAGAGCCAAATGACTCAAAACCAAACCAAACTTTTCGTTCGAAAAATAATTTCTTACATAAACCCAATAAGCTTGCTCTAGCATAAACTCCATAGCTAGATTTTACTTAGTTTTGTTCAGAAAATAGGAATTTTTACCTCATACTCCTTGCTTGCCCAAATGGGTCCCTCTCTTGCCGAAATCTTTTCTTCACAACCGGTGGTGATAGCTTGAAAAGAAACTCATGGCTGAAGTAGTTTTAGTGGAAGACCTTGGGGAGAGAGAGGAATTCGAGTGAGAGAAAGGGAGAGAGGTGGCAGCTCAAGAGAGAGAGAGGGAGACACGTGAATGTGAAAGTGAGGGGGGGGGGCTAACTTAAGGGGATGAAGCCTATTTCCAAGCTTGTCCCTAAAATATCTTGCAAGTAAAATTACCAATCTGCCCCTCAACCTTCTTCCAAACTACAATTAACAACCGGGGTGTTACAGAGTTACTCTTATGAGATCTGAGATGTTTTGTACCTTTTAACTACACAAGTATCTGTCGAAACGAGATCTACAATCAAGTGCTGGTGGAATCTAGTTGCTGCTGCAAAGATCAACATCTGATGATCTGAAATCTTTGAGTGGAATCTTAAAGTCATAAGCGTGAGAGCTTGTGTTGCAAAAAATCCAAGGGAGAAGAGTCTATAGAGTCGGAGTTTGCACATGATTGTGTCAGTAAGTTACTACTGCAGGTAGCAATAGATTTAGGGTTAAATCTTTTGTAAAAGTTTCAATTCTCTATTAGTGAATTTGTGTACCTTGAGAATAGCTATGTCAAATCCTCCCTAGGTTTTTACCTTGAAGCGGTTGGTTTCATTGGTTTTCTTAGGTGATCATATTTGTGTGTTCTTTACTTTTCCGCTTTGCATGATATGATCTTTTATTGTTTAACCTAGATCTGAATAATAAACCTAATAATTAATTTGGTTAATTAATTAGGTTAAACAATCTGTTTTAAGAGGTCTAAACTAACAAATAATGAGGCTTCTAGAATTACTGAATTAGCTTGCTATATTTGTCTTCCAATAGCATTCGATTACTTCTTGTCTTAGGCTGGTTGCTGTGCATTGCCTAATGAATTTTTTTATATATTTTATTTTATATTGTTGTATGGATTTTGTATTCTTCTTGGTTTGATTATGAAAGTTACTAATTCATTTAAAAAAGTTGTGCCTCCAAAGATATTAGTGAAACTTTAATTGAGACACACAACATTGAGTGATAATTATGGAAATCAAAACGTTTTTGTCTTTCTAAGGTCTCTCCGATATATGAACTTTTATTGATTAATGATTTTTTTCCCCATTTGCTATACTGCACATAGTTTTGAATAGCCAGGACCCCCGAAATAGATATGGGTTCGTAAGCCACCAAGCGTATTATTTGATACTTCTACATTGTAGCATAATGGTCTTGTTGCATATGTATTCAGACTTTGAGCCTCAGCGTCTTTGAACTTGCCACTGTTATCCATATATCCAATATTTCGAAAAAAACTTGCTTTTCCATAGCCTTCATTCCCGAAATGACCACTCCCCATTTGAGTCTTTGTGTGATGACCAGTCGGTTCTGAGTTGTAAACCTCTCCACCAAAATCAATTCTGGTTGCAGTACTCGCTAAATAGTTGAAGATGGAGCCAGGCCAATATCCAAGTACCTGTTGTTGCACTTGTAACCACCAATTTCCATTCTTCTGAAGCATATAATAAGTATAAGAATTTAGTGAGCAAGGTATGTACACCAAATTTTATAGACTACTAAAACTCCCCTAGGCAATGTCAGGTTTGCTTATTAATGATTGGAATAATATAATAGCTGAGAAAGAGAAGGTTTTTACAAAGAGTTACAACTTACAAAGAGTTAAAGCATTTTCCCGAGAGTCCTTGTCTTACCAGTACAAATATTCTGTATTTTTTTTTTTTTCACTCTATATTCCTCCATTCACAACTTATTATGTATTTATTTGACTTCTTTTTATAAAATAGCCAAAGTTTAAAATGAAAAAAATAAAAAATAAATAAAAAAACTATTCACATAGCACATTATGATTAGTAAAACATATAGTGGAATGCAAAAAAGTGATATAGAGAATTTGTATTCTTATCATACAATGTACATAAGCTATATTAGAAAGAAAAATACTAAGAAATAAAAAATTATAGAAATCTATAGTCAATATATATAAGATGGGTTCGAGTTAATCCTGGTGTAATTTCACATGTGTTACACCTCTTTTTAACTGTAGATTGTAAAAAGATCTAAAGGTGAGAAAGAAAATAATATTATGTATTAAAACCCTCCATTAGAATCTTAATAAACCATATTTTTTTAATAGTAGAACATATAATCTCATATACAAACATAACCAAAATAAATGTCTGAAGTTAGCATATTTAGTGCCAAATTTGATTGTAATATAGTTCAAAGACTTTGTATTTTTGTCTTTGGGGGTTCCATTTGTGTTTGGGTTAGGTATTTAGAGTCAAAAGTAGTACTCCAGGAGACTAGAATTCACACTCGTGAAACTCGAACGTGGCAGACTTTTTGAAAGCAATCAAGATTCAAACTTGTGGGAAATTTGAACTCAGGAGTTGATTGCACCTAAGAAAATTCAATTACATGTCTCTCTCTAGTTCCAACCTATTCCCCATCTGAGAGTTGAGAGTACTATACCCAAGGGCCAAAAACTATCAATTTTATCTACTTTCCTTGAGAGGTTATCATCCCCAATCATTACTATACTTAAGTGTTGTGAGTGAATTGGTGGTGTGGGAATCATCTTCCATTTTAGCCATCGTGGCTTGAAGATGTAACTAGTGCTTTGTTGTGGATCCGAAGAATATGATAGAGAAAGGACTTCAGCAAAGTTGGTTGCTAGCAGAAACTCAAAGCGCTCAGGTACAAGAGTGAAGCACTATTTAGGTGGCTGAGTGTGTCATATTGTACTACAACTATTTATTATCCGGGGATCATTTGAGCACTAGTTGTAGAGCGGTTTATTTCACCCAAGGATCATTTCTCAGGATTTTCTCCTTGAAAACACATCCAGTGTTATCTTTGATTTGGTCCTTTAATTAATTTTCTATAAATTGCTCATTTAATATGCTTTATGTGCTTATCATGTTATGTTTATCATCCATGCTTAGTTCAATAGGTTTTATTTTTTTCTTAAAGAGTTTTAACTTATAACGTTCGCTCCTGATGATAGCTCTTTATTGTCAAACCAATTATTTTTGTGTAAGCGGTGATTAAACTTCAGATCTATTATTCAACCCTAAAAAATTTTACTAGTTAAGCTAATTGGAACCCACACTTAGTTCAATAGGCTAATCACTTATTTTGAGACTAATTGATAGTTTCGCTTCAAAGTGACTTAACTGTAAAATGGGAATCTTGAGGTCTACACAATTTCCTAATATAATTAGGTAATCTATTAGATATATAGTTCCATATAAAATTTTGGACATAGTATCTCAGGTGCTATTCCTTTGGTTTTTATCTTAAAATTCAATCATATGACTAGTTAACTAAAAAATACACTTTTATCCCATGAGAAAAAAGCCACATGACAATTTTATGAAGAGAAAGCCGGCGGTGTTGAGAATAGTTGGGTTGAGAAAGAGAGAGACAGAGGAGAGAAAGAGATAGGGAGAGAGAGGAAAAAAAATTATTGAAAAATAATAAAGAAACAATATTTAAATGAAGTGGTAAAAAAAATAGAAATATAGACTACAAATTAAAAAGGGATAACAATTATATTATATTTCGCATTTTAGTGCATTGCATAGATTATAAACTAGTTATTTTTGAAACTATTGTCTTTGCAATATTTTATTGGATTTGAATAATTTTTAAGGAAATAAATATCTATTACCTTGTATATGGTTATCCATATGTCGAATTGCCGAGCAGAGTAGCTGGAAAGAGGTTTTATGAGAGAACCAAGGGCATATTTGTGGTTTACTTGCACAAAACCAGGACAATGAAGATTGTAGCAACCCGTTCTTTTGTAACCATCGCTCTTAATTATTAGGAAAAGAATAAATTAGTTAAAGAAACACTTAGCACAAATATTTTATTTCTGTAAATGGTAAATGCAATTGTCTTGATTTAAAAAGTATGCACAATTTCTAATGCAAATTTATATTTATTTTGGAAGGGAATAGTCAAATTAACTTACTGTCCAATATATGAAAAGCCTTGTATTTTTGTCAAGAAAATTAACCTGCAACAATGAAATGAGATGTTTATCAATTTATTACATACACCTTAAATTTGTATTTTCAAAATTTACATTAATTTTCTTGGGTACATTTGAATAACACAAGTTTCTAATCATATTAAAGTATTTGGTTCTAGTTCTCTCAAATATAAGGTTTTGGTTTTAAAGTTAATTTTTTGTCATTTTTACTTGTAACCTGTGAGGCTAATACTACAACAAACTCACTTGTCACATGCCATGTTGGGTTGTGAAGCAGATGAGAACAGTTCCACACTTATTTTTTCTCTTATTTAATATATTTTAATTTATTGGTATTTAATAATTGAAAAGAGAACTTCATCTTCTGAAACTTACAATCCAACCAGCTTCAATAGTGTTTAATTCTTCGTCAGGACCTGCTGAAAGCCATATTTGAGCAAGACTAAACTCTGTATCATAAACGACAGGCCTCCATACGTTTAATGATGAACGTGCTCCATAGAAAACACCCTCACGATAAACAATTGCATACTAATTCAAAATATTATTCATATATGTCAGAAAGAAATTTTAATTTATAAATGAAAATAGATAAAATACGAGTGTAATTAGTTTAAACTTTAGAAAATACAGTATGACATGAATATACCTCATGATGACGGTTATCATAAAAGCTGTGATTAAGCTGTGTTCTACGTGGTATCCATTTGACACCACGAGGACGAGGGTATTCATCTTCTTGTTCTCGTCTTATGGGGATTGTTCCTTTTGGGCATTGCCAATCTTGAAACAGCTTTGCTTGAGAGGAATTCATTTTCACACCACCTGGAATTGAGCTGGGTTTCATCTGTTTAATCAAATTTATTAGATTACTAGTTTTAATCCTCAGTAATCGAAATGAAAAGCTACAGCAGCGAAATCTTGTGACCTATGATATTGCATTGTTGAGTTATACTCAGCTTTTGTAGTATTACTTCTCTTCAGCTTCGCTTTTTTCTACATAGACTTTTTTTTATTTTTAATATCAAAGTCAAACCCGCATAACTTTTTATTTTATTTTATTTAGGAATAAATGTATGAAAAATAATATAAAAAAAAACAAACCTAAAGGAAAAATTCAAATATCTGACTTTTTTTAACCTAATAAAATAGCGTGATGTGCAAAAGTAAGCAACATACATTTATAGCTGAAGAATTATTATTTTTTTTTTTTTAAATCTTTTGTAGTTTAAAATTATGTATAAAATATAAACTTGTAGGCCATATAATGAATAATATTCGATTGACACAAAATTTGACATATATATTAAGAGCGTAAAAAACATACAATTCAACAATTAAAATTTTAAAATATGTAATAATATTAATTTTTTTAAAATAAAATTATTGCCTTAATTTACAACCAATTTTGAAACTAAAATTTGTTCTTCATAGAATTACTTCAGAAGTTATTTCCAGCCATAACATTAGTGAGAGCCCAATGTAGCTTGAAAGTCTAAAAGTGGTCTTCAATTTCTCAACTTTTTTGCTTTTAATTTTCTTTTCCTTTACTTTTTTTTTCTTTGAAATAGAAGCCATTAAATGGATTTTTTTTTTTTTTGATAAAGGATTTTATTTATTTATTTAAACAAACGCCCTTTCCAAAAAGAAGAACGGTACATTTTCTATTATTCTCTTTTCATTAAATAGAAGACCGTTACCTGAAATTTGAAATGACCCGTCCAAAAAGAACTATAAAACTATGAATTGTAGGAGATGTATACAAAACAATTAAATTAAAAGTCAAGTAAAGAAACCTGTATAGTGTGATTTTTGAAAAATGGATGGTCAAAAGCAGGTTGTTGATAAATATCAACACAATCAATTATATCACCATCCTCTCCCTGTAAAAATTCACTAAACCTTAATCAAGCATGGGATTATATCACAATAAATTATATATATATATATATATTAAACATATCATTTTGATTAAAAAAAAAAGGAAAAAAAGAAAGATGCATTTAGCACTCATTATAACCTCAATGGTTTTAATGGTTCCTTTTCGCTTAATCAAGCCTGTATTTTTCATAGGTTCAATCCTTCTTCCATCAATAAATGTATCACCTAACACGTAAGACGAAGCAAACAAGAAAAACATGAAACATGCGAGTTTATTGTTAATAATGTAAGCCATGGAGAAACAAAGCTGCAAAAGTAAATTTTTTAATAACACTTCTGTCTAAAGCTGGATATTTTCTGAAAAAGATGACATAAAAATATTTTGGAAAATTGGGGTTGAAAAAATCGCATGTGTGTGCGGAGTGTGAACACAAATCGTTTAAGATTTTTCCAAACGGTGTATTTCCTGAAAGGAACCAGGTATTCTAATCATATATATAGCATTCCATTCCTTCAATATACTTGTCAATGTATTAACTAATTGTAATAAGTTAATTAGATAATAATACACTTATTGCCATATATTAATTAGTTAAATAATTGTAATATGTTAATTAGGCAATACATTTATTTCCATATGTTAATTTTTCTATATTTGGTGCACTAATAATTTATAGAAAAGGATCTTATATGATTAATTAATAAAATTTATAGGATAAAGTTTAAATATAAATTGGTTGTAACTTTAAACTATAACCTTACTCAATATTTTTTTATTGGAAGTGAATTTTGTCAAATGACAAAGTTTAGCTACAAAATTAGTTATAACCTAAAACTACAATATTACCTAATAAAATAAATATTATTACATATTTTGAAAATCTAACCATTAAATTGTGTTTTTTTTGCGCTCTTAATACACATGTCAAATTTTGTATCAATTGGATATTATTTATTATATGATCTATAAGTTTATATTTTATGCATAATTTTAAACTGTAAAAACTTGCAATTTAAACAATTTATTGATGAGATAACTATTAACTTTAATTTTCTAGAAATTTTGCAAACATGAAGGTTATAAGATGAAGATATAATCCAATGGTGGATTTGTCAGAATTCATCTCCAATAAAAAGATATTGAGTTAAGTTGTAGCCTTCGGCTATAACCAATTTTGTAGCTAAATTTTATCCTTTGACAAATTCTCCATTGGATTACATCTTCCTCTTGTATCCTTTATGCTTGAACAATTTCTAGATAATTGAAGATCAATAGTTATATCTTCAATAAATTTTTTTAAATTGCAAGTTTTTGTAGTTTAAAATTATGCATAAAATATAAACTTATACATCATATAGTAAATAATATTTTATTGACATAAAATTTGACATATGTATTAAGAGCATAAAGAATATGCAATTCAACGGTTAGATTTTCAAAATATGTAGTAATATATATTTTACTAAGTAAATTTATAGCCTTAAGCTACAATCAATTTTGCAGCTAAACTTTGTTGAAATTTATATAGGAATAATTATTTTTTAAAGGACAAATTTTGGCAAAAAACTTGGAAAGAGCCTAAGACTACAACTCCACTTAATATCTTTTATTTGTATATAGATTTTAATAAATTTACCATTCGATTACATTTTTTTTCTTATATCATCCATGCTTGCAAAATTTTCAGAAGGTCAAACATTAATAGTAATGTAATCAATTACGTATATTTAAATTTCAAACTTTTGTAGTCTAAAATTATTCATAAAAAATAAATTTATAGATTGAATAGTAAATAATATCTTATTAGATAACATGTGCATTGAGACCATAAAAAACATGCAATCTAACGGTTAGATTTTCAAAATATGTAACCATATTAATTTTTTTAATGAAAGTTGTAGACTTAAGTTACAAACAAGTTTGTAGTCAAACTTTGTCATTTTCCATAAGAGACAAAAATAAGGACAAAGTTTGGCTACAAATTTTGTTATAACCAATGGCTACAATTCCCATTAAAAAAACTTAATATGACCACATATTTTAAAATTCTAATAATTGGATTGCATGTTCTTTATATTTTTAATACGCATATCAAATTTTGTGTCAATCAGATATTTTTTACTATTCAATCTATAAATTTACATTTTATGTATAACATAATTTTAGACTACAAAACTTAAAATAATAAAATTTGATTCATAACATATCTATTGATCTTTGATCTTATAAATTTTTTCAATAATGGACGAAAAAAGAAAAAAAAATAATCCAATGGTGTATTTTTAAAATTTATATCCAATAAAAAGATATTAAGCAAAGTTTGTAGCTATACTTTATATAGAAAAATAATATGATATTTTACCTCTTGTTTAATTGTTTTGGAAACAATCAAAACAAAAATCAGAAAAAAGTAAAAAAAAAATATAATAATAATAATAATAATAATAATAATAATAATAATAATAATAATTACACTTGCTTTTAAAAAACCAAATTTTATACTTAATTTAATTGAAAATTGGAATATTTACATGTGTGAAATAAAAATTTATAAAATCCATAGTTGGATTGCATTTTCCTTTTATACTTTCTTTGCTTACAAATTCTCAAGAAGATCAAAGTTTAATCACTATATCATCTATCAAGTGTTTATATTTCAAGTTTTCGTAATTTAAATTATTACAAAATTAGAAATGAGTGTTAAGAACATAGAGAATATGGATTGAATGTGTATAAAATACAAGTTTATGGATTGAACAGTAAATAACTTCCAATTAATAGGAAATTAGAAATTTGTGTTAAGAGCATAGAGAATATGTAATCTAGTAGTGCAATTTTCAAAATGTTGATCAAATCAAAAGCTATTAGGTGGTGCATGTATGGAATTAATCTATTATTGTAGTAGCCTAAATTTCTGTTATATTATTAAACATAGTTGTTAGATTTAGACCCCTAAACAAACAGTGTTTAACCAATTTTGATGCCAAGTTTCTAATTAGATTAATTTTGCAAGCCTTAGGTTTAAAAAAAAAAAAAAAAATCAAACATATCATGCACAGCAAAAAAACTTAATGATGACTTAGGAAATCTTATGAAACAACATGTTCCAAAGGAAAGACTTGGGGAGATCAATCCCAAGAAGAACAATCCACTATCAAATAAAGATTGACAGCTAGAATATCATTTTATAGTAAACCTAACTAGAGTTAATAAAATTAGCTATGAATTCCACAGGCTTTTCCAGTATATATCTATTTCAACATTGATAAGGGTGTTGCAAATGATTTAATGAGTCACACACAAGGAAGCCGACGGTTCCCATAAGCCCGTCAGCTTCATGCATATATGCAGGACAAGAGCAGTGACATCATAAGCCGACGATCCCACCACGAAACCTGACAGGCGAGGCAAGTGGCTGACGATGGAGAAGAGGCCGACGTGCGTGAAGAAGCCGACGGGTCCAACTGGCTTAGCTTAACCTCCACGAATGTCTGTACATGGAAATGTCTTGTGCCCTAATCAAAGGAATCTCTACAAGGAAAAATCCCGTAAAATACGAGCATTAATGAGAATCTTTTCTACAAGGAAATATATTCTCCACCAAGAAACGAATGTCAGCTCCATACTACAATAAAAACCCTAAAGCCCTCACAAATCAAGGTACGCGTAATTCTCCCTGCTCTGGCACTCTAAAGTTGTAGAAATTATCTCTTACTTAACCTTCGGAGGGTATTTGGCCGGTACCACACCGATACTCTCTGCAGGTCTTCTTTGTTTTCATTTCGCAAGTTTTGTCTAGAGCATGTGAGGACTGTGCAGCTCACTGACGATTTTTGGCATCATCAGTTGGCACCCTCTGTGGGAAAGAAAATAATAGCAGCCATATTACCATTTCCCAGACAAAGAGTTGTATGGTACTCACTTACTCGATGGCAACCAACAACAATCACGAAGATGAACCATGCATTACTGCCCTCGAAAGACAGGTACAGACTCTAGCCGTGGCTGTGGAACGCCTTACTAAGTAAAACCACGACCTGGAGGAACAGTTGCGCCAAAGGGATGCTGGGCCTAACAATCATGGAGAGGAGTAAGAGGGCACTAGCGCTGAAAGGAGGGACCGAGAAGAACCAGAAGGCAATAATGCCCCGAGTAGACAAGAGTGACAAGACACCAGCCGTTCATCCGTCACAAATATGACACCACCGCATATGGTTGCCAAGATGCAGATGATGAAGGAGAGGATGGACTTCATGATGAACGCCCTCAAGGGGCGAGTGTCAAACGACCTTGACGAGCTGGTCCACAGGACGAACTCGCCATTTACGGCACCCATCACTTCGTTCCCCTTTCCAGCAAAGTTCCATATGCCATAGATAAAAGCCTATGATGGGTCAAAGGATCCCTTGGATCACTTAGAGTCGTTCAAAACCCTCATGCACTTACAAGGTGTTTCGGACGAGATCATATGCTGAGCTTTCCCAACTACATTGAAAGGTCCCGCCAAGATATGGTTTAGCAGATTAACACCCAACTCCATTGGTACCTTTAAAGAGCTAAGTGCGTAGTTTGCATCGCACTTCATAGGGGGGCACAGGTACAAGAAATCCATTGCATGCCTGACGATCATCAAGCAATGAGAAAATGAGATGCTAAGGTCCTACATAGCACATTTCAACAAAGAAGCCATTTCGATAGACGAAGCTGATGACAAGATACTTGTTGCTGCATTAACCAATGGTTCGCGGAAAGGGAATTTTTTGTTCTCATTATACAAGAACGACCCAAAGACTACGTTAAATGTGCTTTATCGAGCCACTAAGTACATGAAGGCAGAAGATGCGCTACTGGCACGAGAGGAAAAACCCAAAAAGAGGGAAAGACAAGAAGATGCATGGCAAGACAGGGGACGGAAGACGACTAGGACAGGAGACTGATGGCAGGACAAGCACTCTAAACCACCCACTGAAAGGTTTGCGAATTTGCTAACTACCCCGATCGATCAGGTCTTGATGTAGATCAAGGATGATGCGACCTTGACGTGGCCTGGCAAGTTAAAGGGAGATCCCAATAAGAGGTCCAGAGAAAAGTATTATCACTTTCATCGGGATCACGGTCATGACACATCCAAATGCTATCACTTGAAGCAACAGATCAAGGCCGTCATTAGGAAGGGGAAGCTACAGTGATTCGTTAGCAAAGAAAGGATAGACCCTCCGTAGGAACAAGCCGGTAGAAGGGATGGCGAACGCCCTAGGCCACCTTTAGGAGACATAAGGATGATTGTAGGGGGCACCATAGCGTCTGGCTGGTCTAGGAAGGCACGTAAAACCTACCTTAGGATGGTTCAAAACGTCCAACTAATGGGTTTCGTTCCAAAGATGGCACAAATGGACAACCCCATAGTTGGGTTCTAGGATGAAGATGCTCGATGTCTCTACCACCCCTACAAAGATGCTCTTGTTGTTAGCATACAGGTAGGAGACTACAACACCCATTGGGTCCTAGTCGATAATGGAAGCTCTGCTAACATTCTCTATTACCCGGCGTTCCAGCAGATGAGAACCGAAAGAGAACGGCTCATACTGACCAATGCACCACTTGTCAGATTCGGAGGAATGAAGGTATACCCCCTTGGTGCAATTACATTGCCTGTGACGGTCAGTGATTATCCTCAACAGATTACTAAGGATGTTACATTCCTTGTCGTCGATTGTTCGTCCGCTTACAATGCCATACTAGGCCGACCTACACTCAATTCGTGGAAGGCCGTGACTTCAACCTATCACCTGATGATCAAGTTCCCCATCGAGTACGGAGTGGGAGAGGTACATAGAAACCAAGTGGCAGCACGCGAGTACTACATAATGATGTTGGAAATGGACGACCACTTGTAGACTATGAGGATAGAAGAGCAATGAACAATTGTAGAGCCCGTTAAGGGATTGGAGGAGATACTTCTCGATAACTCCAGATCTTAGCGAACGACTAGGATCGACACCCTTCAATCATGTTTTACAAGTTGAATGTAGCACCCTCTTTTCCCCCTATCTATCAAAAGAAGCGAGTGTTTGCCCAAGAACGAGACAGGGCTATAGCGGAAGAAGTCCGTAAATTGCAGGATGTAGAATTCATCAGGGAGGTATACTATCCCGACTAGCTGGCCAATGTAGTGATGGTTAAGAAAGCCAATGGATAGTGGAAGATGTGTGTAGACTTCACGGACTTAAATAAGGCATGCCCCAAAGATAGCTACCCACTCCCACGAATCGACGTCTTGGTAGACTCAACAGCAAGACACCAATTGTTAAGCTTCATGGATGCTTTTTTTGGTTACAACCAAATCAAGCTGGATGAGACTAATCAGGAGAAAACTTCATTCGTCACCAGCCAAGGCCTTTTCTGTTACAAAGTGATGTCGTTCTGTCTCAAGAACGCAGGTGCAATGCATCGGAGGCTCATGAACAAAATGTTTGCACATCAGATTGGGAGGAATGTCCAAGTCTACGTGGACGACATGCTGATGAAAAGTCGACGGGAAGACACCATTTGGACAACCTCATGGAGACCTTCGATACCCTCCACTTTTATAACATGGGGCTCAATCCAAGCAAATGCGCATTTGGGTAACGGCTGGAAAGTTCCTAGGGTTCATGGTGTCTTAGAGAGGCATTGAAGTCAACCTAGACAAGACCTGGGCCATAATGGAGATGGCACCACCAAGGAATATAAAAGAAGTGCAAAGCCTCAATGGCAAGTTAGCGGTGCTGAAGAGGTTCGTGTCAAGGGCAACGGACAAATGCCTACCTTTGTTTTGCACGTTGAAGAAGTCCTTCTAGTGGATGGCCGAGTGTCAACAAGCATTCGAGGACCTAAAAGCATACTTCTCTTCCCCGCTGTTGCTAAGTCTTTCCAAACCTGGGGAGGAGCTATTTCTCTACCTAGCCATTGCCCTAGCTGCTGTCAATGCAGCCTTAGTCAGAGAAGAAGATAGGGTGCAAAAGCCCATGTACTACACTAGCCGAGCACTTCGAGGCGCAAAGGAGAAGTACCCCCCAATGGAGAAGTTAGCCTTCGCCTTAGTAACCGTAGCTCGCAAACTCAAACCATATTTCTAGGCCCATACTATGGTTGTTCTGACAGACAAGCCTCTAAGGAGAGCAATGAGTAATCCTAAAGCCATTAGATGGATGGCGCTGTAGGCAATCGAGTTGAGCGAATTTGACATACAATACCATCTGCACATTGTCGTGAAAGGGTAAGAATGTCCTTAATGGATTATCCATACGGATGGGTCATCAAACAGGCAGGCTAGTAGAGTAGGGATAGTGGTACACTCTCTAGAAAGGGACGAGATCGAGTGCATGGTTCGTCTCAACTTCCCTACAACTAATAATGAGGCGGAGTACGAAGCCTTAGTGGTGGGACTAGATCTCACAAAAGCAGCAGGGGCCACAAGTATGATGGTGTATTGCGACTCACGGGTGATCACGAGCCATGTGAATGGTAACTACGAATGCAAGGGAGAAAGGATGAAGAAGTACTTGGAGCAAGTAAGGAAGCAGGTAAGCGACGACCTTGAGGCCAATTTTGTTCAAATCCCAAGGGAGGAGAACAAGCAAGCAGACTGACTTGCCATGACCGCATCAGCAAAACACATGCCCGTCTCCAGTAAGGTACTTTCTTTTGTTCAATTTTCACCTTTGATAGATGGTGTCGGTGTGCAGGAAATAGGCTCAGAAAGCAACTGGACCACACTGATAGTGTCGTACCTAAAAGATGTCATGCTACCCAATGATAAGGAGGCCGAAAGAAAATTGAAGGTCCAGGCGACACGATTCGTTCAAATAAAAGATGGCTTGTACAAGAGAGGCTTCTCCTGACCGTACCTAAGATACCTAGGCCCCAAGGAAGCAGATTATGTAATGAGGCCAATTTATGAAGGAATTTGTGGGAACCATTCAGGGTCACAATCGCTAGTGCACAAGCTGATTCAAGCAGAATACTATTGGCCTACCATGCAAAAGGATGCCCAAGCTTATGTCAAAGCTTGCGACAAGTGTCAAAGGTTCAGCAACATCATTAGATAGCCAACAGAAGAGCTCATTCCGATGACGGCCCCATGGCCTTTTGCTCAATGGGGGTTGGACATCATGGGCCCATTCCCAACAGCAATAAGGAAACTAAAGTTCCCAGTGGTCGGCATAGATTACTTTACCAAATGGGTGGAAGTTGAAGCCCTAGCCACCATTATGAAGAAATACGTATGAAGCTTCGTCTAGAGAAACATCATCTACAGGTACAAATCCCTAAAGTCTTGGTCTTGGACAACGGAAAGCAGTTCGACAACGAGTCGTTCAGGGATTTTTGCTCACAATTGGGGATCAAGAAAGACTACTCCTCACCCTCCCACCCTCAGGCCAACAGACAAGTTGAGGTCACAAATCGATCCTTACTCAAAATCATCAAGACTTGGCTAGAGGGGGTAAAGGGTATATGGTCGGACAAGCTGCCAAGTGTATTATGGGCATACAATATGACGACCAGAACACCTATAAGAGAAACGCCCTTTCGACTAACATACAGGAGTGAGTCCGTTATCCCTGCTGAGGTTGGACTTACAAGCTATAGGGTGGAGAACCATGATGAGAGTAGGAACGATGAAGCCATGCGCCTACAACTGGACCTAGTGGATGAGGTCAGAGCAACGGCCGAACAAAGGTTAGCACGATACTAGGACCTTATGGCTAAGCACTACAATTCTAGAGTCAAACACAGGGACTTTCAAGTTGAAGATCTCATCCTAAAGAAGGTGACAGGCGCTACAAGAGATCCCTCCCAAGGGAAGTTAGGACCCAATTGGAAAGGACCCTACAGAATCACTTCGTGGCAGAGGAAAGACACCTATCACCTGGAAACACTCGACGGACAAAAGTTGCACCATCCATGGAACACCGAGCACCTAAAGAAATACTACCAGTAGACAATGGCATGCAAACCACTCCTCATTTCCAGTTTATTTCATTCTAGTTGTTTTTATTATCTATAGTACTTTTTAGCCCAAATGGCAACTTTTTATTTTTTCAAAACAATTTTTGGCTTATGCACGTGTTTATCATAATAAGAGGAGTTATTCAGATATATCATGTGCATATATACATCTCTACAAAACCACATCTATGACCAAGTCCTTAGGTGGACGAGTGCATTAAAAATTATTAAAGTCCATTATCCTAAGGGATGATTTAAAAATTTATACAAGTCCATGAGTGAACGGGTGCATCCAAAGGATGCTTTGCAATTTATTAAAATCCATTAGTGGTTGAATACATCCAAGGGATACCTTGAAACAAGTCCTTAAGTGGACGGACACGTTCTTAAGTGGACAGACACGTTCTTAAGTGGACGGGCACGTCCTTAAAGTGGACGGGCACACCCTTAAGCAAACGGGCACA
Organism: Notholithocarpus densiflorus; assembly: GCA_030021035.2. NCBI lineage: Eukaryota > Viridiplantae > Streptophyta > Magnoliopsida > Fagales > Fagaceae > Notholithocarpus > Notholithocarpus densiflorus. The sequence continues at coordinate 159,433 of JARYZH020000287.1, read as the reverse complement.
TCCATGTACGCCTTGAAATTCTACCATTTCGTGAGGTGGACAGACCACGTGTCTCAAAAGTCTACTTAGATCAACTTATAAAGTGGACGGATGACGGTCACCCTGGAATATTCTTATTAAAATTGACAGGTTAAAATACAATAACCGACAGGTCCTTGGTCAAAATATTTATAAGTCCTACAGGGTGGACGGATGATCCAGGATACTGATAGGTACCTGGTCTTACAAATTTTACTAAGTCCTACCTACGAGGTGGACGGATAACCCAGGATACCGACGAGTACCTGGTCTTACAAATTTTACTTAGTCCTACTTGCGGGATGGACGGATAACCCAAGATACCAACTGGTACCTGATCTTACGAATTATATAAGCCCTACCCATGGAGTGGACGGATAGAATAAAATACCAACAGTATTAATACAATAGAGGCATACATAATTGCAATAAAGACAAAATATAACAAACTATAGGCAACAGATAAAAGATAGTAAATGTAACCTGAATGAGTAATTGTCTTTACATGAAAAATCCCAAAAAGAGGGGGCCTTAATTACTGTCTTACAAATGATTTCATAGAATACTTAAATACAAACAAGAAAGAAAACTCAAGATGGAGGGGCATCAGGTATGGTAGGATTCACTATGGGCAGACCGTTGGCAGTGGTAGGGTTCTCAACGGGCAAACCGTTGGGACCACCAGGAGCAGGTTGGGTAATGACCACGCCGTCAATCTCCACCTCTTGCTCAACCGTATAAGTGGAGTCAACGGTCTCATCACTGACGATGTCCTCTCCTCTAGGCGTTAGGGGGATGGTGGTGTCTATTGCAATTTGGGACAAGTCAAGGTTGGGATAAGCAGCTTTCACTTGCTTCAAGCAATCCTCGAACCCTTCGCCGTAGTAGATGCCACACGCATCAAAGAAGGGCTGGGAAATGCGAAACTCCACCACGGCGTCTGCTCTGGCCTTCTCCATCTGTTCATGAAGAGAGGCCAATTTCGTTGCCAAATTGGCCTTATTCACCTTCTCTGCTTCCTCGAGCTGACGGGTTTCTTCCGCAAGTGCTTTATTCTTAGTCGTTAGCTCCTGGTTAAGGGTACAAACGACCTTTGAGTATTGAGCTTGCTCCTTATTTTCAATCTTATGGCACTTACAAAAACGTCGGATCACCCCCTCGCTAGCCACGCACCTATCCTAAAGGGCCTTCATGCGCACCAATGCCTAAGACAAAGCATGATGGTCAAAATCAAGAGAATAATACCCTTGACAAGTCGTAGAGGCCAGAAGCCCCTAAGTCTTCTGAAGTATGCCCCCCTCACGGATCCAGATCCGTCTCCTTGATGATCGAAGTGACCATCTTGATGGTGTAATCTTTGTGAGTAACGAGCCTCTAGACGAGGTTAGGAGCAACGGGCCCTTTCCTTGTCATTAGACCTTTCCCAAATCCATGACGAGGGGGAGGGGGCAACGGAGCCTTTTACTGTTGCTCCCTAATCAGTAGACCCATCCCCTTCTTCGACGGATGGTCATCTTTGGTGTGGGTTTTCTCTTAAGTGTGGCTTTAGGGCCCACGTTAGGAGTTTATCCCGATGCCTGCTTCTGTTGCTTACGAGCGGCAGCTGCCTTCCTCACCAAAGCTCTTTGCCTACCTATGTCCATCTCTAAAAAAGCAATAAGGTGAGTTATGTGGACGATAGGAGTAAAAACAGAAGTAGACGGACAAATGGACTTACGGTGACAGGAAGAAAGGTGCAACCGTCGGGATTTGGGAGTTGGCTCTAGACCATTACAAAAGTGTAAAGGGTGTCGAGGGTGACCAAATCCTTCCACTTCCTTTCTTCTAGAGGGATCGCCTAAACTCTCTTAAGGAAATTCTCCTATTTGTCAGTTATCTCGGGAAGAACCTGAGCTAAAAAACAAAAAGAGCAGAAGGATAGGTACACAATTTAGGCTGACGGGGTGACAAAAAGGGACACTGACGACTCACCAGACTCCTTGACTACACCTCAAGTATTGTCAAACTTGTCAGGCATGCCATCCCACTCTTTAGGCCTGCACACCCATTCCGTCCCCTTAACGAAAAAATACATATTCTTCCAATTTCTATTGGAGTCTGGCATGTAAGACACTAATCTAAGTGACGACTTCCTAGCCAAAAAATGGTAAATGCCTTTTGACGAAGTGATTTGCTGGGGCTTATAACAATAAAAGAACTCATTAAGTGTAAGCCGACGGTTCCCTCCGCTTAGTTGACCCCATATCACTTTGGCACCTATAAAGATCCTTTAGGCATTCGGGATGATTTGGCTGACGGACAGGCAAAGGAAGTTAGCGAGTTGACGGTGCAGCGACGTCAGCGACAATCTCAACCTAGCAGTAAACATGGCATCATACATTCTCACGTCTGTCGTCTTCCCTGAATAACATTCCTCAAACTTTCCCGGCAGACGGAAGGGAATGTTGTCTGGGATTTGGTGATGGTCACAAAGGGTGTTAAAAACTTTCCTAGTCAAGGTCGGGTAAAAGTCGTTTACGGTCCATATACTTGGTAAAATGAAGGGCCTAGTTCCACTACTATTAACCCGGCTTACCGACCCTTCGTCATATTGTTCACTCCCCCCGTCACTCTCATTTCCCTCGTCATCTCTTCCTCCCTCCTCATCGTCTCCTTCCTCCCCTTCGACATCTCCTTCCTCCTTCTCATCGCAACCCTCTTCCCCCTCAGCAAGAGAATGGGCAGACAGTTCCCTTGCTGGGGACTAGGATAAATCCTCCTCGAGCTCACGCCCTGACGAATAGACCTTGTTGTAGCTCGTGCCTTCACGGGCTGATGACGACTGTTCACTCATCGCTTCTCTATCACCTGACATCACCTACAAGCGAAGGAGGTATTCTAAGAACCTATTTGACTAGTCTCTAAACAAACGATGACAAATAAGAAGGTAAATAAAAATAGATGACGAGGCGAAGAAACTTACTATATGATGGTTGCACAAAAAGTGACAGTTGTACGAAAATGATGACGCGACACGGTAGCTCTGATCTCCCAAGATCTTAGATAAAGAAAAGCAAATTAGAAAAGAATGACTGAAGAACAAGGAACTATTTATAGAGAAAAGGGGCGTGGTATACGAAGCGATGCTCATGATTGAAAACGAGGCCAACTAGCAAGCACCACGTGTAAGCTCGCCTATTAACTAAGAGCTACCTATGCCATTTAATGACACGGGCTCCTATAAAACCTATTAATAGTCTGTTAGGAACCCGGTGGTTCCTAATGGGGATTGATGGGAATTATAGGGGAATGGATGGGGATTGTAGGGAAATTGACTTAATTCGAGATAGTCACCCTCCATAGAGAAATAGAGAGATTAAAAGAGAGAGAGAGAGAGAGAGAGAGAGAGAGAGAGAGAGAGAGAGAGAGAGATGCACTAATGCACTAACAAATTGGTTTATTCTTCATTGATATCTCATATTGGATTACAATCATGTATTTATATGATACTAGCTCTAATGTCATTGGCCCATATGGCTCAAGATAATTGGCTAGTTAATTCAACATGTGCTCTATGAATTAAGCCATGTGTTAAATGAGCTACATGTGCTCAAATCCTAACTAACTCATCCTAATCTCAACTAACTAACTAGGGATTACAACAATTATTTCATATTCCTAACATTTCCCTCCCCTTGAAAACACCTTGCCCACAAGGTGTTGTTGTAGTTGACATCTTCATGAGGGGAGATCGGCCACTAAACCAATAATCCAAAGTATTCTCAGCTTCGAACACACCGACTACAAAACAGTTAATCAAAGCCCATAAATTGAGCATAGCGATCTCATTCTTAACTGGATCAACAAATGGACACTTCCAGTGGAACCTTGACTCTTGAATTTTTGGACAATCAAACCCTTGCACCATGGAGCTTAATGGATTGTTATTTACATCCAGCACGTAAGAATCTATGCTATTAATATAAGGGTGGGCAACTTCAATAGTACAACGACCAATAGGAGTAAAGAAATATATTGTGGAATAGCCCTCAATATAATCTTGAGGATCTGGCCGCCAAAGTAACTCCAAGCCATCAATTTCAAGGACAGGCATAAACTCCACTACATTGATACTAGGCTCTAGAAGATATATTTTCTCAATCATACCAAGGTGGCTCCCACTTATCTTTGGATCCAACTCACTAGATTCATCATTTGACAATAGCAAAATATGGGAACCAAATCGGAGCACATCTGCAATAATCTTGGAATCGTTCATGTGTAGATAATAGGAGATCACAATATTGGAATTTATCGCACTACTGCCTCCAAGAAAACATTCTTGAGTAATTAGGATACCATCTACTGATATGAAGTCTTGGGAAGGAAAATTGTAGGTGTCAGCTTCCATGAATGTAACCAAAGAACCTTTTTGGAACAGCAAAGTGGGCTTGTCACCAAGACAGAACCTTAAAGAAGCTTGGTGGTACCCACGTATGATAGAAACTTGGCCACTATAAACGTGTCCAAGATAGCCACACATGAGATAAATTTGGCCATCAAAGCAATTGTAGCCAAGATCAACTTCAACTCCCTTGCATGAAGCTAAGGAGATCCCACGTATGATAGAAACTTGACCACTATAAACGTGTCCAAGATAGCCACGCATGAGATAAATTTGGTCCTGAATTGGACATGCAATTATAGTCTCTACTGGAGTTTGAGGTGTGTTGTGAACTTGAACCTGAACCGCAATAGGACCTTTGCATGGACCATTAAAACTCACTAATTCCTTTAAATCAAGAAACTCTTCAAGATCAGCCACATCTTCACTGTCATTTGCATCTTCACTGTCAAGGATAGTTTTTGTTGATTCAACAACTTGAAACTTTTCACTTGTTCCTTCAAGAAGCTGTAACTCTTCTTCAGACATATTTTCAAGATCCTCCTGCACTCTTAAAAGTTCTTCCTTCATGGCCATGTTAGATTCAGCCAAGGCTTTCATCATCTTTGAAATATCCTTGACTTCTTCTAAGGCTTTGTTCAACATTTGCTGTACTTCTTTCAAAAGTTTTCTTTCATCACAATTGCTCGTCTTAGGATCAACGGCTCTGATACCACTTGTTAGGAACCCGGTGGTTCCTAATGGGGATTAATGGGAATTATAGGGGAATGGATGGGGATTGTAGGGAAATTGACTTAATTCGAGGTAGTCACCCTTCATAGAGAAATAGAGAGATTAAAAGAGAGAGAGAGAGAGAGAGAGATGCACTAATGCACTAACAAATTGGTTTATTCTTCATTGATATCTCATATTGAATTACATTCATGTATTTATATGATACTAGCTCTAATGTCATTGGCCCATATGGCTCAAGATAATTGGCTAGCTAATTCAACATGTGCTCTATGAATTAAGCCATGTGTTAAATGAGCTACATGTGCACAAATCCTAACTAACTCATCCTAATCTCAACTAACTAACTAACTAACTAGGGATTACAACAATTATTTAACTAACTAACTAACTAACTAGGGATTACAACAATTATTTCATATTCCTAACATAGTCATAAATGCTCATGTACTCCACGGCCCGTCAGCCAAAGCCGACGGAACCACAGAGTAGGGGTAGCTAATAAGAGTGTTGCAAATGATTTAATGAGTCATACACAAGGAAGTTGACAGTTCCTATAGGCCTGTTAGCTTCATGCGCATATGTAGGACAAGAGCAGCGACATCATAAGCCGACAATCTCACCACGATACCTGACGGGTGAGGCAAGTGGCCGACGAGGGAGAAGAGGTCGACGGGGGTGAAGAAGCCGACAGGTCCAGCTAGCTTAGCTTGACCTTTACGAATGCCTGTACATGGAAATGTCTTGTGCCCTAATCAGAGGAATCTTTGCAAGGAAAGAATCCCATAAAATACGAGCATTAATAAGAATCTTCTCTACAAGGAAATACCTTCTCCACCAAGAAATGAATGTCAGCTTCACACTACTATAAAAACCCAAAAGCCCTCACAATCAAGGTACGCGTAATTCTCCTAATTTTGGAACTCTAGAGTTGTAGAAATTCTCTCTAACTTAACTTTCGGAGGGTATTTGGCCGGTACCATAACGGTACTCTTTGCAAGGTCTTCTTTGTCTCTATTTCGCAAGTTCTGTTTAAAGCACGTGAGGACTGTGCAGCTCACTGACGATTTTTGGCATCATCAAACATGAACCTCCAATTCACGCTTTAGATCTCCAGTACACTTAATAGTTGAAATTTGGGTTGCAACTTGATTCTATTAGTACTAAGAGTGTGAGTGCGATCTCCAGTAGAAGGTTGAAAGAGTAGAAGGCACAAAACCCCTCTAATCTTAAAAGAGTAGCTTTCTAAGTCTTGAAAAACGTGCATTAGCATTTTCTTTATATACTTAATGTAGTAGGGCTAAAACCTAAACGTTTGGTGGGCTGATGGGTTGAAAATAAATTTTGTAGATTCGTGCTTTTATTGATCAAAGCTGCTAAAAACAGATTACTTTGAATTTCAACTTCCTTGTTCTTGTACTTTGACTTGCAGTATCTTGAGTATTGTCTAATCAAACCTATAGACACTAAGATCTATACCTAGACAAGTTTGTGTTCACATGTTTGTCAATTATCCTATACATATAGAACCTAACATAATGTTAAATGCATATATTTCCTTGTACACCAAAATTTTATGTAAATGAGTTTTAATGATTATGTTATAAAATCTATATAAGAAACCATTTTGCAGAAGTACAATATTAGTCTCTGAAGTTTCTATAGTGAGCTCTATTGGTCTCTTAAGTTTCCTTAGTGGGCTATATTAGTCTCTTAAGTTTCAAGTGAGCATTATTAGTTCCTCAAATTAAAAAAATGAGCACAATCAACTCTTTTGTTAACCATAATTAGTTTTAATGCCTACATGGCTAACAGAGAAATAATATGACAACTTTTAAATGATATGACATCAGTTTAACATTATTTTTTTATAAAAAATATCTGATTTGTAATAGTACGGGTCAACCCGTGATTACACTGACCCATTAAACCAAATCCCCATTTTGAAGCTGAAAGCCTGAAACAGTGAAACTGAAACTGGAGAGAGAAAGAAATGAAGTCCCAAGTTTGAAAAATTGAAATTCATGCTGAAAACGAAACGAGGATTTCACAAGTCTATACAAATAAACAAAGGAAACTGAATATTAAACCCACCATGCATCACGATCTTAGTTCTTCCGCCAACTGTTTTACCAACCGGCAATGACTGTTTCCCTTTGTTTTGTTAAGTCACGATGATTAGAATCAAAAAGCAAAAGATAAAGAGTACAAATCACAAGAAAATAAAAGTTCTAGTGATTAGATTCTCTTTCTCTCTATGTAAAGCCTAAATGACCAAGTACTGCACAAGTTCCACGAAGCTGATATCAGAATTGGTCAGAAACCAATGTTAATCTAATATAATCTAATACTGTTCATCAATAACACTAATGCTATTGATAATTCATTCATATACTTTAAACTTTCTCAGGTCCTACTGTGGTGGTGTTCCTGTCCCTTTTCTCTCTCTCTCTCTCTCTCCATTGTTTTCAATCTCAGATTAGGGTTCCAAAAAGGGGATTTGATTTGGGGAGACCGTTTCACAACAGGTCAGTACAAGGTTGGTCATGGATTGAGCCATTTGACCCATAATATTACAGGTCGGATTTTTTTATTATAAATTTAATGTTAAATTGGTGCCACATCATTTAAAAGTTGTTAAATCATTACTCCGTTAACTACGTAGATATTAAGATTAACATATGTTAATGGAATGATAGAATGAATTGTGTACATTTTTTAAACTTGAAGGATGAATTGTGCTCACTTGAAACATGATGGACTAGTAGCGTTTACTAGGTAAATTTTAAGGACTAATAGCGTATTTTCGCCAAACCGTTTATTTAAAATATAAAATTATTGCTCATATATAAGATAAAAGAATTTTTAATTACATTCAATCAAGAATATAAAAGATTTTTATGACGATTTTTTTTTTAGAATCATTTTTAAAAGGATATATATAAAAGATAATTGTACACTTAAATTTATTGAGTTACTTAATTACTGATGCAATTGGTTCATACACTTAATTATAAGTGAAGTTGATAAAAATTATAACTTATAATAAGAATCATCCCTGAGTGATGGGACATAATATACTTCTTACGAGATGTTATAAAATGCACCACACATACATTAGCTATTGGGTTTTTTTTTTTTTTTTTTTTTTTTTGAAACCTAAACTAAATATCATTTATAAATATAAATGAGCCAAATCAAAATACAAAAGTCTCCATAGCAGTGAGAACCAGAGGAGTGAGCCATTGGAAATATGTCTAACAAAATAGACTAAAGAGTGAGCCACATAGTTTGCATGGCGACGAATACTACTGAGAACCAGTGGATATCTGTGGACTGCGATAAGGACTTGGACATCAAAAAAGACATGGCCAAACCGAGAAAGTCGAGGTCCAACAAATATAATAGACTGCATGACATTTGCGTTATTGCCTTCAATCAAAAGATCTCTGAAACCCATCTCTATTGCAAATTCAGGAGCTCTTCGACATGCCAATTGTGGTGGTCCGTTTCCAAATGCCCCTGGACTAATTGGGCTCAAACCCCCAATTTATTTGTATCTGGGCTGGACTGATCTCACAATGGGAGGTTCAAAGGATAGTAGGTGGTGTTTTCAATGATCTTGAGACAAGACCGATGTCGGGTTGCCCTAAATTCGACTCAGCCGTGGGGACTTGTACAGCCAAGCATACATGTTTGTACTCCGAGCAGGACTTTCCTCTCCTCAAAATGGAATTATCTCACCATTCTCTCGTGTATCACTCCCCGATTTTTGTTTCAACGCCCTCCATCTCCTACTACCTCCCTTTTTATACCCTCCTCTAAGTGGGTGCGTCATGATGAGTGAGGATTTTATGTATCAATGGAGCCCACCACTCAAGTGGCATGAGTGACTTCTCTAGTCTAGGCCACTGTTCCTCCATGTCAAATCCTACACCAGAGGAATGGCCTACCTTTTGCAGTCAAAATGACATCTTGGTAACTTGTGCATGACGCTAGACTGATGCTCGGAGAGCGGATTCCCCCAAGACATTGTCTAAGCTTCTAGGCACCTTCTCTTTCACTTGTTGGCTGCATGGGCCATGAGAGGCTGAAGCTATCACGAACAATGGCCCAAACCACTTTGGGAAATGGCCCACGATACTCAGCACACACCACACCAGTAATTCCGCTTCTTCACTATCAAGTTCAGGCATTCTGGCATACCCTTTAACAGAAAAAGCTGCCATTACCTTGCCCTTATCATTCTGTATCATTGCCCCATAACCCGAAGCAACAGGATCCGAGAAAACAACAGCATCAAAGTTCAGTTTGTAGCAAGACTGAGGAGGGATTGTGGATATTGGATAGCAACTTGGTTTCTGGTTTTGAGACTAGTGCGTATACGTGTTGTTTGCTTACTTTTTATGGGCAGATAAATAAAGAAAGAATTTTTTACGATAGAATTGCTTTTGGCTGTGGTTTTTTTTTTTTTAATTTTTTTTTTAACTAGTTTTTAACAAGAGATGCATTAACAGCTCTAAAATATTTTCTCGATAATGAGACTATTCAGAGATCAACTAAGAAGGTGAAAAACATGAAATAGACTATTCTGGCTAGAACCCCTGCACTTCTACACAAAGGCGGAATAGTAGACGATAAATTAAAATTTATACATAAAATTACTTATTGGCCCCGTGAATTTTTTTCTGTTGTACGGATTTTGTGTTCTTGGTTTGTTCATGAAAGTTACTGATTCATTAAAAAATATAAAGATAAAAAAACAAACGTTTTTGCCTTTCTGAGACCTCTCGCATCGCATGTGTGGATTATTACTGTACTCACAATGATTTTTTATATTTTTTTTCCCACTTGCTAATTTGCACATTGTGTTGAATAGCCAGGACCCCCAAAATAGAAATGAGTTCCAAAGCCTCCATTAGTATTATTTGCAACTTCTACATTACATCAGGATGGTCTTGTCGCATATTTTTTTCAGACTTTGAGCCTCCACGCCTATGAACTTGCCGCACTGTTATCCATGTATCCAATATTTCGAAAATAACTTGCTTTTCCTTAGCCTTCATTCCCAAAATGGCTATTCCCCATTTGAGTCCTTGTATGATGAGTCCTTTTATTTAACTTATAATATTGTTCTACACATCATAATTACATATACGCCATAATCTCTTTAAATAGTAGAACATATAATTACATATACAAACACAATCATAATAAATGTCTTATTCTAGAATATATAGTTCCATATAATAAATTATTTATTTATTTATTTTTAAAGGAAATGACAAAGTTTGGTTACAAATTTGATTATATAGCCTAAGCTTACAACGCTACTCAATATTTTTATTGGATGTAATATTTAACAAATCCACCATTGGATTACATTTTCTTCTTTATCCTCTTTACTTTCAAAAATTTCTATAAGATAAAAAATTATTAGCTATGCCATCAATCTTATGTTTAAAAATAAATTTATGAATCAAATAGTAAATAACATATTATTAATTTGAAATTTGATATGTGTGTTAAGAACATAAAGAATATGAAATCAAATGGGTATATTTTCAAAAATGTAATTTTTTAAGTGGGAGTTATACCATTGGGCTATAACTAAACGTCGTCATTTTTTGAATACCTAGTTCCATATAAAGACTTAATCATTATAAATGTTTATTAATAACCATCATAATTATCAAATTTCATATTTAAACACAAACAAAAAGGAATAGAAATCAAATTTATGTGCATTCAATGACTTATCAACAAGTTATTTTTATAAATGGAAATGCTAACGAATGCCCTTAGAGCATTCGTTACTAATCCATTTTTAAAAAAAAAATTATGGGAAAAGAAAAAAAAAAAAAAAACAATTAACGTTTTGACAGTTTTTTTTTTTTTTTTTTTTTTTTTTTTCATTTCCCATGAAAGTAATATCAAAACTTTCCTAAAATGGATTGTTAACCAATACCCTAAAAGCACTCGTTAGCATAACCCTTTTATAAATAATGACTTGGTAATTTTTTATTGGAGTAATATAATTTTCATATGGTCCTCACTATTGACATCACTTTGTATTAATCATTGTATATCCTCTTTAAATTAAAAAAAAAAAAAAATCATTGTATCTCATTTTAGTAACGAAAAAATTGCGATTATATATATATATATATTAGAATATTTGTTTTAGGAAATAAATATATGTATTACCTTGTATATGGTTATCCCTATATTGAATTGCTGTGCATAGTACCTGGAAACATGTTTTATGGGAGAACCAAGGGAAAATGGTCATTCTACGGTACCCCCATTTAGTTTGGAGGTACGGTACCTACCTAAATCTGAACCATCTATTCTAATGCTTTAAATCTTGGCCATTTAAATAATTTAAGTGGGTTACTATTTACCGGTAGAATAGGTTAGGGTATAAGTAATAAAAAAAAAAATTAAATAAATAAAAACTTTGCTCCTCTTCGCTGATCTTCACCACGTCTACCCCCAACTCTCAGGTAACCATTTTTCATCATTTTCCTGAATTTTATCCTATAGGTTTGAGCTTTTGAATGGTGGGTTTAACCATTTTTTTCTCTATTATTTTGGGCCTATTTGAGAGATTTTCTTTCATCTAGGAATTTTGGAGCACTAACATTGGGAAATTATGAAATTTGAACTGAAATTTCCTATTCAGCAGATTCGAATTGAAAATTTAACCATTTTCTTCGACTTCCCCCCATTTGTAACCCATGTGAAATTTTCCCACTAAAATATCCTTTAGCAAATGTATAATGTGTAACTTATAGAGATTTTGATTTTGGTTTTAGTTATTGACAATGGATACCTCTGATTCCTAACATTACAACTACCGTATCCAAACATAAAAGGGGAATCTAAATATGAAATCAAGAATTTTTCCTTTATAAGTTGGATACAAATACAAATATACAATTTGATAAACTTTGACCGAAATTAGTAACACTTATTTTATTTTTAAATGTTACCAGATCCTTATTGAGATGTATCAAAGCTACTATTCAACTGTTGAGGCTCTTTTTCTTTGTCTTTTTGGTTGATGAGCTTGATTGTTCTCCTTGTTCGTAGCTAGGATTTTGTGTTTCTCAATTTTCTGAACTATATATAGTAATACTATTGGATTATAAACCTCCCTGGATATCTTTTTTTTTTTCTTTCTTGTTTTCGAAAGGTGGTAGTCCTTTCTATTATGTTATCAAAAAGCTTATTGTTCGGATGATATTGAATTTCCTTGGACAAATTTTTTCAACTTGGATCAGTGCCTACCATTTATGCATCCAAAGGGAATTTTATTTGTTTTACATTTGAAGAAGAGGCTACAGGTTCAATTTCCCACCAAAAGCAAAAAGTTTAGAATTGCATATTTGTGTTTTTGTTTTACAACCCTTTTATTGCTTGAGAGGATTACTCATATATAGAGAGCAATTTTGTTTGTGTAGGATGCAAATTCTACCAACGAAGTGTTATGTGGCAAGATAAGGCAACTTGAAAAAATGCATTCTTTTGTCAGCAAATGAGAACATTGAAGAAGTCGTGAATGATTTTAAAAGCATTCTCTAATTTTTGGGACAATGCTAGTACTTTAGCTGGTGAAGTGGAACAACCCCAGAAAACATTCCCAAAAGCATTGTTTTCTGCTAGGTTGCTTACTTGATTCCTCTCCTGGCTGCAATTGGGGCTATACCTCTAGATCAAGAAGATTGGGTTGATGGGTATTTTGCTAATGTTGCTGAAATCATTGCTGGGAAGTGGTTGAAAGTTTGGATTGAAATTGGCGCAGTTTTATCAGTTATTGGACTATATGAAGCCTAATTAAGCAGTTGTGCATACCAACTTCTAGGAATGTCAAATTTAGGATTTTTACCACAAATTTTTGGGGGAAGATCCACTTGGTTTAATACACCTTGGGTGTGAATTTTGCTCTCAACATTGATTACACTTGCAGTTGCTTACATGAGTTTTGTAGACATAATTTCTTCAGTGAATTTCTTGTATAGTTTAGGGATGCTATTGGAATTTGCATCTTTTCTTTGGTTGAGGAGGAAGTTACCCACAGTGAAGAGGCCCTTTGTAGTTCCCATGGGGTTACCTCAGCTGGGAATTATGTGCTTAATTCCATCTGGGGTTTTGCTCTATGTAATGGCAATGGCTACAAAAACTGTCTATTTGGTAACTACTCTGCTTACACTGGCTGGGATTGCTCAATACTTCTTGATGAATTTTTGCAAGTCCAAAATGTGGCTTGAGTTCAACAATGCTGGAGAAAAGTTGGAAGATCAGGATTTTGTATAGGCTGATAATTACTGGCTGTGAGGATCTTAATATATTGTATCTTTATTTTGGCTAAGAAAGTTTTATAAACACTGTTTGCAAAAGAAATGGATACTTTGATTTTATTTTTAGTTTCCATAAAGGGTAACAATTATAAAACAAATCAATTTACAAAGGACATTTTGTACAGTTATACTCTTGATTAATCAGGTGGGGCACATTGAGCTTATGATGTGGATGTAGTGGGTTTTAAAACTTCAAAAGCCTTATATTTTATTCAGGCATTTATACTGTCACATAAAGAACATGTAATATCAATCATTGAAAAGTGTTTTCCTTTGATGCAAAATTTAGTCCAAAAATACAAGATATGTCATATGCCTCCAGTGATCAGAGTATATACAGTGCAGAATTCAGAACCTGATATTGCATTCAAACAAGTTAATATCAAGAGTTTATTATGGAGATATTATAGAGAGACTTTAGAAAGATTTACAAATGAGGCTGATGTTTTGAATTAATTAATTTGCCAAGTATATTGGAACAAGAAGGCTGAATATTGACTCCATAATAGAGGGATAGCTGCATTTGAAATGGTTAGAATGTATCTAGTACCACGTTATTTAAAATTTAAACCCGTGCCATAGGGTCTTTCTTCCTTATTGCACACTTGTTATTGTATATAGTCTACACACATCATCTATTTTATGTATTAAATCAATGTGGACATGCTTAAAAAAATGTGATAATGTGTCTAAAATTATGGACATATGAATTCCACATCCGAGACATAGGGCTGTAAACGAGCCAAGTTTTGCTGAGTAGTGCGTGTTTAAGCTTGGCTTGTCAATAAAAATCAAATGCTCAAGCTTGGCTCGAGCTTGAGACAAGCTTAAAAATAGTTGGACACATTGATGCAGATGCAAGTTTTCCCTTAATAGCCTCTCACTGTCACTCGCTGATAGATTATTCCCTGAAACCTTGCATGTTCATGCATGTCAAATTTTGTTGCTTGGGCTCAACTTGTTTATTTAACGAGCCTTGTTTGTTCGTTTAGACCCCTTAAACCAGATTGTTTAACCTAATATATTAAACAAGTGATTACTTAGATTAATTATTCAGATTTAGGTTAAACACAAATAAATCATATCATGCAAAACAGTGGAAAAGTAAATAACACCACGATATGATGACCCAGGAAAACCGATGAAATGAACCGTTTCAAAGTAAAAACCTGGAGAGGATTTAACCTAGCTATCCTCAAGGTAAACACATCCACTATAAGAGAATTGAAGTTTTTACAATCAGATTTAACCCTAAATCTATTGCTACATTCAGTAGTAACTTACTGACATAACCACGTGCAAGCTCTGAATCCACAGACTCCTTCTCTTCTTAGATTTACAGCAACACAAGCCTCCTTGCTTGTGACTTTGAGATCCCACTCAAAGGTTTTAGACCACCATCAGTAATGATCTTGATGCAGCAACTATATTCTACCAAACACTTGATTATAGTTTTGCTCCGGCAGATTCTTGTGTAATTAGAAGATACAACACCTCTCAGATCTCACAAAGAGTAACACAAAAGTCTTTTAAGCTCTTCCAAAATGTGGCTAGGGTTTCCCTTTTATATGTGGAGAAGTTTAGATGAAACCCTAAACGTTTCCGCGGGCTTTGAGCCTATTTAAAATTCTGCAGAAAACTGTGCCTGCGATGTTCGATCGGTCGAGCCTAATTCTCGATTGGTCGAGCAGGGTAGAACTTCACTTCCTTTTCTGCAATCAGCTAGACTTGCACCTTGAAACAACCACCTTTTAAGCATTGCCTAAAAATTTAGACTAGACATGTTTTGTTCTTGGTTTGCCAACACAATACAAATGTGATTCTAAATATTTAAACCTAAATCTTTAGAACTTAACACTCTCCCCCTTTGGCAATCCGTGACAAAACACACATAAATAATGAAATGCTTAAATTTAAATACCAGCCCAAATACAAGTTATTGCCCTAATACAATTCTTACACAACTACTAAATATTAGTTGCTAGTATAGACAACAGCTGTTGAAAGAATTAACCTGTAAATTCCTGAAACCCTAAAAACACACCATCAACGCATGTGTGGAAGATACAATAAAATGATTGAGTAAAACTGAATTTTAATTCACAAAACATATAAAGAGACAGTGAAGACATCAATAATAAATAACCTCATCATCAAAAAATATCATAACCAAAAGTCACATCAATGTTTGTATCAAGAACATAAACACTAAACAAATATAAACAACAAAGGAAATATAAAAACAAAGACCAAAGAAAATAAATCAAACTGCCCCTAAATACAATAAATCTACTCCCCCTACATACAAAAAGTCGTAAATCTACTCCCCTTTTTTGTTACGTATTACCAAAGGCAACATCAATCCTTAAAGGGTGGAGGAGGTGGGAAGGCATTCCTACACTCCGCAAAATCTGCTTGCAAAGATGCAACCTCTGTTAGTAACTCATCCAGAAGCTGTCCATAAGCAGCCTGTGTAGTCATAAAGGACTGCATCATAGCACGAAGTGATAGAGGAGGAGCAACCGTAGTATCAACATCATCGGCACCACCAGAAGGATCCACAGCAGTAATCGGATCCATAAACGTCTCTTCAGCAGTAGGCATAGCACCAAAGGCAAGAGTTGTAGTAGAAGCTTCTCCTCGTGATCTCTTAGACGTCCTAGTGCTTGACTCAGCGCTCTTCATTTGTGCCTGTCACTGTCTAAGATAGGTGGCTCCTATGGGGGCAATGATATGTACTAACTCTAAAGGAGGAAACTCAAATAACCCTAAGAATTTTAAAATCCTAAAAATGAACATAGGAAAGAACAACTTTTGACTCTTACCCTTACTCCTAGAGATATCAACAATGGTTTGAATAAACATGGAAGGGAAACACATAGAATCATCAGTCACAAAAGCATAAAGAAAAGCACATCTCTCTATAGGAACAGTATGAACATGTGAGATGGGATAGATGTTATGACATGTAATCCTTAAGTATAAAGAATTAAGTTTGGTGAACTCACAAGAATTGATTCTTGGTTCAAAACCCCAAAAGACCAGATGACCATAAAGAAGTGACATCATGTCATCAACAGTAGGAAACACAGTGTATGGGTATGTGGGTTTATGAACTATAGGCACTCCTAAAGCTTGAGACACTGTTTGCTTATTGATTGTAAATTCATGACCTCTAATCCAGGAAGTCAAGTAATGACCACCTGTGGCCTCAGAATACACAGAAAGATTAGAGTAAAACTCTCTAATCAAAGCAGCAGGAGGAGGATCAAATACCTTACACAAGGAAACCCAATTCCTAGACACAAAGTTCCTACGAATTGAAGGATCTAGTTCACTCAAAACAATATCCCTTTCACCCCAGATAGACCTATATTTGGTCAAGGTTTCATAAGTGTCTTCACACTTATCAGTGAGAAACCTAACACTATCAAAATGAGCAGAACCAGAAGAGGAAGACCCAGGGTTCCTATTTGCTCTAGTTTTAAACTTCCTACCAAACTTAGGAGCCATGACTAAGAAAAAAAACAAAAACAACACAACAAAAACCAAGGGCAGACTACATTTAGAAGGGTTAGAGACAAGATAACATGCAATTTTGAAAAACTATATGATGCATGATACTAGAATTCTTATGATGCATGATCTAATGTTCTAAAACACTCTAATTTCATCATAATTTTGAAAATTGACAAAGACATTTAAGAATTTTAGAAAATCCCAAATTTTAAAAAACCTAAATTTTCAAAAATCCTTATTTTGATCAATTGAACAACACAACAAGTATAAAACTAGTTATAATCACTTAATCTATCAAAAACAGAAGCCAATTTCACTCAATTTTGCCCAATTTAACAAAATTCCCAATTTTCTCAAAGAACATTAGAACCCTAATTTCGAAATTTTTAATCAAACACAAAAATTTTGAAATTAAAGCGTGTGAATCATGTTTATATGATGCATGAAGAAAAACCCACGGTTTAGATTTGATCAAAAATCCGTTAATCATCAAAAACCCCCAAAATTTTGAAAATGCGAAAATTTCTGAAAAATGCATGATTATATGTAATTTGATGAAAAAGAAAGGTCAAAAGAGTCTTACCTTAAGTGTATGAAGAAAACCTTTGAATCTTTGACCCAGAAAAAGACCGAAAAAAAAAAAAATAAAAAAAAAAAAGGAGAGAGAGAAGGGTTCGAGAGAGGAATCAGAAAGAAAGACAAGGAACTTTTGAAAAAGCTTTTTAAAAATCGAAATCTGATCGATCGAGAAGAATTGGGCAAGAATCGAATTTCACTTGAAAATAGGCTCGACTGATCGAAAAGGAATCGGGAAGGAATCGAAGGAACCCGAAACTTTAAATTAAAAACCTGTTTTTCTTCTTCATATTTCGATCAGTCGAAAAATAAACTCGATCAATCGAATTATAAAGAAACAAAAATTTCGAGAAACTCTGGAAAAAAAAAATTTCAATCGATCGAGCAAGGCAGGACTTCACTTCCTTTTCTGCAATCAGCTGGACTTGAACCTTGAAACAACCACCTTTTAAGCATTGCCTAAAAACTTAGACTAGACATGTTTTACTCTCGGTTTGCCAACACAATACAAATGTGATTCTAAATATTTAAACCTAAATCTTTAGAACCTATCAAGCCTAAAACTAAGGCTCAAACTTGGCTTATTTAAAATTAAGGCTTAAGTTGAATGCCAGAAAATACCAACTTATCTGTGTTTTGGCAATGAACTTTGAGAAAGTAACTTGTGCTTAATTATTGCAGAAATTTTAATCATAGATTCCTTATTGTTTCTTTACATTTATATATTTATATATATATATATATAATTAATGCTTCTCATAGAATAATTTCTCATATTATAATTGCTCTATTTTTGAATGATAAAAAATCAGTCTCCCTTTCAAAAATAAAAAAAATAAAAATAAAACAAACAATTCACTAAATCACTGAAGATAAACAATGAATCTCTCATTCATTAAAAATAAAAACAATTCACTAAATCATAAACAATCTCTCAGTCATCATTTTATACAAATCACTGTCATTTGAGTGACGTCCCAGAATAATCATGTAGTGGAATTTTTCTAGCATTTTCTATAATTTTGGAACGTTCATTTTCTTTTGAAAGCACTAGATTTGATGCTAACTTGTATCGCAAATGTACTGACTAGTTCTCCTACAAAAATTAGACACTATTGATAAAGAAGCAGTTTAAACAAATTATGTGAAAGCTGTAAAATTTACTTCCAATAAATATATTATCAAAAAGGTTAGATTCTCTTTGATAATTTTTGTATGCATGTGTTTAATAACATACATGCAGCAATCATACCTGAAATATGAAAATAGTTAAAATTTTAAATTTTAAAGATTCACACAATAGTTATCCATATGTGCAAATCTACAATTTAGTATGTACCCATTATTTTTTATAGGATTCGAGGTGGGTGATTTCAATGGAAATTTGGTAATACTATCAGAATAGTTGTCTTTCTCCAAATAACTCATTAACTTATCAAGGCCTGTTACTAATTGCAAAGTGAAATTCAATGCAATTATTAAGTACAAAACTTAACAAAATCACATATAAAATTATTATTGAGTAAAAAGAGAAAGAAACAATAACATTGTTTGCACATTTTTTGTTTGCATGTCTTGCCCAGTTGTGCTTGGCAAAGAGTCCAATATATGTATACATCTTTTTGAACTAAAGTCAATGACACATAAGTACCAGTGACTATTATTGTCATTCATAAGGATATAAATCTACAAGCACAAATAAAAAATGTATTAGCATGTGTTAATGTAAAATACACAAGTGTATTGAGTAAAATTACATGTTCACAAAACATCAATTTTGACGTATTCTTGTCATCATTCCTATATGTACTTTAGACCATTCCAGTGTGGGATTGCCATCTTCATAAATTATTTTTTAGCTAGAAACATATAAATATATATATATATATATATATAAAGAAATAAGGAAGTAAAAAAGTGACTTCAGTGGTGGGACCAAATGTAAAAGTACGGTTAGATATGATATTGGTACTACCCAATGTGACGATAGAACTGTCAAATATGAGAAGAAAAAAAAAAAGAACCACTAAATGTGACAAAAGTACTATCAAATGTGATGTTGGTATTGCCGAATGTGACAATGGAACCATCAAATGTGAGAAAAAAATAAGGGAATCACAAAATGTGACAAAAGAACAGTCACATGTGATATTGGAACTGCACAATATAAGGATGAGACCATCAAATGTGAGAAAAAATAAATGAACCACTGAATGTGACAAAATTATAGTCACATGTGATGTTGGTACTACACAATGTGAGGATGAAACCCTCAAATGTGAGAAAAAAAAAAGGGGAACCACCAAATGTGACAAAAGTACTGTTAAATGTGATGTTGGGACTGCACAATGTGAGGATAGAACCGTCAAATGTGAGAAAAAATAAGAGAACCACTAAATGTGACAAAAGAACAATCACATGTGGCGTTGGAACTGCACAATGTGAGGATAGAACCATCAAATGTGAGAAAAAAATAACGGAATCATCAAATGTGACAAAAGAGTAGTCACATGTGATGTTGGAACTGCACAATGTGAGGATGAAATCGTAAAATGTGAGAAAAAAAGTAAGGGAATCACCAGATATGACAAAAGAACAGTCACATGTGATGTTGTAATTGCACAATCTGAAGATGAAACTATCAAATGTGAGAGTAAAATAAGGGAACCACCAAATGTGACAAAAGAACTGTCACATGTAATGTTAGAACTACACAATGTGAGGATGGAACCGTTAAATGTGAGAAAAAAGTAACCTGGTATAACAAGTTACCTACTAGTGGGTACCGTACCTCCCTTATTTTTGGGGGTACGATAGAATTACGCTTTAATTTATTACCAATTTTACACATTGAAGGTAACTGACATAATTTAAAAAGCCTGCACTTGATGATAGTAGTGGATAGATTAGTTCTAAACTTCTAATGCAAATTTAATCTTTTTTTGGAAGAGAGTAATAAGTAAGCAAATTAACTTACAGTCCAAAATGTGAACAACTTTGTCTTGTTTTCTGGTGAAGTAACCTGAAACAATGAAATGAAATGCTTGTCAATATATTATATATACGGCAACTTTCTATTTTCAAAACTTATATCACTTTTCTTAGGTACATTCAAATAGCACCAAGCTTCTAATCATATCAAAGTTTTTGGTTTTAATTCATTCAAAAAATTGGTTTTAAAAATTCACTTTTGTTCATTTTCTCGTGTACTCGTGAAGGAACAAACTCGCTTGCTAGTTGGACCTTCTCTTGTAATCATGAAGGAACCATCCCTATCTTCTTCTTCTTCTTCTTCTTTTATTTTTATTTTATTTACAGGAAACTTGTAACTTTATACGACGAAGATAAATTCAGTACATCATGATTAATAGCTTACTCAATCAGTGATGAATTTTCTTCTATCTAGGTTACAAAATATCACTATTGACTATATCTTTGGCATGTTTAGCCAAAATATGTGCTGGCTTATTATCTTGATGCCTCACATGGGACACTTGAGCTACTCTAAAATCCTAGGGCTGATGATGTACCCCAGCTAAGATAATTGAGATAATCGTAGATGATGTGCATAAACCCAAGACAACATTAGACACAATCTTGGAGTCACGTATATTCAAGAATCACTTCCCTTATACCAACATCCCAAGCAAATGAAAGCCCAGCCTACATAGCTTTGGCCTCAATTTCCAAAGGTCCTAGTGGTTGTTGAACTTGTTTGCTTAAAGCTGCTATCACCATACCTTCATGGCCTCGAATTACCACACCTAAAAACAAATCCATCCACATTCACCTTATAGCTAGGAGTAATTGGAGCTACCCAGGATTCTTGCATGTCCTCCTTCGACTGGGAGATAGAGTGATTCGTAGTTTGAAAACATCCTAGCATTCTACGCTACCAGAGTTACAAATTGCCATGGGCTCCCATGTCTAACTGCATTTCTATTATGCCACATACTCCATGAAATCATAAAGAGCATCTCCAAAGCATCATTCCCCACATGCTGGAAAAATATAAGATACCACACCAGATCCACAAATTCATTATACTTGATTCCATGAGCTTGGAAACTAATGCCAGACTAGACCAAACTTCATGAGCAGCCTTACACTCCCAAAAAAGATGCCCACTAGTTTCTTTACTCAACCCACATGCTTTACATATATCATCATCAATAACCTGTCGATGACACAAGTTCACCTTCGTGGGAATGATATTTTGGCATACTCACCATGCAAAAGTCTTCGTTTTATTCAGTAAATTTAAGCCCGCCTCTTCCAAAACGATTTGTGATTCTCACCATTCGAAGTTCCTTTCATGTGTGTCTCCATAGATTCAGCCACAACAATCTGGTACGCACTATGAATAGTGTAGTTTCCCTTTGGAGTGAAGGCCCACACTAACCTGTCTTGTGGCATGCGAACAATCAAAGGGATGCTCAGGATGGATTGAACATCGGAAGGGATGAATACTTGCCTCACTAATTGATCACGCCATCCACCAGTCTCTGAGTCAATAAGTAAGCTAACCAATGATTGATTTGGTAAAGTTTTCAGTTTAGTAAGCACCTTGAAAGTAGATAGTCCATTTAGCCACTTATCCATCCAAATATCAATTGATGGGGCATTAAACACTTGCCATTTACACCCTTTCCTAACAGTATTCTGTGCCGCCAAAATACTCCTCCACACATAAGATGGACGAGATCACAATTCTACCCCAAGAAAATTGCTATCTGGAAAGTATTTAGCTTTTAACACCCTACAAACCAAGGATAACATATTGGTTTGAAGCCTCCATCCTTGTTTGGCTGAAAGTGCAAGATTAAAAGCTTTAAGATCACAAAAGCCTAAGACACCCTCCTCCTTTGAGGTACAAACTTTATCACAATTAAGCCAAGTCATCTTAGTTTTTTCATTTGTTTGAACCCACCTATATTTTTGAACCATGCCAGTCATTTCATTGCATAGAGTATTTGGAAGTTTAAAAACACTCATAGTGTATGTAGGAATTGCTTGAGCTATTGCTTTAATCAAAATCTAATTTCCAGCTTGTGAAAACATTTTTTCCTTCTACCCTGATAGCTTATTGTCTAATTTCATAGGGAACTTTATCCCTATCTCTTTAATTTTGCATTATGTGTTGGGTTCTTGTGTAGTAGATGATAACAGTTGGTATCTTATTTTGCCTTTTGTGTAGTATGTCTTGTTTCATTGCCCCAAAAAAAAAAAAAAAAAAACTTATTTTCTGAAACTTACCTTCCATCCAGCTTCCATAGTGTTTGATTCTTCATCAGGACCTGCTAAAACCCATATTTGAGCAAGACTAAATTCTCCATCATCAACGACAGGGCTCCATACATTTAATGATGCACGTGCGCCATAGATTTCGCCAATCCGAAACTAACAATGGCATGCCAGTTCAAAATAGAGTAATTCGAGTGTAATTAGTTTAAAGCGTACTGTGCATCTTGATTATATATGTACAAATATCACGTCATTTGATAAAAATGATATACCTCCTGATTACTGATATCATAAAAGCTATGATTAAGTTGTGTTCTATGTGGTACCATTTGACACCACGATTGTATTCATCTTCTTGTGTTCGTCTTATGGGGACTGTTCCTTCTGGGCATTGTCCATTTTTATGCCAATTTTGGAATAGATCAGCTTGATATGATTTCTCTTTTGGACTGCTTGGGATTGAGTTGGGTTTCATCTGACCAACCAAAGTCAAATTACTAGTTTTAATCCTCAGTAATCATAATGAATAGCCAAAGCAAAGAATCATATATATGACATAAGAAATAAATAAAAAAATTTGCAATGCGGAGTTGGTACTTCTCTTCAGCTTCAGCTTTTTCTTTATTTATTATTTCGTTTCTTTTCTTTTTTAATAATCTAGCCCCTATAACTTATATCAAAGTAATGAAAAAAAAAATTATAAAGGAAATAATTAACTATCTGATTTTTTTCATCCTTAATATCTAGCAAGGACAGCTATTTTAAAAGAGAACTATAAAAAAGGCAAGATGAAATGTGTATTATATTCAAATGCATGTAAAATGTATTTGTAATTCTGAAATCTCCTCAAAACTTTCAATTATCAGTTATGTATGATCTTGTTTGCAACAACTTAATCCACCAGTTCTTGAATATAGATCTTCTTTTTGGTAGATGCTTGTTGAGTTAGAAGGCTACAGAAACCTCACAAATCTCACAAGAGTAACTCACAAAACTTTCAAGAACTTTTGAAACGTATTTAGGGTTTTCCTTTTATACTAGGTAGTGTTGAACACAAATCCCAAACATTTTCGCAAGCTTTGGGCCTAATTTAAATTCTGCAGAAAACGATCTTCAATTGGTCGAGTCTTTTTTTCGATCAGTCCAGCCTTGCAGATTCTGAATTCTTCTTTTTGTGGCTTAAATGTTCTTTAATCTTGACTTGAACCAACATGAGAAATGTCTAACACTTAAACTAGACATGTTTTTGTTCTCAGTTTGCCAACTTATATAAAATTAGAACCTAAACATTTATTCCTAAATATTTAGAACCTAACATGTTGAAAACATAAATAATATACAATCTAATGGTAAGATTTTCAAAATATGTAATTATACTAATTTTTTTGGCGAAACTACACTCACTACTAGGCCTGTCCAACCAAACCGAAGACCCGACCCACCCGGCCCAACCGACCACACCCGAACCGCCCGCCATCCGACCCGACTGCTTAGTGGTCGGCAGCGGGTTCCTGCAATCCCAAACCGATTCCGGCGGGTTGAGTGGCGAGTCTTCCCCTCCAAAACCCGATCCATCCGACCCAACCGTGATATATAACCTTCAGTGCTTAGTTAGTTCTCAGTTCTCTCACAGTCTCATTCTTTCTCAATCTTAAGGTTCTCTCTCACTCTCTCAATCTCTCAACATCTCCGACATGTGCTGATCTACATTGATATCTCAACATCGCCGAGCTTTCAACCTCCATCATCGTCGATCTGCGCCAAGCTCTCAACCTCCATCATTGCTAATCTGCGCCAAGATCTCAACCTCCATTGTCGATCTGCGCTAATCTCTCAACCTCCATCATCACCGATCTGCAATTCTCTTCCATTCACCATCGTTGATCTGCAATCTCTGCCATTCACCATCTCCGATCTGCAAGTCAAGGTTGTAGTTTTTAGTAATTTTCTCTTTATTTCATTGATTCAGTCTCATGCAAGTTCAATTTCTATTTGTGTTCTTTGGATTTGTGGGTTACTGGTGTTTGTGGATTTGTGGGTTAGTTTAGATCTGTTCTTCAGTGTAGATCTGTTCCTCAGAGATGGGTCCTTGTATTGGGTTTGTAGATCTGTTCTTCAGTATAGATTTGTTTTTTCAGATTTGTGAAATTTGTGGTCTTTGATCTGTCTTTCGGTCGAAATCGGATCTGACCGCTGTGCAACCGAGTCTGATCCGACTCGACCCGTGATTTTTCACGGTTGGCGGCGGGTCCGCCGTCCTGCCACCCGACCAAATCAGGTCGGTTCCGGGTTGAGCACAAACCCAAACCGACCCGACCCGTGGACACCCCTACTCACTACAAAAAAAAGGTCCTATAGTCGGGTTTTAAAAACACAGCTATAGCTCTTGAAAACATGGCTATAGGTCAATTTGGCCTATAGCCACGTTTTTTTAAGCTGCGTTTTCTACCGTGGCCTAAAACCCGTAACTATAGGTCTGAGGGGTCTATGGCCGCGTTTTTACAAATGCGGCTATAGGCTAGGACCAATAGCCGCGTTTCTAAAAAATGCGGCTATAGGACATACTTTAGCCGCGTTTATAAAACGTAGTTATAGGGGACAGCTACAGCCACATCTTAAAAACGTAGCTATAACCCTTTTGTTTTTTTTTTTTAATTTGGTTATAGCCGCGTTTTAAAAACGTGCCACTAATCTCCTATTCTCTTACAATACATTTATCAAAAAACTAATAGGCATGTAACAAACAATAATTGGCATGTATCAATCTCCTTTTTTATTTATTTTTTTCTCAAGAATGTGCTAATGCAGGCATGTAACAGTTTTTGTTACCAAGTATGTAGGCAAGACATAGAAGATTACCTCAGGCACAAAGAGCTTCAATCGGAACTTTGGGCCATCATAGTGGTGCAATATTGGCCCAAATTCATCTTCTTCTAATGGTTTGCATTTCTTCTTGATTTGAATACTAACCTGAAATGAAGTCAGATATTAACAATGTCAATCCTTTGAAGTTCTAATTCATAGAGAGAAGTTAAAAGAGAATGTATTGATCACATCACCAGTCTTTTTTACCTGTGCTGGAAATCGTGATTCTCCTTTGAACTTGTCTTCCATGCTGTTGGGTCTATGTTAGACCCTCCAAAACTCACTGCCTTCTTTCATTTCAAAATTAAATAAAAGTAACTCAAAAGAAGAAATTAAAAGTGTATATAATTGTGACTTAATTTAGCTTTCTAAATATTTTCTAGGCCCAATCAAAATTAGGCTACTGCCACAGTTTCCAATAAATGAAGGCAAAAAAACTTTAATACTTTAAATACTACCAGTCAAGATCCTAGCATCACAATTTAATAAAGTTACATACCCCCTCTAGATAGATTCTATTCACTCTGCAAAAAGTCTCTTTCAACTTTACACAATAAAAGTGCCCAAGCAAGATCTAATCACCCAGTAACTCTACCCCAGCAGTCATATACAAAGTTCAAAAATTTTATTCTAGCAAAACCCAAATTACACAATTGAAATCCTTGTCCCAATATTGTTCAGCAATGGTCCCTCAAACTAATCAGTGTCGGCCAAATGTATTCTTTTCCACCATTCATTCTATTCTATCCATCCTAAGTCATACTCTTTATTACCTTTTACTACCCACTGATGTTATGAGGCTTCCAAATAGGCTAATTTTGGCTAACTTTACTCTACTCTACTCCCCCTCAATCCAAACGGACTATTAGAGTTGTTTTCAACTGACCAGCTATAGTATGTAAAA
The DNA here is from genome assembly GCA_030021035.2 of Notholithocarpus densiflorus. NCBI lineage: Eukaryota > Viridiplantae > Streptophyta > Magnoliopsida > Fagales > Fagaceae > Notholithocarpus > Notholithocarpus densiflorus. Next base: position 132,828 of record JARYZH020000287.1, on the reverse strand, counting down.
TACATAGCCCCCAAGCAATGTCATTGGTTCACAAAGAATAGGCTAAAGCAACACCAAGGTTCTCCAGGATATGCTTCTCAAACTTCAGAAATTGCATTAAATACCACTGATTAAATACACAAACAAAAAAAAGAAAAAAAGAAACAAGTTTCCCCCTTATATTCAGAAAAGCCATTACCCCCCACAATTTGCACAAGCGCAAGACAAAAATGCATTGAAGCACTACAAAAAACGCAAGACAAGTTTCCCAAAATGCTTCGACAGAAATCTGAGCTAAAAATCACCTTGAAACCACAATAAAAATATAATTAACCAAATACCCAAATAAAATTTCAAGATGAAAAAAAAAAAAAATCTTGCATCCGTTTCAACAGCTTATAAACCCCATACTATCAAACCCAGTACAGAATCTCAATCAAAGGCACTGTCTTTAAGGTGTACAAACCAAATCGACCAAAAACAAAAGTGATTGGCACAAATATTAGGGATGGATAGTACAATCAAAACCCAACCACTAAACATATCCCAATTGACAAGCTTAACTAACCCATTTGCATAAGAAATTGAAGAATCAGTGATCAATCACCAAAATATAGAAGAAAAAAAAAAAAAAAAATGAAACATACCTGGGTACCTGAGATTCAGAAGAGGAAGCACGTATTGGCAATGTGAATCTAGTAATATTAGTCTCAAACTATCCACCTGAAAAGAACCCAAAAAAGAAAAGTCTAGCAAAATTAATCAAACTATATAAACCGCGAACTAAATTAACCCCCCCCAAAAAAAAAAACAAGAGTCACCTAACGCTGTAGGATTCTTCTAAAATGGGGTGCACAATCAACTCAGGACTGAAGCAGCATCTTTTGTACAGAAAACATGAGACAAATCTGCCCCCTGAAAGCAAAGAAGATAACTAAGTCCATTGAAACTGTCAGATGATAAATAAATGAAAGCAACAAAGCACTTTAAAGAAATAAAACGAAAAAAGAAAAAAAAATCAATAAGCTACATGCTTAAATAGAAATAAGCCAGAAAGAAAGAAGAAAGAGTTAGGGCACTAACAATTTTTAAAGCTGAAATAGCTGCAAAATAGGGAGCCCCTGTGTATACACGACACCCGCCAATAGCAGCTATCTTCCCTGATAGGACACATAAAGCGATTAAAACATTAAATGAAATTACTCATTATCTTATACAACCACAAAAAGAACAGAACTAACAAATCACATTGGATAAAGTAAACAACGCAAAAAGAAGACTTCATTCCTTTTAGGTATTGCCTCTATTAGAAAACATTGACAGCAATATTCGTCATATTTAAATTAAAACCTTATGGAATCACAAGAAGCTGTATAATTCAAACACATTCAAGTGTGTTGTGGCAAACTGTGCCACATTAGCACAATAGATTCTTAAAATTCCTTACCTCACTTATATTTAACTAGAGTTATCGACTATCAATACCAATAAAAAAAATATACAGTACCATAGAGTAATTTCAGATAACCCTACCCATTAACTGTAGAATTAAAAACAAAAAAGAAGAAGGTTGAAAGAAAGCTAGATGGCAAGCTCACCTGCCTGGCCTTTATGTAGAATTAAAAAACAAAGTACTAGTATACTACTACTAATGGAGTATTCAGAAAATTCCACTCTCTGCCACATTTAAATAAATTAAATAGAAAAAATATAGTTGCCCTTAACTTATCATCAATTTTATGCAGTATACTATATTTGTGAGGTTATTACTTGTGTACAAGAAATTTTCCTTTGTCAAAATTTTGTGCCTACTTTTGCTTCCACCCCACCAACCACCCCCCCCCCCCCCAAGCCCCAACCCCCAAAATGCAAAGCTAAACTACAACCCAAGTTGGCAAAGGGATCAACAAAACCCAAATATCTCTCTTTTTTTGCCTGAAAATAAGAATTTCACCTTTGTTTATAAACAATATGGCCTCTTGCACAAATAAAAAATCTCTCAAATCCTAGTTGTAAGTTCTAATTTTAATATACATACTAGCCTCTGAGCACGCGCGTGCTCAGAGGCTCTTCTATTTTTTGGGTAAGGGTTAATTTAGAGCATTTATTATACTTTGGGATTACTACATTTTCCAATCACAAAAAAAACCTAGGGGTGTGATGAAAAATTATTTCACCACACATAATACTCATCACACCCCTAGGTTTTTTTTGTGATTAAAAAATGTAGTAATCCCAAAGTATTATAAATGCTCTAAACTAACCCTTACCCAAAAAATAGAAGAGCCTTCGAGCCCGCGCGTGAGCGCGTGCTCAGAGGCTAGTTATAATAAATGCTCTAAATTATAATGAATGCAAATTATTAACTTTTACCAAAAAAAATTGAAGAGCCTCTAAGCACGCGCATAAGCGCGTGCTTAAAGGCTAGTTATTCTTTATCATTATGCTAAGACACAAACTTTTCACATTAAAAAAAAGGACAATATTAAATTTCATATAGTAGGATATTTACAAAAAATGTTCATTAACAACTACTCCATCCGTCCCACTTTTTTTGTCCTGTTTGAAAAGTCAAACTTTTTAAGGGAACATCATTTATTATCTTGTTTACCTTTTAAAAATGTATAAGTTTCCAAAACTTCCCTTAAAAAAATTTATTAAAAAATTGAATTAGTAAATTAATAGGGGTATAATAGGAACATTAGTAAATTAATGACTTTTATTTTTAGAAACAGGACAATATTTTGGTACATCTCAAAATGAAATAGATGACAAAAAAAATGGGACGGAGGGAGTACTTGATAGATTGACTACCACTTCGCTCCCTTGAATTCATCCAATGTGCCTGCCATGCAATTTAACAAAATTGTTGATATATCACCCTAAAAAAATAAAAATAAAATAGAGAGTAAGGCTTAAATGTAAGAAAAACAACAAATAAAAATAATAGGAGGAAGACAAAGCACCACTTAAAACACGTACACTAAAATAATTAATCAAACCCAATAACCACAAAAAAAAAAAAAAAAAAAAAAAACATAGACAAAAATATATATCATTCCCACTCTTTAAAAAAGAGTCATTAATTAGAGAAAATATTAAACAATTATCAAACTGACCAAATAAAAGAAAAGATTAAAAAAGAAAAGTGTGGTCCTATTTTGTACGTAGTATTTTCGTGGGAGTTAAAAGATTTTTTCTTTCTTTCAAACTCTAAATTACATAAAAGAATAAGGTTTTTTTTTTTTCCCTAAACTCTAAGTTAGAGTTCAACTAAATATTTTGTTAGAAAAAAAATATCAAAAAGTAATTTGAGTTCAAATAGAACTCATATTTTTTCTTTGAAATATTCACGTTTAGAAATATGAGTTCAAATAGAAAATTCACTTTTAGAAATATAAGAAAATTCACGTTTAAAAATATGAACTCATATTTAAAAATTTTAGTCCAAATAGAAATCAAATAGAACTCATATTTTGTATTCACGTTTTCCAAATCAAAACGTTTTCACGCTAATATGAGTTATATGACTTCAAAAGGTGAATATAAGAAGTTATATTTGAACAAAACAATAGGAATATAAGAAAACGTGATGTGAAAGTGTTTTTTTTTTTTTTTTTTAAGATAAGAAAATGATATGGAAAGAATAATGGTAACAAAATAAGGAAACCAAATATAGGAAAGCAAATACTAAATGACAACTCATAAAAGCAAACGTAATAGAGAGAATTCAATACGCATGAGGCGTTCTAAAGAGAGGTCATAAAAGATACTTACATTTTTTTTGTTGACTACACTTCAAGTCCAAAGTCCAAATAGTTCGTTGGAGATGGAGGATAGAACACATGAAAATCTTGAAGATCAACACCCTAGTGCAAGTTCCTTGAAATTATACCAAAATCTTAAAGATAGGCACCCCAGTGCACGTTCCTTGAAGAAATATGTGAAAGGAATTAATGGTGAGGTTGAAATATAAGGGCTATTTTACACAAATATTTGATTTATTTCTAGAAAATAAGAAGTTGTTCATGAATTAGAAAATAAAAATAGAAAAGACCAAAGTATATCGACATACACATACCGTTGAGCAGGAACAAATTTGAGTAGAGCAAATAGAAAAAATGATGATAATGGTGAAAAGAAGATTAACAGAATTGAGAGAATTGGAGAACTGAAGACTAAGCAATTTGAGTTTGAAAATCAACGTGGGTGTACCGGGAGTGTGGTCCTATTTTGTAGATAGTGTTTTACGTGGGAGTTTTCATTTCGAAAAATGATCCAACCAAATTGTGGTAATACGGTTAGCAATTTGAAAACCAACAGGAGAATAGTAGTGTCTAAATTTAAGGGATATGGATGAAAAGTTATAGTGATAGTTTTATTGTATGAAAAATAAAGAAGAACTTTTATAATTAAAAAAGAAGAAGAAGAAGAATTGTTATAAAAAATAATAAATAAAGAAGAACTGATTTGAAAAAAGAAAAAAAACATGAAGGGGAGTATGAGAAAGGGAAACGTGAATGCAAAAGAGGAAAAAAAAAAAAAGATAACAAAAAAAAGAGTGAAAAAAATAAAAAAACCAACTTAGGGGAAGTTAGAAATGGGTTTAAAAAAAAATGAAATAGATAACCAAAAAAAAAAAAAAATTAAAGGATAAACCTTAATAACAGGGTAGATAACTTTTTTGATAGAAACGTGGGTTTTTTTTTTTTTTTTTTTTTTTTTTTTTTTTTTTAAATTAGGTTTTTTGTTTTTAATTTTTAAAAAGATGTTAAGAAAATAGTTTAAATAAATTGTAATATATATCTATTTAGGTTTTTTTTTTTTGGATAAACTTGAGGATGTTTTTAAAAAAAAAAAATTGATTTGAAGATAACTTTTTTTTAAAAGGAAAAAAAAATAATAACAAACGTATAGTTGCTTTGAAGAAATGAGTTAGTGGGATAGTGATCCTATTTTGTAGGAAATGTTTTAGGTGAGAGTTAAAGATATATTTTTACTTTGTTATCCTTAAGTTTTGCCCCTACTTAAACGTAGGCTGTAGGGGTATTTTGGAACACAAAAAAATCCGGTCCAAACAGGTGCAGCCCCTTAAATAGTAGTATAGATTCAACCTTTTGGAGGACCCTAAACAAAGTAATATTCTAATACAAAACTGACCAGATGAAATCATTTTAAAAGTACAATACTATTTCGTTACTTGCATTAGCAAACAATACAACAAAGCAATGGGAATAGGCATCAAAATCACTAACATGGTCATAATCAAGAAAACAACGCTAACTCTATATCAAAAACCAAATTCAATATCAACTTTGATTCATACCTGCGGTAACTCGCCTAACCTTAATTATCACATTAAAAGGACCAATCTTTGACAACAAATTTAAAAGAAAGAATACGATTCAATAAACAGTGAACAAACCAAATTTCACAAGCCCTAAGAAGATAATACACAAAATAACCACAATTAGGCACTTCGAATAATTATATTTAAAAAAAGTTACAGAACCCTCAAAATTTCGAAACCCTAACATTCAGAGCACTCTAAAAATTTACGATTCAAGAAGTAAAAATTGATAAAAATCCCTAAAATTTACGAAACCCACATCGAAAATCTCATATTCCATCTACAAAATATCATTTTGACCAGTATAGCCATGTAAAAACAACAATAACCGAGACCTAACAACAGAAACAACACAACCCACATTTCATATACACCAGCAAAGGCTTATCCAAACATAAAAGAAAAAGTAAAACCCCAAACCCATTTTAAAATCCCACCAAAAGGGTTTCGAAAAAACCAAACATAACTTGCATAAACCCTAACATCTATTCAGATCCAAATCGAAGGGTAAAAATGGGAGATATACCAGAATGAGATCGAAGAGTGTGGCGATCTAAGCGAGTGACTGGAGGGGCTACGAGCAAATGGCACGTGTCCCTCCCTCCCTCTGCGTAGTGAGCTCCTGTGACTGAGAGTAAAGAGAAAGGGCTTCTAATCTTCTTTTGTTAGGTTCTGATCTTCTCTTTGTTCTGCTTTAGGTTTTTAGCTCGAGAAAATCGATGGAGTTACAGGTTTGTTCGATCTGCTGTAGGTGTTTAGGTCAGCGTTTGGTGAACAAAAGGGATGAATAGATTTTGGGTTAGTATTTATACCAAACCTAAAATCGCATTTTTAACCTACGGCTATAGGCAAAGCTGAAGCCGCGTTTTAAAAACACGGCTATAGGAAAACTAAAGCTGCGTTTTAAAAATGTGGCTACAAACTAAATTTAAAGCCACATTTAAAAACGCGGCTATAGGTAAGGTAAAGCCGCATTTCCCAAACACGGCCATATCTGAGTTGGGGAAAAAAAAAAAAAAAAAACTGATTTAGTAGGTCCTATAGCCATGTTTTTAAAATGCGGCAATAGCTCCTAACCAAAAAATGTGGCTATACACACCAAAAAATGCAGCTATAGACATATTCTATAGCCGCGTGTTTAAAACGCGGCTATTCTCTCTCACTTTAAGCCGCGTTTACATAAAACGCGGCTATAGCACGCCTATAGCCGCGTTTTTTTAAACTCGGCTATAGACCCATGTGTTTTGTAGTGACTATTGGTCCTTGAAGTTTTCCTATGGATGCAATTGATCTCTCAAGTTTCAAGTAAGTGTGCTATTAGTCTCTCAAATTTTAAAAATGGGTTGTACTAATATTTTAAATTGCTTATGTGGCTACCGGAAAAGTGACATGACATTTTTAATTTTGCTACGTGTACTTCCAAATTGATGTGGCATGCCACCTAAGTGTCTTATGTCATATTAGTTATTTAATTATATATAAAGTTGTAATGTAATCTTCAATTGATCTTTATTTATTCTTATGAAAAAAATAATAATAATAAAAAAATGATTGGCTTCCTTCAACCCCCTCACTCTCCTCTCCTATTTTTCCTTTCTTTGCTTCACCGTTTTTCAGCTATTTTGATCATGTGTCAGATCAATATATCAGAATAGTTTAACATTCTGATTGTAAATCGATCAAATTATATCAACACAATCCTAAACGACTAAAAGAAGTAATAAAGAACACAAAATTTGGTGATGAAGTAGAAAACTTTTGAAGCCGTTTTTCATAAAAAAGAAAAAAGAAAAAAAAAAGGTTAAAAACTGTGTGGCTTCAACATCATTCTATCATGGTAAGGCTCGCTAGATCAAATTTGTATCAAAAGAACTAAGGACACCAAAGGGAGAATTGAGTATTTCCAGAGATCAACTTTAAATTATGTTCTTTGCTACAAGTGGAGTTTAAATTCAGATTCATTCCTTCATTAACCCTATCTATCACTAATATGGTAGAGTGCTGCTTCTTTGGCTTGGTGGTACATAGTATGAGTTTTTGTAATCAGGCTTCTAGAATTACTGAATTAGCTTGCTATATTTGTGGTTCCAATAGCATTCGATTACTTCTTGTCTTGGGCTAGTTGTTGTGCATTACCTAGTGATTTTTTTTTATTGGGTAAACTGTTGAGGATAATACACGAAGTAATAAAGGAAGAACAAGGATAACACAAAGATAAAACAAAAAATAAATCACTCGGAGGCACAAAATTATTATCCTTAGACAATATTTGCCCCCACACTCTTGCTGCTAAAGGGTTACTGCAAACTTGTCCCTAGGATACAATCAAGTTGTTGAGTTCTACAGATAGCAATTCTAGAGAATGACTACAAGATTTTTTGAGTGAACATAAGCCTCTGTTTATACCAATTGGGTAATATTTCATCAAAAGGTACGTATGGAGAGTCAAAATGCTTCATACAACCGTTCACAAGGCTTGAAACCTCTTTAAACTTTTAGGACATTCATTAGAGAATTCTGCAGAAAATTTAGTTTTACGAGTTTCGAATGGTCGAGAGTTTCTTTCAAACGATCGAACAGGAATTGAATAGCGATCGAATCATCCAATGACTCTAGGATTATTTTCTTCATCATTTTGATCGATCGAGCAAAAGCACTAACCGATCGAAAATCCTTTAGTTCGAATTTCAATTAGAAAATTCTAGAACTTTAATTTTCACTTTATGAATCAATACTTTCCAAACTCAAACATCATTTACAATCTATCCATGTATATACCTATATATACAACAATCCCCCACTAGGTTGTAATAATATATGTCTCACTTGATTGATATTCTATCATGCATAATGAAAGGTGTCTTTCAACTTAAACCTCCCCTTAGTGTAATTGCTCTAGAAATCAACAGAGTTGATGGTGGCTTGGTGCTTAAACCAAAACTCTTATGTGTTGAAATCAAAAATAACACACACATGAGAACATCCATAACACAATTTAGAAATCCACTATTGTTAGCACTATTATGGCCTTGCACTCTTCCCAGCTTAGTGAACATTTACAAGAGAAATCCCTTTACTCTTGTTAGAAGCAGTACCACTTCTATGTTCACAATGGTGAAGTTCCTTCTTATGTCCCTATCACATAGAAATTTGTACTTTATGAACTTCATTAAGAGTGTAAAACTCATCCTCAATTACATAGTAACAGTCTTCACTAATCCATCCTAAATGAGACACAAAATTAGTACTCTTACTAACTGTGTATTAGTAGTTTGTTGTTACCCTTTAAACCTCTTTAGATTAAATCAATTCGAGATTGGGTTCCCACTATTGGTGATTTTCTTAAAAGAAGGGTTTTTAGTCCCATTTTAATGGATGTTACCCCAACCATATCTTGAGACACTACCTTGGTTAAAGGGTTTGCCAAATTATTATTTGACCTTACATAGACAATTGAAATGGTAATAGCTTCAATTAATTGTCTTATGTAATCATGTCTTAGACCTATATGTCTAGACTTACCATTATACATTTTACTATATGCTCTGCCTAAGGTGGCTTCAATATTGCAGTACTCCAAAATGGCTGGTATTGGTTGTGGCCACAACTCTATGTCTAATAACATATTTCTTAGTCATTCTGCTTCCTTGCCTGTTGCCGCTAAGGCTATTATAAATTCTAATTCCATGGTGGAGTGAGAAATACACATTTGTTTCTTTAATGCCCAAGGGATGGCACCCCTACCAAGAGTGAATATCCAAGCAGACGTGCATTTGTTATTACTCACACTAGTAATCCAACTAGCATCTGAATAACCTTCCAACATAGCTAGAAATTTGGAATAAAAGAGTCTCAAACTTATGGTTTTCTTTAAATAGCCAAGAACTCTACCAATTGCTTTCCAGTGATCCACATTTCGATTATTTGTAAATCTAGAAAGTATGCCCATTGAAAAAGATATGTCTAGTCTTGTACAATACATAGCATACATCATGCTACCAATAGTACTAGCATACTTGAGCTGTTCTATTGTTCTTCTGGTGTTCTCACCCAGTTTTATGCTCAGATCAAAAGGTGTATTTGCTTTTTTTATATTAAGATGTTCAAATCTTTGAAGCACTTTCTCAACATAATAAGATTGACACAGTGCAAAGCCCTCACTATGTCTTTTAATTTTGATTCCCAAAATAGTATCTACTTCGTTTAAATCATTTATTTGAAACATAGAAGAAAGATACTTTTTGGTTTCACATACACCTTTCATATTTATACCAAATATGAGTATATCATCCACATAAAGGCATACAGAGACTCCATATTTCTTTGTAAATTTGGAATACATACATTGTCAGCACCATTGTGCGCAAAGCCATCCAACAAAATCACTGAGTCAAATTTCTCATGCCATTGTTTTGGAGCTTGTTTCAAGCCATACAAGGACTTAACTAATTTGCAAATTTTCTTTTCATTTCTAGGAAGTACAAAACCCTCAAGTTGTTCCATGTAAACTTCCTCATGAAGATCACCATTTAGAAAAGCTATCTTAACATCTATTTGATGTACAATTAACTTGTATATGGATGCAAGTGCTAACGACACACGAATAGACGTGATCCTAGATACCGGTGCATAGGTATCAAAGTAGTCTATTCCTTCCCTTTGTTTAAAGCCTTTTGCCACTAACCTTGCTTTAAAGGTTTGAATTGACCCATTAGTATGTATTTTCTTCTAGTAAGTAGATCCACTAAGACCTAAGTATTATTGGATAATATTGAGTCCATCTCATCATTCACAGCTTCTTTCTAAAAGCTGAATCTCTAGAAGTTATAACTTCCTCAAATGTTTTGGGATCATCATCTGTGTTAAACACAACGGCTATTTTATTTAGGACCACTTATCTATTGCCTTCAACAAGGTACAATTGAGTTTGATAAGAAATGAAATCTGGACTAAAGACCTTTTTTTTTTTCTTATCCTTTGACTCTTTCTTTGTTCACTTGGTGAACCACATTCAATCCTTTTAGTACTACCCAAAGTAGTATTAGGATTAGAGTCACCTTGTTGTGTTTGAGTAAGTATCAATGCATCAATGGAATCTTTACTGAATTTATTCTCAATAAACTCAACATCTCTTTATTCCACCACTGTATTAGAGTTTAAGTCTAATTTTCTATATGTTTTTGAATTTTCAGCATAACCTACAATCACACTTTTCATAGCACTTGGTCCTAATTTATCATTTTGGATCAACCACTCTATAAAAGGCTAAACACCTTCACACTTTGATATAATCAAAGTTTGGTTTCCTTCCATTCCATAACTCATATGGGGATACTTTAATCTTCTTAGAAGGTGCTCTATTGTGCACATGACATGCTGTACGCAATGCCTCTCCCCATAAATCAAAAGGAAGCTTTGCACTCAAGATCATGGCATTTACCATATCTATAAGAGTCCAATTTTTTCTTTTAGCCAAACCATTTTGTTGGGGGTGTATAAGGGGATGAACTTTGGTGTATTATGTCATGTTCCTCACAAAACATAGAAAATTCATTAGGAAAATATTCACCACCTCTATCACTTCATAGGATTTTTATTTTCCTAACTTTTTGATTTTCCACTTCATTTTTATAACATTTGAACATGTCAAAGGTTCATCTTTATTTCTCATTAAATACACATAAGTAAATCTAAAGAAATCATCAATGAATGTAATGAAGTATCTTTTACCTCCTCTAGTTAATACACTATTCAATTCACATACATCAGAATATACAAGTTCAAGCATAATAGAATTTCTATCTGACTTAGAAAAAGGTTCATTTGTCATCTTTGCTTGAATACAAATCTTGCATTTATTTTCATCATCATGCTTATATGAAATAATACCATGCTAATTTGACATAAACTTCAAGTATTTGAAATTTAAATGTCCTAATCTAGCATGCTATAAATATGAAGAATCAACAATATAAGCACAACTAGAAACTTCTTTATTAGTAATACTTAGTTTGTACATGCCATCAATAGTATATCCCTTTCCTACAAATGTCTCATCCTTAGACAAGATTAACTTATTCGATCCAAGTGCAGCTTTTACACCACTCTTACATAACAAATTGGAAGATACAAGATTCTTCTTGATATCGGGTACATGAAATACATTGGCAAGATCAGCATTTTGCTGAAACTATTTTTCACTTCAACAGTGCCCTTTCCAAGAAAACCTTTGCTTTATTATGGCTGCCCATCAGCACTTGTTGTTCTATGGAAGACTTATCATAAGTCTTGAATTACTCTTTTTTGTTGCAGATATACACTGTTGCACTCGAATTGAACCACCAATCAAAAGGAGTTGCAATTACAGCCATATGAACTTTAATGATCATATTAATATGTATGCCACTCAACATAGCAACAATGTCCTCAATGACATTTGTTTCATTGGCATTGCCTTCTTCATCATTTTTCTTGTTCTTTAAGAGTTTACATTCGCAAATGTAATGACCTTTTTTTCTACAATAGAAACAAGCCTTCTTGTCCTTGTTGGGATTCTTAGAGTTGTTTTTCTTGAAACCACTCATACTTTTGTTCACTTTCAAGTGCTTATCGGTCTTACTCGAACCCCCACTTTGAACATTGCTCACATTGTTCACATTGTTCACATTCACTTTAGAATTGGTGTTAATCTCATCTCTAACCCGACTTTCTTCTTCCATTCAAAGACGTTGTTCGAATTGTTATAAAGTAAGATCTTCTGACATATGCAGAAGCTTCTTCCTAAAATTATTCCAACGTGGTGGGAGTTTTGCAATGATTGCTCCCACTTGGAATGATTCGGGAATATTGATTGACAAATCACAGAGTTTATTGACCATTATCTGTAATTTATGCACTTGATCCAAAATTGAGATATTAACAAGCATTTTATAATCAAAGAACTTTTGAATAATAAACTTATTCGTACTTACTTTCTCAGTTTTGTACTTTGCCTCCAAAGCATTCCAAATATCCTTTGGTGACTTCATTAATGTGTAGTGATCATAGAGACAATCTGAAAGAGTATTGAGAATATGCCCTCTGCTAATCAGTTCGTCTTCCTCCCGTTTCTTTCTTTGTGCCTTTATCTCATCAGTGTCGTCATCACTTTTAGTAGGGAAAGGCATCAAACTCAGGTCCAAGACATAGAAGAGTTTCAGTGTAATAAGTAGGAATTTCATCTTGTCTTTCCATCGAGAGAAATTAGTTCCATCAAAGCAATCCAATTTAACCAATTCATGATTCAACATCTTCATTGCTGAAACATCGCTTGTTCCTTCCATTGTAGTAAATATTGTCTAAGATTGTTGGTGATAATACACGAAGTAATAAAGGAAGAACAAGGATAACACAAAGACAAAACAGAAAATAGATAACTTGAAGGCACAAAATTGTTATCCTTAGACAATATTAATTTGCCCCCACACTCTTGTTACTAAATGGTTACTGCAACCTTGTCCCCAAGATACAACCAAGTTGTTGGGTTCTATAGATAGCAATTCTAGAGAATGACCATAGGATTTCTTATGTTATTTTTTAAGTGAATATAAGCCTCTATTTATACTCATATGGTTATATTTCATCAAAAGGCATGTATGTAGAGTCAAAATGTTTCATACAACCGTTCACAAGGCTTAAAACCTCTTCAAAGTTTCAGATCAGTCACTAGAAAATTCTACAAAAAATTTATTTTTACGAGTTTCGATCAGTCGAGAATTCCTTTCAATCGATCGAACAGGAATCAAATAGCGATTGACTCATCCAGTGACTCCAGGATTATTTTCTTCATCATTTCGATTGATCAAGCAAAAGTTTTGACCAATTGAAAATCTTTTAGTTCGAATTTCACTTAAAAAATTCCAAAACTTGAATTTTCACTTTGTGAAACAATAATCTCCAAACTCAAACATCATTATTACAACATATATATATATATATATATATGTATGTATATACCTATATATACAACATAAACTACTTAGTTGGTCTCTATACTTTATACTTTATGTCAATTTACTCACTAACCTTTTTATTGTGTCAATTTGATCTCCTACCTTTCAATGTCATGTCAATTTGGCCTTTACTGTTATCTCTAGGATGGAAAAATCAGATGTATCAAACGGAATAATAAAGAATCATTTCTTCTTGCCATCTCAATTGCCAACATTTTAACCACATCATTAAAAAAAAAAAAAACCCGAATTTTATGTTCACACGTGGGCAAGAACTAAAAGATTAGACTCGCAAGCTAGTTCGAACTTTGCACCGACGCCAACCATGACTGTGCACTATCCATAAGCTATGGACCATAGCTTCTGCATCTATAATTCAACCAGCACCTTTCACAGGCATAACCCTGATCTCAGCAAGTGGAGAGGCTAAACAACAAAAGCATTAACAACAAGCAAGTGTTCATAATAACTCTCCGCAATCTCAATTGAAGCTTCGTCGAACACAAATGATTCCAATAAATATCGATAGCCAAAGGTGCTAGTTCAACCTTCCATTGATTCCTCTGCAGCCTTAAATCCACAATAGAAAAGAACTTCCCGAATTGCCATGACCTTTGGAACTGTTGGCGAATATGTTGAGAAGGTATTGGATGTTTTCGTACCAAGCATCACCACCACCGTTGTGCTAGTTCGACCTTCCATTTATTCCTCTAAGATTTAATTATTTAGAGGATTTGGAAATAAAGGATTTTTTCAGTGCGTGTTCAGCGTTCTTAGGCTGGGTTTTTAGCCTTTTAGGGATTTTAGAAAGTTTAGAGAGATGTAATCTAACTCACGTGTGAACAAAAATTTTGGTTTTTTTTTTATTTATTTATTTTTTTTTTATAAATAATTTAAACTGATGTGGCTGCACAGTTTGGTAATTAATATGACAAGAAAAATAATTTTTTATTATTTCATTTGACATATCAAATTTTTCCATCCAATAAATAATAGTAAGGACTAAATCGACACAACAATGAAAGGTTATAAACTAAATCAATACAATTAAAAGGTTAGAGACGGAATTAGGATATGGTGTAAAGGATAAGGACTAACTAAGTAATTTACCCTTTTTCTTTTAATAATGTTGTATTAATTTTGTATTCTTCTTGATTTGATTATGAAAGTTACTAATTCATTTAAAAAAAACTGTGGCTCCAAAGATAGTGAAACCATAATTGAGACACACAACATTGAGTGATAATTATGGAAATCAAAACGTTTTTGTCTTTCTAATATCTCTCCGATATATGAACTTTTATTGATTACAATGATTTTTTTCCCCATTTGCTATTCTGCACATTGTTGTGAATAGCCAGGACCCCCGAAATAGATATGGGTTCCAAAGCTACCATGCTTAATATCTGATATTTCTACATTATAGCAAAATGGTCTTGTTGCAAATAGATTCAGCCTTTGAGCCTTAACGTCTTTGAACTTGCCACTGTTATCCATATATCCAATATTTCGAATATAACATGCTTTTCCAAAGCCTTCATTCCCGAAATGGCCACTCCCCATTTGAGTCTTTGTGTGATGACCAGTCGATTCTGAGCTGTAAACCTCTCCACCCACATCAATTTTGGCAGCACTACTCGCTAAATAGCTGAAGATGGAGCTAGGTCAATATCCAAGTACCTCATCTAGCAGTTGTAACCCACCAATTTTCATTCTTCTGAAGCAAAAAATAAGTATAAGAATTTAGTGAGCAAGGCATGTACAAAAATTTTATAGATTACTAAAACTCCCCTAGGCAATGTTAGGTTTGCTTATTAATGATTGGAATTATATAATAGCTGAGAAAGAAAAGGTTTTTACAAAGAGTTAAAGCATTTTTCCGAGAGTCCTTGTCTTACCAATACAATTATTTTGTATTATTTTTTGTGTTTCACTTTATATTTCACCATTCTCAACTTGTTATATATTTATTTTGTTTGTTTGTTTAAACCCCTTAAACCAGATTGTTTAACCTAATATATTAACCAAGTGATTACTTAGGTTAATTATTCAAATCTAGGTTAAACAATAATAAATCATATCATATCACGATATGATGACCTAGGAAAAACCAATGAAACCAACAATTTCAAGATAAAAACCTGGGGAGGATTTGACCTAACTATCCTCAAGGTAAAATAAATCCACTACAAGAAAATTGTACATTTTACAAAAAAAAAAAAAAAAAAAAAAAAAAAAAAAAAACTCTAAACCTATTGCTACCTCTAGTTATAATTTACTGACACGACCACATGCAAGTTCTAATCGAATTCACAGACTCCTTCTCTCTTGGGTTTGCACCATACAAGCACCCAGGCTTGTGACTTTGAGATCTCACTCCAAAGTTTCAGATCACAGCTTGTTAATCTTTGCAGCAACTAGATTCCACCAACACTTGATTGTAGATCTTGTTCCAGTAGATGCTTGTAGAGTTAGAATGTATAGAACCTCTCAGATCTCATAGGAGTAACTCACAAGTCTTCCAAGAGTTTTCAAAATGTAGCTAGGGTTTTCCTTTTATATGTAGGAGTGTTGGACTGAAACCTTAAACGTTTTTGCAGGCTTGGACCTGTTCAAAATTTTGTAGAAATTCATTTTTTGCAATTTTCGATTGATCGAGCTTCACAATTCGATCAGTCGAGCTTCACAGAAAAATAATTCTTTTTTCCTGTAGTTTGTACATTATTGAATTTTGACTTGTAGAACTTTGAGCAATGTCTAACACCTATTCTAAACATGTTTTTGTTATCGATTTGTCAGCACATTCAAGTTGAAATTCTAAACATTTAATCTTAAATCTTTAGAACCTAACATATTTGACCTTTCTTATAAAATAACCAAAGTTTAAAATGGAAAAAAAAAAAAAAAAAATTATACACATAGCAAATTCTAATTGGTAAAACATATAGTGGAACACAAAACGTAATAAGAAGAATTTGTATTCTTATCTTACTATGTACACATAAGCCATATTAGAAAGAAAAATACTAGGAAATAAAAAATAATAGAAATCTATAGTTGATATATATGAATTGAAGCGTTCAGTAATAATTGTGAACTTAACCAAAAGTCAAATGACTCTTAGTTTTTCTTTCTTTTTTTCTTTTTTTTTTCTTTTTTTTTTTCTTTTTTTTTTTTAACTTCAGTTATATATATATAAGATGAGTTCAAGTTACACTTAGTGTAACTTCACAATTGTTACACCTCTTTTTAACTGTAGATTGTAAAAAGATCTAAAGGTGAGAAAGAAAATAATATTCCATATTAAAACCCTCCATTAGAATCTTAATAAACCATATTTTTTAAATAGTAGAACATATAATCTCATATACAAACAAAACCAAAATAAATGTATGATGTTAGCATATTTAGTGCCAAACTTGATTGTACTTTAGTTCAAAGACTTTGTATTTTTGTATTTGTGGGTTCCATTTGTATTTGGGTTAGGTGTTTAAAGTCAAAAGTAATACTCCAGAAGACTAGAATTCACACTCGTGAAACTGGAACATGGCAGACTTGCGAAAAGCAATCAAGATTCAAACTTGTGGGAAATTTGAACTCACAAGTTGATTGCACCTGAGAAAATTCAATTACATGCCTCTCTACAGTACCAAACTATTCCTCCATCTGAGAGTGGAGAGAACTATACCCAAGGGCCAAACACTATCAATTTTATCTACTTTTCCTTCTCACCATGGCCAAATCCTTGACAGGTTGTCATCCCCAATCATAACCATTACTATACTTGAGTGTTATGTGTGAATTGGTGTTGTGGGAATCATTGGAGAATTTCCATTTTAGCCATCGTGGCTTGAAGAATAAGATAGAGAAAGGACTTCAGCAAAGTCGGTTGCTAGCAGAAGCTCAAAGCCCTCAGGTACAAGAGTGAAAAACTACTTAGGTGGTTGAGTGTGTCATATTGTACTTCAACAATTTATTCTCTGGGGATCATTTAAGCACTAGCCATAGAGAGGTTATTTTCACCCAAGGATCATTTCTCGGGATTTTCTCTTTGAAAACACATCCAGTGTTATCTTTGATTTGGTCCTTTAATTAATTTTCTATAAATTGCTCATTTAATATGCTTTGTTTGCTTATCGTGTTATATTTATCATCCATGCTTAGTTCAATAGGCTTTTTTTAGAGAGTTTCGACTTATGACATCCGCTTCTAATGATAACTCTTTATTATCAGCTCATGACATCAATCGGTTTTGTGTAGGCAGGAATTGAACCACAAATCTATTATTCACCTATCAGAGACTTTACTAAGCTTAAAAGTGACTTAACTATAAAATTGGAATTTTGAGGTCTACACAATTTCCTAATTTAATTAGGTAATCTATCAAATATATAGTTCCATATAAAAATTTGGACATAGTATCTTAAGTGCTATTCCTTTGGTTTCCATCTTAAAATTCTACCATGTGGCTACTTAACTAAAAAATACACTTCCATTCCATGAGAAAAAGCCACATGACAGAATTTTAAAAATGAAATCTAAAGAACAATACCTAAGTATTACACTTAAGTCCTGTCCTAAAAATTTAATTATAATAAATATCTATTAATAACAACTATAATTGACATATTTCATATTTAGACCAAAAATTAAAAAGTGATAACAGTTAGTGCATTGCATAGATTATAAACTAGTTATTTTTGAAACTGTTGTCTTTGCAATATTTTATTGGATTTGAATAATTTTTTAAGGAAATAAATATGTCTATTACCTTGTATATGGTTATATCTATGTCGAACTGCTGAGCAGAGTAGCTGGAAACAGGTTTTATGAGAGCACCAAGGGCATATTTGTGGCTTACTTGCACAAAACCAGGACATCGAAGATTGTAGCAACCCTCTCTTTTGTAACCATCGCTCTTAATTATTAGGACAAGAATAAATTAGTTAAAGAAACACTTAGCACAAAATATTTTATTTCTATAAATGGTGAATGCAATTGTCTTGATTTAAAAAGTATGCACTTGATGATAGTGAGTGGATGGACAAGTTCTAATGCAAATTTATATTTATTTTGGAAGGGAATAATCAAATTAACTTACTGTCCGATATATGAAAAACCTTGTTTTCTTGTCAAGTGACTTGACCTGCAACCATGAAATGAGATGTTTATCAATTTATTACATACACCTTAACTTAATATTTTCAAAACTTATATTAATTTTCTTGGGTACATTTGAATAACACAAGTTTCTAATCATATATATATATATATATATATATATAAAACCGAAACCTCTGATGCTCCTACAATTTTTCATGTCATCACTATTTTAGGTTTTATATCTTTATCTTATCAGTGTTACAATAGTTTAATTCAAGTAAAACTCTATTAGATATATGTTTCAAGCAGTTGAAAATTTTATTTCAACTAAAATTCAATAACACAAATTTCAACAAATATAAACCCCTGCTAAGGTCGAAACCCTTAATACTCACTCAAATTTTCAGCATTATTTAAATAAAAAAAATTCTGATTTTATATTTGTAAAACCATATTTATTATTTATTTTGAAGAACCCAAGTCCAATTTTTTGAGAATTCAACACACGGTGAAAACCTTAAGCTTCAATTGCCGCCTTCCTTCTCTCTCACTCCAATCGAATCTCTTATCTACCCAGAAAACTCGATTGCTTTGGTCCGTTGTAAATGTAACGCTTCTTTTCCTCTTCTCTATGAATTTGACTTCCTTTGTCTTTAGTTTTTTTTTTTCTTTGTTCTACGTTGCAATTTTTGTGCAATGTGAATATCAAGACCGACAAAAGAGCCACCTTCTAAATAAAGAGGGGCCATTGCGTTAAATTGTCTTTTGTGTGTTTGGCATGACTGCACAAGTATGAATTTTATATATATATATATATATATATATATATATATATAAATCAAATTTAACCAAAAACCTAGCCACCGTAATCTCTCAACATCAATATGGTACCCATTCTCTTTGAATCTCTATATATTATGCTTCAATCTCCATATTGTTGTATAAAACATTGCTAGAATTTTATTTGTTTGATTTCTTAATTAATTATGTTAACTCTATGTTTGTTTTTTATTATGGATTTTTTTAATAAAAAGATTGGAATAATTTAGAATACAGCTTCGAGCTTTATACTCATATTGGTTTTATCTTATTTTTCTTGTGCAATTTTTTCTTAGTGCTATTAGATTACTATTCTTAGTTGAGAAAAAGGTTGATGGACTATTTATATAAGATTTGCATAGTATAGCTGAATTATGCAATGTCCTAAGCTTTTGGCTTTTCGGTAACATAGTTGTTGTCGTGCTTTGTAAGGTCTAAATTTGCTGAATTATTTAATTAGTTGCAATTAATGTCCTATGTTACTTGCTAATTGGAAGAGTTAAGGGAACAATCATATTTGGTCAAATATCTTTTGTTTTTAGTATGTTTAATCTTTTAGAATATTTGAATGGATCTAATCTCTAAACAATGAACAAAAGAGAATTATAAATTTTCACAGAAAGCAAAAACCAAAAAGACACTGAATAAAGCTTGAAGATACAAGCATAATTAAATATTATTTTGTTTACTTATTAAACCAAATGTAAGAGCATGTTATAATTATTGTAATATTTTACTCCATAATATTTGTATGTTTCTCATATTTAACGATCTTATATGATAAGACTTTGACAATTTTTCATAAGAAATGTTTAAACTACATCTTTCATCTGATATTGGAGTTGATTCAGCTTTCAAATAGTTGAAATTAGAAAAATATTTAAACTAGAACATTTTAACATTTGATCTAAAAGTTTTCCGTGTGATAGGCCAAGAATGTATTTACCCTTTGTGATGAATTAACAAATTAATTAGCCAAGTTAATTAATTAATTAATTTAATTAGCATGCAATACGCATGGTAACACAAACAAATCACCAACTAAGTTATAGTGCAGAAAAAAATAAATTGACACTGTGATTTGTTTACGAATGGGGAAAACCTACACGGCAAAAACCCCACCGGATGATTTTAAGGTCACCACTCCCGAGAATTCACTATTATCACAACAAGCAGTTACAAGAAAAGGAATCTCAGTACCTTATACCAACCTACAGTTGAACCCATACCCTAATACCCAATTGGACTTATTCTGTAGTGACAATCTCTCCTTTTAATACACGGCTCCTAGTACGTGACTAACCAATTTGATGTGCGGATCCCAGTACGCGGCTTACTTACCAACTTAGAAAAGATATTGGCTGCAAAGTTCTTCAGTTCATCATACGATGAAGATCACGAAGCTCCTTAGTTACAAAACCCTACGGTGTACAAACACAACAGCTTCTTGAATAGGAAGATGAACTAAGGCATATGTCTCCAGTTCACAATATGCTTGTGAAAAACTTTTTCATTGAGTTACATCAACTGTGACGGCCCTTAAAACAATCCTTATATATGTTTAGGGTTGTAAGAAAAGAAAGTCCAAACATGTATACACGGATTGGAGTGAACTCAGCTCTAAAAAACTGATTTTCATAAACTTCAATAGATAGCTTATCTATCGAGATAGCTGTCGAGTATCAGGCTTCAGCAGCTTTTTAATCCTCGATAGATACTAGCTGACGAGCTTTAAAATCCAGTACTTCTTCACTTGTTTCTTGGACAGACTTGCATGGCTTTAACACTTGATCTTGAAACCTTGTTCCTTGAATCATTAAACACATCCTAGATCTACCCAATTACAAGTAAAGTGCGTTTTGTCAAAGGATTAGCCAATTCTATATTGACATATGTTCCTAACATTGAATCATATATGTCCTAACAATCTCCCCCTTTGGAAATCTGTGACAAAACCACAACAAACAAATGAACATATGAAAGAAGTCATAAATCACTCAACTCATACTCACTTGTTGAATACAATAAAATCTATCCTAACACAATCTCTTGAAAAACTTTGCAAGAAGAGAGTTTATGGTAGGAAGACTTTGACAACCTGTATTTCTGAAACACTTTAAACAAAACTCATCACGGCATCTTAGTGTGAAATAGAAATAAAAGATTGCATACAGTATAAAAAGCATGTGCATAAAGAGAGAAAAGAAACAACACATGTAAAGATAGGTGAATAACATACATCAACATATATAAACCCAAATATAAGTACAATGTATGTCAAATGGTCACAAGACCAATATACATGAGGTAAATGTAAAAGAAAGAAAAGAAAAATACATAAAAACCTCACTACATCCCTCATAGTATAAACACTCCCCCTATCACAAAAATCTCCTATGCTAACTCTCCCCCTATGTATATGACTACTCTCATATCAAAACTACTCCCCATTTTTGTCACGAGTGACAAAAGGTAAGTACATCAAGTAGACATCTTGTCATCACTGGGCGAGCTAGCACCATCGTCCTCATCAGCATCATCACTACCGAAGCCATCATCACTCTCATCCTCTGAAGCCAGTGGAGATGGAGAGGTATAAGAACTGAAACCACCTATGGCAGCCTGTCATCATGTAATTCAACCAACACAGGTGTTCACCTGACACAACTCACTACTGAGTGTGTCAAGGCGAGCATCCATGTGCACAACCTGTGCCATGATGGCCTCTAGAGTCACTCCACCCGCAGAAGACGAAGGAGCGGAGGTGGATAGGGCGGAAGAAGCTAGAGGAGTCACCGTCTCATTCCGAGGCCGCCTCAGTCGAAGTTGGGCCTCACTCCGTCTAACAGTAGCAGCGTCTATGGCACACATAACCGTAAAATGAGGAGACTCGGGAAAGGAGACAGAAAAATGGTGAAGAAGCCTCTTGATAGCGAAAGGGAAAATGAGCTTATCACTAGTCGTCATATCCCTATAAACATCTATAAGGGATAGAATAAAGTGAGAAGGGAAGTTAATAGAAATGTCCTCTAAGAGGGATAACAAAAATCGAGCACGAGGCTCTGTGATAGAGTTATAGTGAGACAAAGGATGAAGAATAAATGTCATCACCATGTTAAAGAATCTCGGACCTTTTGCAAAGCCCAAGCAAAGGGTGTTTTGACAATCACCCCAAGATGAAAGTGTTTCATAAAATAGAGACGAGAGTTCGTCTTTGGACACAGTCCTTAGACGATTGCAGCTAGGGTAGTCAAGATGCGCTACCCTAGAAACATGTAGTACCTCGGATACAATATCCGAAGTAACTACAATGCGCATACCTTGAACGCGAATGACAAAATGAGGTACGGAAGTATCAAATCCGTGCATGTTGGAGTAAAACTCCTTTATGATCACGGAGGGACAAGTGACCGGGATGCCACACAGTGACTCCCAACCCCGACTGTAGATGACAGTGGGAAGGTCAGTATCAGAAAAATTCGATAGAATGACTTAGCGTTTTGAATGAATGCCTCGTTGAAAAAAGTTCTCCAAAAAGTCCTTACGAACTTTATCATCATGGAACCGTACATGAGAAGGAGTGGTGTCAGAAGAAGAAGATGCCCCAGAACGAAGAGGGTTCTAGGACGGAGTGGATTTTCATTTAGGTGCCATAAAGTAACTAACGAAAGAAAAAGGGAGAGAAAGAAACGCACAGAAAAGCACCAATAATATCAATATAAATATAAAGATAAATGAAGGTACGTATGCATGAAAATGCATGAACATGTGACATGCAAACTTGAAAACATCATGGGTTCAGCCCAATCCAAACCTAACAGCACACAGCAATTTAACATATATAGTACACATCTATAATGCATGAAAATATAGTTATAATGCCAATGTGATGCATTGCATGAACATTTAGGATCATTTAAACATAACCCAATCCAAAAATTTCACCAAAACTTCATCAATTTTGAAAAACTCCAAAAAAAATTTCAAAAACCCAAAAACCTAGGTCTAATGCGTGAAATGCATGAAGAATAAAGGTTTTAGGACCCTTACCAGAGAAGAAACTCTTGATCTAGGCCGAAAAACACAAGGGAATGAAGTTTGAAGTGAGAGAGAAGTGTTTGGGAGGTGAAAAGACACAAACTATCGAGAGTGATCGAGGAGAAATGAGAGAAAAGTTGCGTGGACCCTATATATAGAAATCCCAATTTCTCGATGGATCGAGAGGTATTGAGAGCTATCAAGAATAAAAACGCATGAATTAGCTGTCGAAGAGCTATCGAGGATCTGTCGAGAGGTGTCCACAACAAAAGGGTCTCAATGGATCGAGAAGCTATCGAGCATACAAAAAGTTCCTCAATGGATTGAGTAGCTATTGAGAAATGCGATGAAAAGAAGCTGAAAGGGCTTGATAGATAGCCTAGCTGTCGAGAGGTGTCCAGCAGTTATCGAGATTACTTAAAAACAGTTTTTCAAAGAAGAGAAAAACACAGACATGAATGCAATCAAGCATGCTACACAACTAAAGATCCAAACAACATTTTAAGCTCTCAAAATCATCTTTCAATAAGAAAAATGTCAAGTACATAGATCCAAAACACACACACACACACACACACAACCACTAAACAAGTCTAACTAATTTTGTATTTCAAAAACAAGTTAAGATAGTTTAGTGAGCATACATTAACACATTATTCCTTATGATGGCCAAATCATATTGTACATGCACATGTATCAAAAGTAGCAAAGAATATTGCGTGTTGTGTATGAAAAACATCGCAAGATTACATAAGTGTCTACATGTTATGACGATTTGAGATATGAGAAAATCACTTTAACTCACACAATCATATCTGTTTGATGGGGACTATCACCTTCGAGGTACATCCTATAACTCCCATATCTCCTAGAATACACGCTTGCAATCATATATAAAACAGTTTGATTCTTTTTGCTTTTTATTTTTCTTTGCATATTTTTCTTTTAAGCAAACCATGCATGGGCATATATGAGATATAAAAGAAATACCCAATGATATTAAGTATTTGACATTTCACTTTTGCTATGCCAAAGCATACAAATGTCATTTCATGATTGGTGGGCAATAGTGGTAAAATGGTTATTTATGCCTTTCTCTTAGGATTTTCTAGTTCTTCCCGTCAAAAAGAGTGATACGAGTGTTAAGTACAAGAGATTACTTAATCTTACTCATCACAAATACGAGCCACAAAGCTTACTTGCTTAGTTGTGCATAGAGATGCTCATCTAAGCTACAAAAGATACAAAGTATAAAAAATTTTGTTTCAATGGCCATCCAAGGTACATAAGTACCAATGTACACAAACACACACTATTTTTTGTATTTTTCTGATTTTTCTTTTTCTTTTTTTATGAAAAGCAAAATAAAACAAAACTGAAAAATAAACAAACAAAAACATGTTGAACAAAGCAATGCATAAAACTAAACTGACTCAAAACAAGAAAGAAAAACATAGAAGTAATGCAAAAACAAAAACAAGAAGGGGAGAGAGAGAAAAAGTGACTAAATCACTTGGAGCATTTTTCCTTTCACACCTTGGAAGAATCTTTCCATTTAGCAAACTCTTGATCCGGTGGTGAGGGGGAAGAATTGAAGCCGTTCAAGTTCGAAAGGAACATGAGGGCTTTAAGAAGATCTCCAAGAGGAGCAAAGGAGGATGGAAACTGATTTTGATTTCCCAATGAGATCATACTGTTGCTCTGTTGAGTGGCTAACCACTTGTAGTAATTAGGTCGAGTATGTCCAGCTACTCCACAGTGTTGACAGAGATGCTGCTTCTTCTGTTTAGGCTTTTAAGTGTTTCCCTTCTTAGCCCTAGGGTTTTTGATCTCTTTCTTATCTTGCTTAGGGGGTGCTCCTAAGCTAGATTTACCCTATCTATGTTCTCACTAGCTAACACATTTTGCACATCATTGTTTTCAAATTCAACATTATTACTAGGAGGAACAAAAACAGTAGTACTAGCAGAAGCAATACTAGAAGAAGTGAAATCATACCGTAAACCGGTTCGATCAGAAGCAGATTTCTGAAGACTAAGCATTTCATCAAGCTTTGTACTTGAAGTCCTTTCCAACTGAGCTCTGACATGGAACAATTCTGCCTCAAGCTTTTTGGTCTTCTTAGCCAAGAAATTATTCTCAAATCTCAATGCTCCAATGGTCTGATTGGCTTCATCAAACTTTGCGGAAATTTCTTCTCGTTCAAGCTCCACATTACTGAGCTTCTTGGTGGCCAACCTATACAACTTCTCATGCTTTTCTGAGACCTTGTATAACTTCGCATAGGCTGTGTCGATGTCATCTTGCTCATCCATCTTTTCAAACTTAGACTCCACCACGTCTTCTTCTTCATCCACATCTTCAACAATCCCCTTCGTAGGATTTACGGTGGTAGTGATGGCATTTAGAATTATATCATCCTCATTATCAGAATCATCCTCAGGCTCAGTGTCACTCAACGTAGCAGCAAGTGCCTTGCTCTTCCCAATGGTCTTAAGATACGTAGGGCACTCTTGTTTCATGTGAATGAAGCCCTGACACCCAAAGCACTTTGGTCCTGAGGGAATAGTGTACTGACCGCCATCCCTAACATCATTCTTCCCTTTGTCTTGACTCTTGAACTGCGAAGAACTGGATTGCTTTCAGTCGTTGTCGAATCCTTTACCATTGGCATTCTTCATGAACTTTTTGAACTGCCTTGTGATATAGGATTTCATCTTAGAATCTTCATCATCTGAAGACTCATCAGTGTCACTGCTCTTGGCCTTCAATGCCATGCTCTTTCCTTTACTAGATTTCCCT
The DNA here is from genome assembly GCA_030021035.2 of Notholithocarpus densiflorus. NCBI lineage: Eukaryota > Viridiplantae > Streptophyta > Magnoliopsida > Fagales > Fagaceae > Notholithocarpus > Notholithocarpus densiflorus. Next base: position 106,746 of record JARYZH020000287.1, on the reverse strand, counting down.
ATCCTTGTCAAACCCAACTCATAGGTCTGCAGATTGCCAACCAACTCTGTCAAAAGAATTTTGTCAATATCCTTTGATTCCTCAATTGCGGTGATTTTGGCATGAAATCTCTCAGATAGAGATCTAAGCACCTTTCTGACAATCTTGGGTTCGAGAATGGTTTCCCCAAGATTGAGCTTGGTATAGAACTCATCAAATGACTCATTCTCCTCCATCTTAATCTCTTCAAAGCTCGTGGTAAGCTTCTAAAGCTTTGAATCCTTGATAGCCTTGGTTCCTTCATAGGTTGTCTGGAGGATGGTCCATGCTTCCTCTGTAGTTTCAGTAGAGGATATCTTTTTGAACTCCTCATTCGTGACTGCACTGAATAATTAATTCAGTGCCCTGCTGTTGAAATTTGCCGCCTTGATCTTAGCATCATCCCAATCAGCCGGCGCTTCCTTTGGCTTGGTCCAGCCTATCTCCACAGCTTGCCACACTTTTTCATCTAATGACTGCAAGAAAACTCTCATGCGAACTTTCCAGTATGCATAGTTAGTGCCATGAAATAAAGGAGGTATAATAAGAGACTGTCCTCTATCCATGACAAACAGGGGTCAATGGATCACATACCAAAGATTAAAACCTAATCCGAGTGTGCCTACTCTAATACCACTTGATAGGTCAAGAATGTATTGACTTGTTGTGATGAATTAACAAATTAATTAGCCAAGTTAATTAATTAATTCAATTAGCATGCAATACGAGTGGTAGCACAAATAAATCACCAACTTAGTTAAAGTGCAGCAGAAAATAAATTGACACGGTAATTTATTTATAAATGGAGAAAACCTACACGGCAAAAACCCTACCGGGTGATTTTAAGGTCACCACTCCCGAGAATTCACTATTATCACAACAAGCAGTTACAAGTAAAGGAATCTCAGTACCTTATACCAACCTACAGTTGAACCCTTACCCCAATATCCAATTGGAATTGTTCTGTAGTGACAATCTCTCCTTTTAATGCACGGCTCCAGTACGTAACTAACCAATTTGATGCACAGATCCCAGTACATGGCTTATTCACCAACTTGAGAAAGATGTTGGCTACAAAGTTCTTCAGTTCATCACACGATAAAGATCACGAAGCTCCTTAGTTACAAAACCTTACGGCATATCTCCGGTTTACAATATGCTTGTGAAAAACTTTTTCATTGAGTTGCATCAGCTGTGACGGCCCTTAAAACAATCCTTATATATGTTTAGGGTTGTAAGAAAAGAAAGCCAAACATGTATACACAGATTGGAGTGAAATCAACTCTGAAAAATTGATTTTCATAAACCTCGATAGATAGCTTATCTGTCGAGATAGCTGTTGAGTATCGGGTTTTAGCAACTTTTTAAACCTCGATAGATACTAGCTATCAAGTTTTAAAATTCAGCACTTTTTTTCTTGTTTCTTGAACAGACTTGAATGGCTTTAACACTTTATCTTGAAATCTTGTTCCTTGAAGCATTAAACACATCCTAGATCTACCCAATTACAAGTAAAGTGTGTTTTGTCAAAGGATTAGCCAATTCTATATTGACATATGTTCTTAACATTGAATCACATATGTCCTAACATCGTGTATCGCACGGGTTAGCGACTAGTATTAAAGTATTTGGTTTTAGTCCTTTCAAATATAAGGTTTTGGTTTTAAAATTACATTATTAGAAAAAGAGGTGATGGCTGGGATGTCAATCAAGGGTCCTTTGGTTCTTAACAGTGCAGAAGCTGAAGCTCTGGCGTGTAGGAGAGCTGTTCAGTTCGCCATTGAAGCTGGTTTTTCAAGATTGGTCATTGAAGGGGATAATGCATTGGTGATGAATGCAATATCATGCTCTGCAGAAAACAACTCCTTGCTGGGACACATCTTTGAAGACATCCAAAATCTTGTCCGTGGGCTGCAATATGCTTCAGTCAGCTGCATTAAAAGGGGTGGTAATATGGTTGCACACTCCTTAGCTAGACATGCCAGGACAATTAGTGATGAAATGTATTGGATGGAAGACTCTCCACCACCTGCTGTGGATGCTTTGTATCAAGATCTTTTACATATGAATGAATGAATGAATTGTTCGGTTTCAAAAAAAAAAAAAAGATTAGAAAAAAAGGAAAAAAAGAAAAAGAAAAAAAAGATGCATTTAGTACTCATTATAACCTCAATGGTTTTAATGGTTCCTTTTCGCTCAATCAAGCCTTTATTTTCCGTAGGCTCAATCCTTCTTCCATCAACAAATTTATCGCCTAACTCGTAAGATGAAGCAAACAAGAAAAAAATGAAACATTCGAGTTTATTGTTAATAATGTAAGCCATGGAGAAACAGAGCTGCAAAACTCACTTTTTTCTAATAACGCAAATCGTTTAAGATTTTTCCAAACGGTGTATTTCCTGAAAGGAACCAAGTATTCTAATCATATATATAGTATTCCATTTCTTCAATATACAAGTCAATGTATTAATTAATTGTAATAATTTAATTAGGTAATAATACATTTATTGCTATATATTAATTAGTTAAATAATTGTACGTAATATGTTAATTAGGAAATAAATTTATTTCCATAAATTAATTTTTCTATAATTGGTTCACTAATAATTTATAGAAAAGGATCTTCTATGATTATTTAATAAAATTTATAGTCTTATAAAAAAAAAAAAATTTATATAGGAATACTTATCAATTAAAGGACAAATTTTGGCAAAAAACTTGGAACGAGCCTAAGACTACAACTCTACTTAATATCTTTTATTTGGATATAAATTTTGACAAATCTACTATTCAATTACATTTTCTTCTTATATCGTCTATGCTATCGTCTATACTTGCAAAATTTCCAGAAGGTCAAAAATTAATAATCATATAATCAATCACGTCTGTTTAAATTTCAAACTTTTATAGTCTAAAAATATACATAAAAAATTTAAATTTATAAATCGAATGGTATATAATATCTAATTAAATGACATGTGTATTAAGAATAGAAAGAACATTCAATCCAATGGTTAGATTTTTAAAATATGTAACCATATTAAATTTTTTTAATGAAAGTTGGGATTTTTTTATTTCAAAATAACACAATTTTGCAAACAATTTCGTTAGTTAACACAGTTTTCAAACTATTTAGGAAACTAATATCTCGAGTTTGTTAGACTTGATTTCGCTAGCAAATCATGTCTTAAAAACACGATTTCCCTCAGGAAATTGAGTTTGTAAATCTCAAGTTCCTGCTCTGAAAAACCAAAGACTCTCTACTTCCTTCTTCCTTCTTCTTCTTCTCCAACTTAAAAATCACGATCTCAGCACCGGCATTAGAGCGGCTCTTGAATTTTTTTTTTTTTTAAAGGGAGAATTGGAGAAAAAGAGAGAAAGCAGAGATAGACCTGATTTGCCACTGAGATGAGAACAAGTGGGTATGGGTCTCCTCTTCTTCTCTGTGGGTAAGAATAGCGTTTGTTGGGTTTTGGTTTAGGGTTCCGATCGGGATAAGTTGTGGGGCGATTGTTGGTTTTGGGTTTGTGAGTTCCAATCGGTGGTGGTGGTGTGTTTGTTGGGTTTGGGTTTGAGTTTGCAGTGTTTGGGTTTTGATCGAAACAATCGTACCTGGGTTTTGCTGGTTTGGGTTTGAAGAATTTGCTATAGCTGGTTGAAGGTTTTGTGTGAAACTCAAGTCTCTTGAGCTTGATTTCAACATGGCTAGATCAAGGAACTCGAGTCTATTGTGCTCGAGTTACTACAGCAAAATCGACTATAATAGTCTTGAGATGTTAGTTTTCTAAATAGTTTAAAAACTGTATTAACTAATGAAATTTTTTGCAAAATGTTGTTATTTTGAAAAAAAATCCCGTGAAAGTTGTATACTTATGCTACAAACAAGTTTGTAGTCAATTAAACTTTGTCCTTTTCCAAAAGGAACAAAAATAAAAACAAAGTTTGGCTACAAACTCAGTTATAGCCAATGGCTGCAATTCCCTTTAAAAAATTAATACAGCTACATATTTTCAAAATTTAATAATTAGGTTGCATGTTCTTTATATTTTTAACACGCATATTAATTTTTGTGTTAATCAGATGTTATTTACTATTCAATCTACAAATTTACATTTTATGTATAACATAATTTTAGACTACAAAACTTGAAATTATAACATCTGATTGATAACATAGCTATTGATCTTTGATCTTACAAAATTTTTCAATGATGGACGACAAAAGAAGAAAAAGTAATCCAATAGTGGATTAATTTCTTAAAATTTACATCTAATAAAAGGATATTGAGCGAAGTTTGTAGCTATACTTTGTCCAAAAAAATAATATGATATTTTTACTCAAGTTTAATTGTTTTGGCAACAATCAAAACAAAAATCACAAAAAAGTAAAAATAAAATTAATTATACACGCTTTCAAAAAAAGAAATTTTATACTTAAATGAATTGAAAATTGGAATATTTACATGTGTAAATGAAAATTTTTCAAAATCCACAGTTGAATTGCATTTTCTTTTTATACTTTCTATGCTTACAAATTCTCAAGATGATCAAAGTTTAATCACTATATCATCTATCAAATGTTTATATTTCATGTTTTCATAATTTAAATTATTACGAAATTAGAAATGTGTGTTAAGAACATAGAGAATATGGATTGAATGTGTATAAAATATGAGTTTATGGATTGAATATTAAATAACTTCCGATTTATAAGAAATTAGAAATGCGTGTTAAGAACATAGAGAATATGTAATCAAGTGGTGCAATTTTCAAAATATTGATCAAATCAAAAGTATTTAGGTGGTGCATGTATGAAATTAATATTCTAGTAACCTAATTTTGTGTTATATTATTAAACATAATTGTTAGATTTAGATCCCTGAACAAATAGTGTTTAACCAATTTTAATGCCAAGTTTTTAATCAGATTAATTATACAAGCCTTAGGTTAAAAAAATAATCAAACATATCATGCATAGCAAAAAGTAAATAACACAATGATATGATGACTTAGAAAACCTTATGAAACAACATGTTCCAAAGGAAAAACCTAGGAGGATCAATCCCAAGAAGAAAAATCCACTATCAAATTACGATTGACAATCAGAATATCAATTTATAGTAAACCTAACCAGAGTTAACAAAATTAGCTCTGAATTCCATATACTTCTCTGATATGGATCTGTTTCAACATGAACCTCTAGTACACTTGATAGCAGAAGATTGGGTGGCCACTTGATTCCAATAGTACTAAGAGTGTGAGTGTGATCTCTGGTATAAGTTTGAAAGAGTAAAAGGTACGGAACCTCTTAGATCTCAAAAGGGTAGCTCTCCAAGTCTCGAAAAATAAGAATTATGGTTTTCTTTATATACTTAATGTAGTAGGACTAAAGCCTATGGACTAGAAATAAATTCTGTAGATTCATGCTTTGATCGATCGAAGCTACTAAAATCAGATTACTTTGATTTGTAGCTTCCTTGTTTTTGTACTTTTACTTGTAGCATCTTGAGTATTGTTTAATTAAACCTATAAATACTATGATCTATACCTAGACAAGTTTGTGTTCTCCTGTTTGTCAATTATCCTATACGTATAGAACCTAACATATTAAACCTATAAATACTTTTTCTTCTGTACCAAATATTTATGTAAATGAGTTTTTATGATTATTTTATAGTAAGATCTACATAAGAAACCATTTATTTAAAATATAAAATTATTGCTCATATATAAGATGAAAGCATTTTTAATTACATTCAATGGAGAACATAAAAGGTATATTTTTATGAGAATTTTTTCTTAGAATCATTTTTGAAAGTGAAAGCTCACTTAGTGTATAAAACACCTGTGAATGTTTAGACCTCCAAATACAAATATTTCAAATTAAGCTTATATTCAAACAATGTATGTGCGGAATGATAAATATAAGCTATACCCAAATATACTTAAAGCTATATTTTAATCACAACACAACAGTAATTAAAAGCAAAGAGTAAGGGATAGAGAGAAGCAAACGCAAGATAACACTGGCATGTGTTATCGAAGAGGAAACTGAAGAACTTGGCGAAAAACCTCTCCGCTGCCCTCCAAGCGGTAAAATGATCCACTAGAAAATCAGTTGGGATACATGAATAGCAATAGACTGTCCAAGCCTAATCTACCCGATGCACCTAAGCTCTCCAAGCTTCTTGCTCCAACAGGGTTACGCCTAACTTTGTCTTCTCTAGCTTACCGGATCCCACAATTAGCACATTACATCAACCAAAATGAATTGGTTCTCTCTTAAACTGCTTCCCAAACAACAAGAACCTTCTCACTGATCTGAATACGGTGAGGTAAGGATTTGGCTTAAGATCCTCTCATGAGTATGACAATGGAGAGGGTGAGAGTAGAGGAATTTGGAGAATCAAATGTATAAAATTGTGGATGAATCAATCTTGTTGTTCTCTGGGGTATCTCTCTCAAAATTCTCTCTGAAAGCTCTCTACATTTCGTAGGTATAAGGATATTTATAATAGGGTATGAGAAGGAATGTGAAAAGTCATTTTTCAGCAAAACAGGGTGCACTGGCGAGTCACTCGCGACTAGGATGAGTTGCGAGTTCCAGTAGCTAGATAACTGAAAGGTCAGTCTGTAATTTTTGTCTTGTAGTGATCCAGCTATCCTGACCCTTCAACTTCCTACATGCTTCACACATGTGACACATTCTGGCGAGTCACCACTCGCGAGTCAATCGCGAGATCCAGTCATAAGTTGCCTCTTGATTGCACACACTTGATCAATTCTTCATACTCTCTCACATACAACCCTTACATTATTTCCACCTAAATACAGGGCTTTTAAATGCTGAATTACAAGCAAATTTGATACGGAATAAAGCCAACACATAATTGAATAAATTCAATTGCCAATGTGACATGAGGTGTTCACGTCTTCTCCCCAAATTTTTTAAGGAATTTGCTTGTTGAGTAGCATAACTCTTGCCATTTCTTGAATCACCCGATTCTTCCTTTCAACCACCCCATTTTGTTGAGGAGTTTTAGTAGCTGAAAACTCTTTCTTGATCCCATTCTTCTCACAAAAAGATTCAAATCTTGCATTCTCAAACTCCTTGCCATGATCACTTCTTATCTTGACAATTGGTACACCTTTCTCGTTTTGAAGCCTTTTGCAAAGATTCTCCATCTTCTCACATGATTCCAATTTCTCTCTAAGAATTTCCACCCACGTTTATCTTGAGAAATCATCAACAATAACCATAATATACCGCTTTCCTCCTAAGCTTTCTGTTCTTGTGGGCCCCATTAAATCAACATGGAGAAGCTCTAAGTAACGTGATGTAGAGATCACATTCACCTTTTGATGATTAGCCTTTGTTTGTTTTCCCATTTGACAAGCGCCACAAATGGTCTTCTCCACCTTTCCAAATTTTAGGAGCCCCACAACGACTTCAAGTTTGGACACTTTCGCCACTTGTTTGAAGTTTTCATGGCCAAATCTTTGGTGCCAAAGTTCCAACACATCGACTCGGGCACTCCTACAAGAAATATTTGGTGTAGGAACTACTCCATTAGCAATTGTCGGTAGTTTTATATCCCTCCAAGACTTGAATCCCTACTTCATTGATGATCACACACCCCTTCTTTAAGAATTGAACAAGAAATTCCTCATCACATATTTGAGTGATGCTCAAGAGATTCACCTTAAGCAATTTGATATATAGAACATCTTTCAATAGAGGTAGCCTCGGTTTCTTAATAGTCCCCTTGCCAAGAACTTGAGCATGGCTTCCATCCTCAAATGTTACATAGTCACCAACCTTCTCTTTGAGAGACTTAAACAATGATTTATCTCCTGTCATATGACGAGAGCATCCACTATAAAGATACCATAAACAAGAATTAAACACTTTCAAAGAGATGTGCACAAACAAGCAAGCAAGAGATAAGCACTCTTGACATTTAAAAAGAAAATCATCTTCATTTTCTATTCTCTTACTAGATTGAATTCTCTTTTTAAGGTGATCAACCTTGTCACACAATATTCTATTTCTTCTTTTATACTTCTTAATCAATGAATTTGACTCACATAGACTATTGTGTAAGACATTGTTCTTGTGCTCAAGATACTTTAGCATATGAACAAACATTCTAGCATGTTTCTTTGTTTTTAATAACTCTAGGAGTTCATTGTTAGGACAATCTTTAAAAATACTCATAGAGTCATTATCACAAACATTTGCACCACAATTCCACATGGCCTTTTCCATAGTTTCATCAATAGCTACAAGGGGTCTAGGATCACACTAAGGATACAAAAATCCATCAAAGTGTACCTGCTCTGATACCAATTGAAAGCTCACTTAATGTATAAAACACTTGTGAATGTTTAGACTCCCAAATACAAATATCCCAAAACAAGCTTATATTAAAACAATGTATGTGCGGAATGATAAATATAAGCTATACCCAAATATGCAAATTACTCTGAGTCATATTTTAATCACAACATAGCAGTAATTAAAAGCAAAGAGTAAGGGATTGAGAGAAGCAAACGCAAGATAATACCAGCACGTGTTATCGAAGAGGAAACCGAAGAACTTGACGAAAAATATCTCAGCCACCCTCCAAACGGTAAAATGATCAACTAGAAAATCAGTTGGGATACATGAATAGCAATAGACCCTCCAATCCTAATCTACCCGATGCACCTAAACCCTCCAAGCTTCTTGCTCCAACAAGGTTACGCCTAACCTTGTCTTCTCTAACTTACCGGATCTCGTAATTAGCCAATTGCATCAACCAAAATAAATTGGTTCTCTCTTGAACTGCTTCCCAAACACCAAGAACCTTCTCACTAGTTTGAATGTGGTGAGGTAAGGATTTGGCTTAAGATCCTTTCATGGGTATGACAATGGAGAGGGTGAGAGTAGAGGAATTTGGAGAATCAAATATATAAGATTGTGGATGAATAAATCTTGTTGTTCTCTGGGGTTTCTCTCTCAAAATTCTCTCTAGAAACTCTTTACATTTCGTGGGTATAAAGGTATTAATAGTAGGGTATGAGAAGGAATGTGAAAAGTCATTTTACAGCAAAACAGGGTGCACTGGCGAGTCACTAGCAACTGGGATGAGTCGTGAGTTCCAATCACTAGATAACAGAAAGGCCAATCTGTAATTTTTGTCCTGTAGTGATTCAGCTATCCTGACCCTTCAACTTCCTGCATGCTCCACACGTGTGACACATTTTGGCGAGTCACCACTCACAAGTCAGTCGCAAGTTGCCTCTTGATTGCACACACTTGATCAATTCTTCACACTCTCTCACACACAAACTTTACATTATTCCCACCTAAATATAGGTTTTCTATATGCTGAATTACAAGCAAATTTAGCACAGAATAAAACCAACACATAGTTTGTTAGGACATATGTGATTCACTTGTTAGGAACATATGTCACTATTTTATGTAATTGACTTATCCTTTGACAAAACGCACTTTACTTGTATTTGGGTAGATTTAGGATGTGTTTAAATATTTCAAGAAACCATGTTTCAAGATCAAGTGTTGAAGCCTTCAAGTCTGTCCAAGAAAACAAGCTGAAAGTGTAGAGTTACTAAATCTCAATAGCTAGCTCGACAGCTAGCATGTGTCGAGGTTTAAGGAAGTTGTTCAGCCTGTGTGCTCGACACCTGCTCGACAGCTTCTCGACACCTCTTATCTGTCGAGGTTTAAGAATTTCAGAATTCTAATATGATTTTCTTGGAATCCGTGAATATGTCTTTGGGCCTTCTTTTCTCCTAACCCTAGACATATAAAATGATTGTTTTAAGGGCCGTCAAATTGTTCACAAGTTGCACAAGCATTGAGCAAACTCTGTTCAAGCAAATTGTGACCGGAGACGAAGTTCTTGCCCTAGTTCATCTCTTTTTCTTGAAGAAGTTGCTGTGTATGTGCACTATAGGGTTTTATAACCAAGCATCTTCTTAATCTTCATCGTTGGGATGAACTGAAGAACTTTGCAGCCATCAACCTTCTCTAGTTGGTGATTAAAGTCGCGTACTGGGATCCGTGCATTGGTTAGTCACGTACTTGGGAGCCGTGCATCAAAAGGGGGAACTGTCACTACAGAACAAGTCCAATTGGGTATTGGGGTAAAGGTTCAACTGTAGGTTGGTAAGGTACTTGGGATTCCTTTACTTGTAACCGCTTGTTGTAATAATAGTGGAGTTTCGGGAGTGGTGACCTGAAAATCACCCAGTGGGGTTTTTGCCGTTAGGTTTTCCTCATTCGTAAACAAATCACCGTGTTATTTATTTTTCGCTGCATAATTAGTTTATTGGTGATTTGTTTGTGCTACCACGCATTTGCATGATTAATTTGATTAATTAATAAACTTGGCTAATTAATCAATTAATTCATCACAAGGGGTCAATTCGTTTTTGGCTTATCAAGTGGTATTAGAGCAAGCACACTCTGATTAGGGTTTAATCTTTGCTATGTTGATCAATTGACCCCTGTTTGTCATGGATTGAGGACAGTCGTTAATCATACCTCCTTTATTTGATGGCACTAACTATGCATACTGGAAAGTACGCATGAGAGTTTTCTTGCAGTCTTTAGATGAGAAAGTGTAGCAAGCTGTTGAGATAGGCTAGACCAAGCCGAAGGAAGCGCCGGCCGATATGGATGATGCCAAGATCAAGGCGGCAAACTTCAACAGCAGAGTGTTGAATTCCTTATTCAGTGCGGTCACCAATGAGGAGTTTAAGAAGATATCCTCAACTGAAACTGCCAAGGAGGCTTGGACCATTTTCCAAACAACCTATGAGGGTACAAAAGCTGTCAAGGATTCAAATCTTCAGAGGCTCACTACAAGCTTTGAAGAGATAAAGATGGAGGAGGAGGAGTCATTCGATGAGTTCTATGTCAAGCTAAAGGACATAGTGAACTCAGCTTTCAATTTTGGGGAAACCATTCCTAAACCCAAGATTGTAAGGAAGGTGCTCAGATCTCTACCCGAGAGATTCCATGCCAAGATCACGGCAATAGAGGAATCAAAGGATATTGACAAGATTCCTTTAACTGAGCTGGTTGGAAACTTGCAGACCTACAAGTTAGGGTTAACAAGAATAGGCAAGTCAGGTAAAGGCAAAAGCATGGCTTTGAAGGCCAAGAGCAGTGACACAGATGAGTCTTCCAACGATGAAGATTCCAAGATGAAGTCTTACATCACTAGGCAGTTTAAGAAGTTTATAAAGAATGCCAATGGAAAGGGCTTCGACAAGGATCGTAGGCAATCTAGTTCTTCTCAGTTCAAGAGTCAAGATAAAAGGAAGAAGGATGCTAGGGATGGCGGTCAGTACACTGTTCCCGCAGGACCAAAGTGCTTTGGGTGTCAAGGTTTCGATCACATGAAACATGAGTGTCCTACATATCTCAAGAGCATTGGGAAGAGCAAGGCACTTGCTGCTACTTTGAGTGACACTGAGCCTGAGGATGATGGAATCTTGAATGCCTTCACTGCCACTGTTAATCCTACTGATGGGATTGTTGAAGATGTGGTTGAAGAAGAGGAATTGGTGGAATCCAAGTTTGAGAAGATGGATGATCAAGATGACATCCATACAGCCTTTGAGAAACTGTACAAGCTTTCTGAGAAGAATGAGAAACTTTATAGGCTGGCCACCAAGAAGCTCAGTGATGTGGAACTTGATCGTGAAGAGCTTTCCACAAAATTTGATGAAGCTAATCAGACTATTAGAGCACTGAGGTTCGAGAACAATTTCTTGGCTGAGAAGACCAAGAAGCTTGAAGTGGAGTTGTTTCAAGTTAGAGCTCAATTGGAGAGGACTTCAAGTGCAAAGCTTGATGAGATGCTCAATCTTCAGAAATCTGCTTCTGATCAAACAGGTTTGGGGTATGGTTTCTCTTCCTCTAATATTGCTTCTACTAGTACTACTGTTTTTGTTCTTCCTAGTAATAATGTTGAAATTGAAAACAATAATGTTAAAACTGATTTAGCTAGTGAGAACTTAGACAAATGTAAATCTATCTTAGAAGCACCCCCTAAACAAGATAAGAAGGAAGCTAAGAACCCTAGGGCTAAGAAGGCTAATTCTCAAAAGCCTAAACAAAAGAACCAGCATCTCTGTCATCATTGTGGAGTTGCCGGTCATACTCGACCAAATTGCTATAAGTGGCTTGCCACTCAACAGAGCAACGGCATGATAGCATCTGGAAGCCAGAATTAGCTTCAATCCTCTCTTGCTCCCCTTGTAGATCTTCTCAAAACCATCATGTTCCTTTCGAACTTGAACGGTTTTAATTCTTCCCCCTCACCGCCGGTTCAAGGGTTTAATCAAAGGAAAGGCTCTTCTAGGATGTGGAAGGAAAATGGCTCCAAGTGATTCTATCACTTTTCTCTTTCCCTCTTCTTGTTTTTGTGTGTGCATTAATTGTGTGTTTTGCTTTCAAGTTTTGAGTCAGTCTAGTTTTTGTGTTTTGCTTTGTTTAACATGTTTTTGTTTGGTTATTTTTCAGTTTTTCATATAAAAACAAAAAAATTTTGAAAAATCAGAAAAATACAAAAACAGTGTGTGTTTGTGTACATTGGTACTTGTGTACCTTGGATGGCCATTGAAACAGAGTTTTTCTAAACTTTGTATCTCTTGTAACTTAGATGAGCATCTCTATACACAATTAAGCAAGTGAGCTTTGTGGCTCTTGTTTCTGATGAGTAAGATTAAGTTATCTCTTATACTTAACACTCGTATTACTCTTTTTGACGGGAAGGACTAGAAAATCCTAAGAGAAAGGCATAAATAACCATCTCACCACTGTTGTCCGCCAATCATAATATGACACCTGTATGCTTCGGTATAGCAAAAGTGCAGTGTCAATGACATTTGTGTGCTTCAGCATAGCAAAATTGGAATGTCAAATGCTTACCATCATTGGGTATTTTCTTTTCTCTCTCTTATATGTCTATGCATGATTTGCTTAAATAAAATATGCAAAGAAAATGAAAAGCAAAAGATAAAAAAATGCTTTAAATTTGATTGCAAGCGTGTATTCTAAGAGATGTGGGAGTTATAGGATGTACCTCGAAGGTGATAGTCCCTATCAAACAGTTATGATTGTGTGTGGATTAAAGTTATTTTCTCATATCTCAAATCGTCATAACTTGTATACACTTATGCAGTCTTGCGATGTTTTTCACACACAACACACAATACTCTTTGCTATTCTTGATACATGTGTAGGTACAATGTGATTTGACCATCACAAGGTTTTACATGTGTTAATGTATGCTCACTAAACTGTCTTGACTTGTTTTTAAAAAATAAAATTAGTTAGACTTGTTTAGTGTGTGTGTGTGTGTGTGTTTTTGGGATCCATATGCTTAAAATTGCTGTTGAGAGATGATTTTGAGAGGTTTATATGGTGTTTGGATCATTGGTTGAGTTGCATGTTGGATTGCATTCATGTTTGTGTTTTTCACTTCTCGAAAAATTGCTTTTAAAAGCTAGCTCAACGCCTCCTTGACACCTCCTCGATACCTTGCCATCTGTCGAGCTTCTTAAGCTTTTTCTTATCGCAATCTCATCAGCTTCTCGACACTTGGTGGTTCGATCGAGAAAGTTCATGCCTCCTCGATAGATTCTTGACAACTGGTGGATCAATCGAGCTTCTGTTCTTGTATTTGATGGTTTGTTCCTCGACACCTCCTCGATACCTGTATCTGTCGAAGACAAATTTCTCGACACCTTCATCGACAGATGTCTCGACACCTCTCGACACCTCATCTGTCGAGATTTACTGAGGGTCTATTTATACTTCCTCGTGCGATCCGACCCTCATTTCTTTCGATTTCTCTCTCGATAGCTCTCTCTTTTCTCTCCCAAACAACCTCATCTCACTCCAATCTTAATCCTCAAGGTTTCTTCAAGCTTTTTCAAGATTTTCTTCACTTGGTAAGCTTCTTATCTCTCATTCTTCATGCATTTCATGTTTTGAAACCTAGGTTTTAGGGTTTTTGAAAAATTTTGGGGTTTTTCAAAATTGATAAGTTATTGTTGAAATTTTGGGATGGATTTTCACTTAAACGAGTTTAAAATCTCATGCATTGCATCACATTAGCATTATAACAGTATAGTCATGCATTTAGATGTGTGCAAACTGTTTGTGTGCTGATAGGTTTGGATTGGGCTGAGCCCATGATGAAATTTCTTTTGTATGTCACATGTTCATGCATTTCCCATGCATACGTACTCTCTTTTCAATATACTTGTTATATTTGAATTGCTTGGGACTTTTTTGATTGTCTTTCTCTCTCCCTCTCTTTTTGTTTACGTTAGTCATGTCTATGGCACCTAAGCGTAAATTTACTCCGGCTCGGAACCCTCTTCGCTCCGGAGCTTTTTTATCTTCTGATTCTACTCCTCTCTCTCTTCGGTTCCGTGATGATGATGCCCACAAGGCATTCTCGGAGAACTTTTCTAGACGAGGTGTTTATTCGGAACGCCAAGTCATTCTGGCGGACTTCGCTGACACTGACCTACCCACTATCATTCACAGTCAGGAATGGGAGTCACTGTGTAACGTCCCAGTCACTTGTCCTCTCGTGCTTATCCAAGAGTTTTACTCCAACATTCACAGGATTGATCGTTTCGTACCTCTTTTCTTTACTCGCGTTCGAGGTACACGCATTCCTGTCATACCGCAGCTTTTTGCAGATGTGCTTCGGGTTCCTAGGATAGAGTTTCCTGACTATCCTAGTTGTGAACGTCTGCGAACTGTGTCCAAGGATGAGCTCATGGTTGCTTTCTGCAAGTGCCCTTCTGATTGGGGTGATCGTCAGTTTACACCATGTAGGCCTTTTGCTAAAGGTCCTAGATTCATAAACATGGTGATGACTTTTGTACTCCATCACAGAGCCTCATGCTCGGTTTTTGTTGTCTCTTCTTGAGCATCTCATTATAGACTTCCCTTCTCATTTCATTCTTTCTATTATAGATGTTCATCTAGATTCAGCATCCCGTGATAAGCTCATTTTTCCTTCCGCTATCACGAGGATCTTACACCATCTTTCTGTTTCTTTTCCCTCTTCTGACCATTTTTCTGTCATGTGTGCCATAGATTACGCTACCGTTAAACGTAGTGAGGCTCAGTTTAGGTCGCGATAGACGGATTTAGCTCCTCCCACCTGTCCAGCTCCGTCTCGATCTGCTCCATCCACATTCGCTCCCTCCTCTTCTTCGAGCGATGTGTCACTAGGAGACATCATGGCACAGCTACAGCGCATGGATGCTCGCCTGGATACACTCTCTATGGAGATGTATTAGGTGAACGTTTATGTCAGTCGTATTGCACAATGACAGGTGTCCATGGGTGGTTATGCTTCTGAGGCTTCTCCTCCACCACCTCCTCCCGTGGCTTCTGATTCTAAGGATGAGGATGATGATGATGGTGATGATGATGATACTTCGGATGATAATGATGGAGATGCTAGCTCTACTGATGAGATGTCTACTTGACACTCTAACCCTTTGTCACTCGTGACAAAAATGGAGAGTAATCATTCTTAGGGGGAAAGTTAGTATAGGACCATTTTGTTAGGGGGAGTGTTGATATGTTTTGAGGGATGTAGTGAGGATATTATGTATCTTTTCTTTTCTTTCTTTTATAGATACATTGTTCTTGTACATTAGGTCTTGTGACCGTTTTTACACATATATTGTACTTATTCTCTTTATATGTGGATGTATGTTTCTTTCACCTACCCTTACGTGTATTGTTTTTTTTTTCTCTCTTTATACACATGCTTCTTATTACTTGTATGCAATCTACTATTTCTGTTTCACACAAAGATGCCTTAATGAGTTTTGTTTAAAAGTGTTTCAGAAATACAGGTTGTCAAAGTCTACTTGCCATAAACTCTCTTCTTGCAAAGTTTTTCAAGAGTTTGTGTTAAGATAGATTTTATTGTATTCAACAAGTGAATATAAGTTGAGTGATTTATGACTTCTCTCATATACTCATTTGTTTGTTGTGGTTTTGTCATGGATTTCCAAAGGGGGAGATTGTTAGGACATATGTGATTCACTTGTTAGGAACATATGTCACTATTTTATGTAATTGGCTTATCCTTTGACAAAACGTACTTTACTTGTATTTGGGTAAATTTAGGATGTGTTTAAATACTTCAAGAAACCATGTTTCAAGATCAAGTGTTGAAGCCTTCAAGTCTGTCCAAGAAAACAAGCTGAAAGTGCAGAGTTACTAAATCTCGACAGCTAGTACGGCAGCTAGCATGTGTCGAGGTTTAAGGAAGCTGTTCAGCCCGTGTGCTCGACACCTGCTCGACAGCTTCTCGACACCTCCTATTTGTCGAGGTTTAAGAATTTCAGAATTCTGATATGATTTTCTTGGAATCTGTGAATATGTCTTTGGGCCTTCTTTTCTCCTAACCCTAGACATATAAAATGATTGTTTTAAGGGCCGTCAAATTGTTCACAAGTTGCACAAGCATTGAGCAAACTCTGTTCAAGAAAATTGTGACCGGAGACGAAGTTCTTGCCCTAGTTCATCTCTTTTTCTTGAAGAAGTTGCTGTGTATATGCACCATAGGGTTTTGTAACCAAGCATCTTCTTGATCTTCATCGTTGGGATGAACTAAAGAACTTTGCAGCAAACAATCTTCTCTAGTTGGTGATTGAAGTTGCGTACTGGGATCCGCGCATTGGTTAGTCACGTACTTGGGAGCCGTGCATCAAAAGGGGAAACTGTCACTACAGAACAAGTCCAATTGAGTATTGGGGTAAGGGTTTAACTGTAGGTTGGTAAGGTACTTGGGATTCCTTTACTTGTAATCGCTTGTTATGATAATAGTAGAGTTTCGGGAGTGGTGACCTGAAAATCACCCGGTGGGGTTTTTGCCGTTAGGTTTACTCCATTCGTAAACAAATCACCGTGTTATTTATTTTCCGCTGCATAATTAGTTTATTAGTGATTTGTTTGTGCTACCACGCATTTGCATGATTAATTTGATTAATTAATAAACTTGACTAATTAATCAATTAATTCATCACAAGGGGTCAACTTGTTTTTGGCCTATCATAGTTGAATAAATTCAACCTTATAGAAAGGATTATATAAAAGATAATTGTACACTTAAATTTATGGAGTTAATTAAAACTTTATTAATTACTGATGCAATTGGTTCATATACTTACTTATAAGTGAAGTTGATAAACATTATAACTTATAATAAGAATCATCCATGGGAGTGATGGGACATAATATATTTCTTACGAAATGTTATAAAATGCACCACACATACAATACCTATTTGGGATTGTTTTATTTGTTTATTTATTTTTTTGAAACCTAAACTAAATATAATATATAACTATAAATGAGCCAAATCAAAACACAAACCCTCCAGAGCAGGGGAAGGTGAGACCTCAATCCAAAAAACACCATTAGAAATATGTCTAACATAATAGAGAAATCCTTTAACAGAGAAAGCTGCCATTACCTTGCCCTTGTCATTCCGTATCATTGCCCAATAACCCGAAGCAACAGGATCCGAGAATACAACAGCATCAAAGTGAGGAGGGATTGTGGATATTGGATAGCTATTTGGTTTCTGGTTGAGAGACTAGTGCGTATGCATGTTGTTTGCTTAGTTTTTATGGGCAGATAAATAAAGAGAGAATTTTTTTATTTTTTATTTATTTATTTATTTTTTAACTAGGTTTTAACGAGAGATGCATTAGCTTTGACTGCTCTAAAATATTTTCTACGATAATGAGACTATTCATAACCATGTATTGAGGCTTAGTCTATAAAGTTGAGGCCTGGGCCGACAAAGATCAACTAAGATGAAATAAACTATTCTAGCTAGAACCCCTGCACTTCTACACAAAGCCGGAATGGCAGATGATAAATTAAAATTTATACATAAAATTACTTATTGGCCCCATGAATTTTCTTTCTGTTGTACGGATTTTGTGTTCTTGGTTTGTTTATGAAAGTTACTGATTCATTAAAAAATACAAAGATAAAAAATTGTGCCTCCAAAGTAGGGGTAGCAAATGGGTGGCTTGGGTTATAAATGGGTTGGGTGTATAATTATCCATTTATCTATTTATGACCCGTTTATATATAAATTAATTATCCATTACCCGTCCAACCCATTTAATTAGTAACCCACCCATTTAACCCATTTAATTTTAATATTGCCACTAACGCATTAGCACATGTCTTGAAACACTTTTCTAACTCATTTAAACTTTCCTTTCTCTCCTAACTTTCTTGGAATCCAAACAAAGCTTAAATTTTTAATAAAAAGAAGAAAACATGAAGACGTGTAGCTCGCCTGAAACAAAAAGAAAGGGATTTTGAGCTCGCCATTGCCGTACCTCGACCAGAGCGCGGACACGGCGGCATAGCAGCTCGAGGAGATCGAGCCGATCTCTGAGTTCAAGGATGGCGACGGTCTGATTCTCTAAGCAGGACGAGATTGACGAGCCCGAGGAGATCGAGCCGATCTCTGAGTTCAAGGATGGCGACAGTCCGATTCTCTGAGCAGGACAAGATCGATGAGCTCGAGGAGATCGAGCTGCCTCCGGCCGCCTTGCCTTTCTCCAGGCTCTTTGCTTGCGCTGACAACCTCGACTGGGCGCTCATGTTCGTCGGCTCCTTCGCCGCCGCCGCTCACGGCACTGCCCTCGTCGTTTACCTTCACTACTTCGCGAAGATCGTCCACGTCCTCAGTATCCGTCCTAACAAAAGAAAGATTTGGATTTGGATTTTTTGTTTTTGCTTTTTTAATATTTTGTTATTAGTTTGGATTTGTGATTTTCTGATTTTCAAGGTCATCGGCTATGTTTTGTAGTGTTTGTTTGGTTGCCGAGAATGTGATCGTGTGCTATTTTGGTTTTGTGTTTGTTACAAGTCTGTTTGGATGATGAGAAAATGTAGGAAATGTCGAAGAGTAGTTGGTAAAGTGTGTTTGATTTTAGAAGGGTTTATTGGGTTTTTGTGGGTTTATTTAAATTTAAATTTTAGATGGGTTTAGTTGTTATTAGTGAATTTATCCATTTAGACCCATCTAATTAAATAACCAAATGGGGCTTTACCCATTTAATCCAAATATTTAAATGGGTTGGGTTAAGACTTATCCAAATAAGGTGGTTATTGGGCGGGTTCATGGATATGGATAAAAATTGCCACCTCTACTCCAAAGATATGTATCATTGAAAATTTAATTGGACCACGATAACATTTGAGTGATAACTATGTAAAAAACAAACGTATTTGCCTTTCTGAGACCTCTCGCATGTGTGGATTATTATAGTTATCACAATGATTTTTTTTATTTTTTTTCCCACTTGCTAATTTGCACATTGTGTTGAATAGCCAGGACCCCCAAAATAGAAATGGGTTCCAAAGCCTCCATTAGTATTATTTGCAACTTCTACATTATAGCAAGATGGTCTTGTCGCATATTTTTTCAGACTTTGAGCCTCCACGTCTATGAACTTGCCACTGTTATCCATGTATCCAATATTTCGAAAATAACTTGCTTTTCCGTAGCCTTCATTCCCAAAATGGCCACTCCCCATTTGAGTCCTTGTATGATGATCACCCAGTTCCGCATTGTAAACCTCTCCACCCCATTCAATTCTGCTAGCACTACTCACTAAATAGTTGAAGATGGTGCCGGGCCAATATCCAAGCACCTGATCTTGCACTTGGAACCACCATTTTCCATTCTCCTGAAGCATAATAAGTTCAAGAATTTAGTGAACATGGCATGTACACAAAATTTTATAGACTACGTACTAAAACTCCTCCAGGCAATGCCGGTTTTTCTTGCCAATGATTGGAATGAGATAATGTCTAAGCATCAAAACGGTTTTACAAAGAGTCAAATTATTTTCCGCAAAGTCCTAGGTTTAGCATGTACAGAAGATATTTTAGAAAGAGTACTAATACTACTAGGAAATAATTTTTTTCAGAGAAGTATAATAACACACACATATATATATATATATATATATAGAGAGAGAGAGAGAGAGAGAGAGAGAGAGAGAGCCGTTTGATTTTTTATTCACCTTATAATATTGTTCTACACATCATAATTACATATACACCATAATCTCTTTAAATAATAGAACATATAATTACATATACAAACACAATCATAATAAATGCCTTATTCTAGGATATATGGTTCCATATAATAAAGGTTTTTTTTTAAAATGAAAAAGTTTAGCCACAAATTTGATTATAGCCTAAGGTTACAACTTCATTCACTATCTTTTTATTGGATGTGAAATTTAACAAATCCATTATTGGATTACATTTTCTTTTTATATTCTCTTTACTTGCAAAAATTTCTAGAAGATAAAAAAAATTATTAGCTATGCCGTCAATCTTATGTTTAAATTTCAAGTTTTGTAGTCTAAAATCATACATTGAAAAAAAAAAATTATGAATCTAATAATAAATAACATCTTATTGACTTTTTGATATGTGTGTTAAAAACATAAAGAATATAAAATCAAATGGCTATATTTTCAAAATATGTAGTTATTTAAAATTTTTAAGTGGGAGTTATAGAATTGAGCTATAACTAAATTTCGTCATTTTCTGAATACCTAGTTCCATATAAAGACTTGATCATTATAAATGTTTATTAATAACAATCATAACTATCAAATTTCATATTTAAGCACAAACAAAAAGGAATAGAAATCAAATTTATGTGCATTCAATGTCTTATCAACTAGTTATTTTTATTTAGTAAAAAAAAAAATACTAGTTATTTTTATAAATATTGACTTGGTAATTTTTTTATTGGAGTAATATAATTTTCATATAGTCCCCAACATTGACATCACTTTATATTAATCATTGTATATCCTCTTTAAATAAATAAAAAATAAAAAATCATTGTATCTCATTTTAGTAACGAAAAAATTGTGATTTTTTTTTTATATATATATATTAGAATATTTGTTTTAGGAAATAAATATATGTATTACCTTGTATATGGTTATCCCTATATCGAATTGCTGTGCAGAATACCTGGAAACAGGTTCTATGGGAGAATCAAGGGAAAAATTCTTGTTTACTTGCACGAAACCAGGACATTCTAGATTGAAGCATCCCGTACTTTGGTAACCATCACTCTTAATTACAAGGACAAGAGTAAGTTAGTTCAAGAAACACTTGCACGAAATATTTTATTTATTACTAATTTTAAACATTGAAGGTAACTGACTTGATTTAAAAAGGCTGCACTTGATGATAGCGCAGGTGGATAGACTTGTTCTAAAATTCTAATGCAAATTTAATCTTATTTTGGAAAAAAAGTAATAAGCAAGCAAATTAACTTACAGTCCAAAATGTGAACAACTTTGTCTTGTTTTCTGGTGAAGTAACCTGAAAATGAAATGAAATGCTTGTCAATATATTATATATACCGCAAACTTCTATTTTCAAAACTAATATCAGTTTTCTTAGGTACATTCAAATAGCACCAAGTTTCTAATCATATCAAAGTTTTTGGTTTTAATTCATTCAAAAAAATGGTTTTAAAATTTCACTTTTATTCATTTTCTCTTGTACTCGTGAAGGAACAAACTCGCCTGCTAGTTGGACCTTCTCTTGTAATCGGGAAGGAACCATCCCTATCTCTTTAATTTTGCATTATCTGTTGGGTTCTTGTGAAGTAGATGATAACAGTTCGTATCTCATTTTGCCTTTTGTGTAATATGTCCTGTTTCATTGCCCAAAAAAAAATCTTATTTTCTGAAGCTTACCTTCCATCCGGCTTCGATAGTGTTTAATTCTTCATCAGGACCTGCTAAAACCCATATTTGAGCAAGACTAAATTCTCCATCATCAACGACAGGGTTCCATACATTTAATGATGCACGTGCGCCATAGATTTCGCCAACCCCGAAACTAACAATGGCATGCTAGTTCAAAATAGAGTAATTCGAGTGTAATTAGTTTAAAGCGTACGGTGCATCTTGATTATATATGTACAACTATCACGTCATTTGATAAAAATGATATACCTCATGATTACTGATATCATAAAAGCTATGATTAAGTTGTGTTCTACGTGGTATCCATTTGACACCACGAGTGTATTCATCTTCTTGTGTTCGTCTTATGGGGACCGTTCCTTCCGGGCATTGTCCATTTTTATGCCAATTTTGGAATAGCTCAGCTTGATATGATTTCTCTTTTGGACTGCTTGGGATTGAGTTGGGTTTCATCTGATCAACCAAAGTCAAATTACTAGTTTTAATCCTCAGTGATCATAATGAAAAGCTAAAGCAAAGAATCATATATATGACCTAAGAAATAAGAAATTGCAATGTGGAGTTAGTACTTCTCTTCAGCTTCAGCTTTAATTTTCTTTATTTATTATTTCGTTTCTTTTCTCTTTTAATAATCTCGCCCCCATAACTTATACCAAAGTAATGAAAAAAAAAATATAAAGGAAATAATTAACTATCTGATTTTTTTCATCCATAATATTTAGCAAGGATGGAAAGAGAACTATAAAAAAGGCAAGATGAAATGTGTATGATATGCAAATGCATGTAAAATAAATTTTTAGCTATGGATTTTTTTTTTCTTTTCTTTTCTTTGGGGAGTTGGGGATGGTGGGGAAATAGTGGCAAATTCATCACAATACCATGGTTTTGAAATCTAGACCGTTCAAACGACCAACAAAGTGAAAGGTTTAAGATTTTTGAGGTTGGATCAAGATTTAGCTGAGATCAAACCATAACGTATTTTTTTTAATAAATTTAATTCATAAATTTTCTTTATATATAATAATTTTCCAATTTTGACCGACACAAAACTTGTGGCCCAATGGTTGACACACCAAACATGCATATTTGCTAAAAGAATGCAATTTCAAGCCCTATACATTTGATAGACTATAGTAGACCCTGTTGTTTGGTTGTGATTCATTATTGAGAATAGTTATTCATTAAAATGATGAATAATTATTCCTTATCAAAAGTTCTAGATTCCAAAAAGCCCTCGTTTAGTTGTCACTGTCTCTCATGCTAGCTTCTTCTTCTCCTCTCTCTCTCTCTCTCTCTCTCTCTCTCTCTCTCTCTCTCTCTCCTGCGAATTCTAGCACTTGCTGCAATCTAAAATTGTTTGCTACCCACGAATAAGGATTTTAGATTGGCATATTTTCTACAACCCTAGTAATATTTGTCGCTAATTTTTGCAATTGATTTTTTTCTGCTTTATTGTCGCTGCTTTAGCCATGATAGTAAATCTCAAAATTTGAGCACATTTGAGGTCCTTAAGCCTATTGCTCTGATGCTTCGGTGATATTATATTACTTTTAAAAATCATGATGAGTTACAGTGATATTGGAAATTATAATATTCTTTTTTTTTTTTTTTTAGAATCAAGACAGGAATAAGATGTTAAACTAGACCCACAAAGTGTAATATAATTTCATAAGTGGGGGTGTTATAGGAAATTTGGTTTAAGTATGCTTTCATTCTACCTATTAAATATAGATCCAAAGTTCTATTCCTACGTTTTTACCAATCAATTGAATAGTAATATTTATTCAATTACACCTCTTTTATTATTTGTAATATTTATTCATATTCCTATGTAATCACCATTATAATGTATCAAACGTGGCCTTAGTTTCCAGCCTCAACTTTCCCAAGATGCCAATTGAACTTAACACTATGTTTGGCAAAATGGAGGGTGAGAGAAAGGAAAAGAAATTGAGAGAGGGCAAAGAGTGGAAATGGAAGAAAAGAGAAAATTTTCATCCTTCATGTTGTTTGGTTAAAAGGAAAAAGACGAAGGAAATGATTTCAAAATTTTTTTTTTTTGAAAAAGTAAAATTTAAACTATCTATTTCACACTTTTTTCCATTTCTTTCCAATTTGGAAGAAAATTAAATGGAGTAATTATACATAACCCACCTGTGGTTTGGGCGAAAATCACCTTGTCTACCCGTGGTTTGAAAAGTGTCACTTAACCTACCTATGGTAAACTCCGTTTGTTTTCCATAACCCACCTTTGTTAAAAGTAAGGGTAAATAGGTATTTTTGCATGCTTTTTATGTCTCTCTCCTCTTAAAACAGAAAACACATACAAAAATAAGACAAAACAAAATCAAAAGATGCTATTTGTAAATATTTTAGAAACTTGGTTCTAGAACACCAATAAAGCACAAAAGGTCTCTGTAACACGTTAAAAGAAAATAACAGCCAAAATTTTTTTACTTAAAAAAAAAAAAACTTTATCCATTATTTCTTCTCTTTGATTTAATTAATATCTCACACGCTCTCTCTCTCCTCTCTTGCTCTCTGTGTCTACCTCTCTCTGTTCTCTCTATCTCTCTCATCTCTCACACTAAAATTCAGATCGGTAGTAGCACGATGCGGACAGTGAGGAGCACGAGGTGGTTGTATGAGTTTGGGTTTTGATTTGTAGAGCAGCACAACTGCTTTGAGTCTGAGATTTGAGGTGGAGCGTGACGTGTGGGTTGTGATTTGAGTTTTGGGATTTGGTTATGGTCAATCTGAGATTATAGCTTGGTTGTGGTGGATTTCTACCGATGAAAGGTGGGTAATGCTGGTGAATCTCAAACCTTCGAATGACATGGATTTTTTCTTAGAGTACAGCCGCTACAATTTATGAACACGAAGAAGAACTAATCTGGGTTTGAATAGCTAGGAACTAGATATAAGTTTTTTTCCTTCTTTTAATAACAGGTTTAGGATACATGCTGTCCTCGAAAGGACAACGTAGATCTCTTACTTTCAACTTGTCTCTGCGCCAATCACCAAGTCTTCCCTTCAAGTAGTAAGGGTTAAGTGGTTGTGTAAAGTCACATAACCAAAACTCGAAGGCGAGGTGATCGCTAAAGCTAGGAACGCCCGAACAATACCAAAGTCTCGACCACCGGTTAGAAACTCGATGGGGATTCAAACTGCCTACAGGATTGATCGGATCGGGGTGCGAACCTGAAGTAAATTCATTCTCTTTGGCTGAAAAGTCAATCTTCATCAAGACAGCTGACCGAGTCAAAACCTACTGCTCAAGTCTGACGAATGCCGTTCATGAGCTGGTAAAGTCGAGATCAATCAACTGGAATCGGATTGCCACACCCGGCTTTCCTGGTGAAAAGAAAAGAGTCGCTTTCCTTACTAACTGAACACCATCCCCATCTCTATTTGAGACAGATAGAGTTTTCACACAAACGTCTTGACTCGCCTTTATATTATGTGCAGGTTGTAGATATAAGTTTTAGCATTCAACCTCAATTATTTCTGTCTTCTAGTCAATGAGAACCTAGAACAATACTATAAAAAAGTAGATCTGGTGGTGTTATTGGCTTTTTGCTTGACATTAAAGACTGAAAAGGTAGAAATAAAGTAGAGAAGGTTTATTGGCACGGACAATTTCATGGTGGTGTGATTGGCTTATTGCTAAGTGCTCAGATTTTTTGTTGTTTTTTTTGTTTGATTTATTACATTTTTGTAATTGTTGTTTAGAGTTTTGAATATATTAATTTTTACATAACCCTCCCTTTTTGATCTTGTTTTGTCTTGTTTTTGTATGTGTTTTTTGTTTTAAGAGGAGAGAGACATAAAAAGCATGCAAAAATACCTATTTACCCTTATTTTTAACAAAGGTGGGTTACGAAAAACAAACAGAGTTTACCATAGGTGAGTTATGTGTAATTACCCCAAATTAAATAGTGGATTTGGAGTGAAACAAAATCCTTCGGTTTCATTTATCTCCCCTTCATTTCCATCCAACAAAACAATGGAAGAGTTTCTTTTCCCTCATTTTTCCCTCAATCCCTTTCCCTTCGATCTCTTTTCCCTTGAACCAAATATAGTCAAAAAGTCTTGAAGTGGTCCTCATCCCTCAGCGACTTTGTTTTTATTCTTTCTTTCTTTTTTCTTTTCTTTAAATTACAAGAAAATTACATGAAAATTGAAATAACCCTCAAAAAAGAACTGAAAAATTACAAGTTATATGAAATGTTTGAGTGAACAACAACAGTGACAGAATTAATTAAAATACTGAATAAATTAATTAAAAATCAAGTAAAGAAACCTGAATAATATGATTTTTGAGAAATGGATGATCAAAAGCAGGTTGTTGGTAAATATCAACACAATCAATTGTATCACCATCCTCGCCCTGTAAATTCATTAAAACCTTAAATAAGATTGGAATATATGTATATATTGAATCAAAATAAAAGGAAATAGAAAGAAAGAATTATTTAGTATTCATTATAACCTCAATGGTTTTGATGGTTCCTTTTTGCTTAATGAAGCCTTTATTTTTCATAGTCTCAATCCTTCTTCCACCAACAAAGCTATCTCCTAACACATAAGATAAAGCAAACAAAAAACACATGAAGCATTCTAGTTTATTGTTAACGACGTAAGCCATGGGAAACAAAGCTGCAAAAGTCACTTATTACGGAAATTAGGCTTTGAATAAACCACATGTGTGCGTGCTCACACGTCTATATATAATAGTCTAGGATCTGTTAAGTGGTTTATGTCAATATATTAATTTATTATCATGCATTAATTATCTAAATTCATTTATTTTCATGTATTTATTCTCCATATGTGATGCACTAATGATTAATTTATATAAAATGAACTTCAATGATTTTCTTTTTAAACGTCTATATATAATAGTCTAGGATTCTGTCAAAGGGTATATGCCTTACAAAAACATGCAGATTCTCTTCATTTAGCTTTCCACCTCATTAACATCAAACATATCAATTTATGCCAATATATTAAAATATTATTATGCATTAATTAGCTTTCCTCCATACTTGCGAAATTTCAAGATGATCAATATTCATATTTCAAGTTTTTGAATTTAAATTTTGCATATAATTAATAGGGTAAATTGCAAATTACACCCCTAAAGTTTGAGGGTGATTGAATTTTACACCCTGAAGTTTCAGAATTTGTATTTTACCCCCTGGAGTTTGGCAATGTTTGGATTTTACATCCTAACGTTTCAGAATTTGGATTTTACCTCCTATATTTTAGAAGTGTTTGGATTTTACTCTCTAAAGTTTTTGGGCGTTTGGATTTTACACTCTAAAGTTTCAGAATTTCAAGGTGTAAAATCCAAATAATCCTAAACTTTAGGAGGTAAAATTCAAGTTCTAAAACGTCAGGGTATAAAATCCAAACACTCCAAAATTTAGGAGATAAAATCCAAATACTGAAATTTCAGGGTGTAAAATCCAAACACTCTCAAACTTTAGGAGTGTAATTTGTAATTTACCCTAATTAATATAAGTTTTGAATAGTAAATAACATCTGATTGATACAAAATTTAAAGAGCTGTTTGTTTTTTTTTTTTTTTTTTTTTTTTTTTTTTTTTTGTGTGTGTGGAAATTTGATACTTACATTGAGGGTGGGAGTATTTGAGCCCTTCATGTTTCTATTGGAAACACTAGGAGGGGCCTGTTGAGCAACAAGACTCTTTGAAAATGACATAATGAACATGTCATTTATCATGCATTTTTTTATAAGTAATTAATTATCATGTATTATTATTTTTTATATAAGTCATTAATTATCATTAATTCATTAGGTAAATGCATTTATTTTCATTTTTTTGCCTTCCATTTATTTTCAAATATTAATTTTTCATAAATGGTGCACTAATGATTTATATAAAAGGAACTTCAATGATTTTTTTTTAATAAAATATTATAAGAACACTTATTATTAGAAAGAAATTCTATTGCATTTAAGTAAAAAAATAATAATAATAAAAAATTTATGTTATTTGAAATATGACATTTTTTCTCATGTTTAGTTACTTTAGCAACATAAAATGATAACCATCATAATGAGACAAGTGCCATTTTCCTACTAGTCATTGAACTACAAAGCTCCAAACATGTTTGGAGTCAAACTATTTCTATATATTTATTAATTATTATTCTTTTTTTTTCTCATAAAAAAATTTATCATTCTTTTTTTTATAAGTAATTAATTATCATGAATCACTATTTTTATATAAGTAATTAATTATCATGCATTCATTAGGTAAATGCATTTATTTTCATTTGTTTACCTACCATTTATTTTCATATATTAATTCTCCATAAATGGTGCATTGATGATTTAAAATTATACACACACACATATAAACTTAAGCAATGTTATGCCACTCACTATGTCATCGATCAAATATTCATATTTTAAGTATTTTTTTAATTTAAATTATGCATACAATATTTTAAATGCATATATTTTCATGTACTGATTATTTATAGGTGGTATACCAAATATTTATGTAAAATGAGTTTTTATATTTATTTTGTAAGATTTATATAAGAGTTTTTTTTTTTTTTTTTTTTTGAGAAAGAATATAAGAAACTATTGATTTAGAATATAACATTATTTCTGAAATTGAGTTTCTTTGGCAAAAATTAAAACAAAAACAACAAAAAGATAAAACATTTTTAATTACATTCAATCTAGAATTTAAAAGATATATTTTTATAAGGAAAATTTTCCCCATAATCATTTTTAAAAGGATTTTATAGAAGATAAGTGTACACATAATTAATGAAGTTAATTAAATCTTTGTAAATTTACTAAGCAATTGGTTCATATACTTTTTTTGTTTTTTTTAGCAGAATGGGGGTTCATATACTTGATTATGATTAAATAAGTTATAATATCATAGGACATAATATTATTTCTTGTGAAATGTAACAAAATGCATCAAATATCGCGTAGGACATCAACTAGTTGGTTCTAGTTGAGAGATTAGTGTGTGCGCGCGCGCGCGCATGCGCATGTCATCAGTTTACATTTTTTGGGCAGTTAACAAAGAATTTTTTATAGAGTTTCTTTCAGTTGTTTTTTGATTTAATTAGATTTTAACAAGAGATGCTTTACTCGTGACTAATCTAAAATATTTTCCATTATAATGAGACTATTTAAAATATTGAATTGTGATACAAAAGGGTAAGTGCAAAGAACCTGGTGGTGAATTTCCTAATACCAAAAAATCAGGCTATATATTTGAGATTGAGGAGGAGGCATATTCTCTATTATATATGTAATCAAGCCATCGAACAAAATATAAATAAATGATATAAACACCACCTTTGTAAATATATATATATATATATATATAATTTATTTAGGATCTTCCAAAAGTAATCTACCTTGTATGGTTTTACCGCAGTATTATTGCTGATTTTGTATCTCAATTGATATAAAAAAAAATAGGACGGACTTAGACAAAAATAAGAAAATGTTTCTTTATTTGTATCAATTGTTGGAGTTGTGTTGGACGCCTATCCGATAAAGACATAGTTTTAGAGGAAATAGTAAAGATTGGGAAGTGTTTTTGAAATATTTCTTTTTAGTATTAATTGCTCAGCTATATGGAGCATAGTTTGTATTTGATCTGATTTGTGACCCGACCTGACATGGAAGCGTAAGCTACTTAATGATTTTAAATGAGAGATTTTATTAGGTTTAGTCCATGGAGCAGAGGATTAAGCCAATAGGGATGAAATAAGAAGGTGACAAACATGAATGAGATTATTCTAGAAGCCTGCACTGCACTTCTACATAATCTCCACCATGCATGAACTCATCTGCGCCAAACTTAAAACTTAGGCAATTCAGTGAACTCACTGATCACAAGGTGACAAACTATGTGGCTTCAATGAACTTCGGCTCACAAATAAGGTTCTTCAATATTTAATCAACATTGGTGGGATTTTCTATTTTTGTCTTTCATGGGAAGGCTCTCTAGATCTAATTTGTATAGCAGTTTCTCAGAAAGAAAATCGTAATGACCAATTTGGGCTGAAGAGCAATTTGTAACAAGAACTAAAAAAGTAAGAAGGATGTCAAAGGAAGAATAGAGAACAGAAGAGACATCAAATCTAAATGTTCTTTGTTACAAGTGCTTATTCTACTAGCAAGCATAAGCACTTGCTAGTAGAAGGAATAGTTCTTTCTGTTCTTCTCGTTCACTCAGTTAACCTAATGAGGCTTCTATTAGGTTACTTTTTTCTTTTCTTTTTTGTTCCAATAGCAATTCCGACAGTTTTGTTAGTTTTGGTGCTTCTCAGTAGTGCAGAATTTGACTAGTCTTTGAAAATTGTTCCCCGAGCATATTAGTGAATAAATAATGGCGAAAACATCATTTTGGTTCCTACATTTTGGGGTCATAGTCAATTTAGTCCCTACATTTTGGTGCTAGTCAATTCGGTCCCTATAATTTTCAACTTACACTCAATTTGGTCCTTACTGTTAACTTACTAACGGAAAATGCTTACATGGCAAACAATATGCACTGTTGGCACACTTAAATATGTAATTAATGTAATGTAGAAGATTTGGACCAATTAAAAATTGTCACATCAATTAAAAAAACACAATAAGCTGCAACTCAATTAATCTGAGTTTTCAACCCCAGAAAGATCCCACTTCACCCATGACCCACATAGCCCCATTCATCACTTGTCAATCAAACTCAACCTTCATCTTCATCTTCATCTTCGTTGCCGAGTTGTGGAGATATCGGCACCAATGGCAAGCGGCATAGCAATGAAGATAAAGATGAAGTGGCTGAGAATGGGTTGGTTTGACAAGTAATGGACAGGGTTGTTTGGGTCATGGGAGAAGTGAAATCTGTCTGGGTTGAAAACTTAGATTAGCTGAGTGGGAGCTTACTGTGTTTTTTTAATTGACGCTGCAATCTTTAATTGGTCCACATCTTTTACATGGCATTAATTGCATATTCAAGTGTGCCAGCAGTGCACGCTATTTGCCACGTACACATTTTCTGTTAGTGAGTTAATGGTATGGACTAAATTAAATGTGAGCTGAAAATAACATGAACTAAATTGACTGTTACTAAAATGTATGGACCAAATTGACTATGACCCCGAAATGTAGAGACCAAAATAATGTTTTCGCCAAAAATAATTAGACCACAAACAAAAATATTAAGTGATAACTGTGTAAACCAAAACATTTTCACCTTTCTGAGATCTCTAAAATCTGTGAATTATTATTATTATTATTTTTTATGGGAACATGTGAATTATTATTGTTATCACAATGACTTTCTTTTCCCCCACTTGCTATTTTGCACATTGTGTTGAATACCCAGGACCCCCGAAATAGAAATGGGTTCCAAAGACTCCATTGGTATTATTTGCTACTTTTACATTATAGCAAGATGGTTTTGTTGCAACTGTATTCAGACTTTGAGCCTCCACATCTCTGAACTTGCCACTGTTATCGGTATATCCAATATTTCGAAAAAAACTTGCTTTTCCACAACGTCCTTTACTGCCGAAATGGCCACTACCCATTTGAGTCCTTGTGTGATTACCATTCGGTTCCGAGTTGTAAACCTCTCCACCCCAATTAATTTTGGTAGCATTACTCGCTAAATAGTTGAAGATGGAGCCAGGCCAATACCCAAGTACCTGATCTTGCACTTGGAGCCACCAATTTCCATTCTCCTAAAGCATATAATAAGTTCAAGAGTTTAGTGAGCAACGCATGTACCCCAATATTATATGGACTACAAAATCTCCCCTAGGCAATGTCTGTTTTTTTTGGTTATGATTGGAATTAAATAATGGCTGAGTATGAAAACGGTTTTACGTACATAGAGTCAAAAGCATTTTCCCCAAAGTCTTGTCTTTGCATGTACATAAGCTATTTTAGAAAGAGTAATACTATGAAATAATTTTATTTAGAAAACTATAATAATATATATCGAACTAAGACCGTTTGATTTTTAATTCAGCTCATAATATTGTGCCACATTCACATAAACTTTTGAGACAAATTTACTCATCACTATTCTATTATATATTTTTCAATTCAATTAAATTTATATTCTATATTTAAATTGTCCATTAAAACATTACTACAACATAATTTCTTTAAATAGTAGAACATATAATAATTATATGGAAAAATTTTGGCTCTAACCACCAATCCTAAATCCTTGTAATGTGAATTGCATATGATGAAACACATGTCATCTTTCTATTAGTGGTTGAAGTCAAGCACTTTTCAAATTAAATAAACAAACACAATCATAATAAATGTATTATTCTAGGATGTATAGTTGCATATAAAGATTTCATCATTATAAATTTTTATTAATAAAAACAATAATTATCAAATTTCATATTTAAGCACGAACAAAGAGGAATAGAAATTATATTATGTTAACCATCACGCACCCTTGATGCGATGATCACTCTACAAGTATAAGTACTTATTAGGTGTGAGGAATAAGAGCTGGAGTTCAAGTAAATCCTTATAATATAAATTGCACATGATGGAACACATGTTATCTTTCTATTAGTGGTTGAATTCAAGCACTTTCCTAATTACATATACAAACACGATCATAATAAATGTATTATTCGAGGATGTATAGTTGCATATAAAGATTTAATCATTATAAATTTTTATTAATAAAAAAAATAATCATCAAATTTCATATTTAAGGACAAACAAAGAGGAATAGAAATCATATTATGTTAACCACCACACACACCTGGTGCGATGATCACTCCACAAGTATCAGTGCTAGCTTGTTGGGTGTGGGGGTAAGAGTTGGGGTTCAAGTCTCCAAGAGAGAGCTTCACACACGTACATTTACACTTTGTTTGTTTCAACATAAAATATTTGCAGAGGTAAAATATTTTACAAGTAAAATATTTTGCAATAAAATATTTTCATCTTACAATGTTTGGTTGTATACATGAAAATGCTGTGTAAAAATTTTTACATAAAATATTTGCAGATGTAAAATATTTTACATATAAAATATTTGCAAGAAAATATTTTTATTTTACAGTGTTTGGCTGTATACATGAAAATGCTGTGTAAAATATTTTCTAGTGTTTGTCACAACGTAAAATGGAAGAAAAAAAACTATTAAAATTTTCAAACATTTTCTTTAACTTCCAAAAAATTATATGTCTTGGATAAATATAAATCATCCATAACATAGATAATACATCCATAATATAGATATATTCCTTCAAAGAATATATTCAATGCACCTGTAAACATATATATTTACGGACCTGTAAACAAATAATCTGAATAACGAAAAAACACCCATTATGCCCAAAAAAAAAAATGATAAAGCATCATTCATAACATAGATATAATCCTAATAGCAGAAATATATATTCAATGCACCTATAAACATAAATAACAAATCAACCCTAACATTTATGTGCTTTGCATGACTTACTAACTAGTCATTTTCATATAATCCCCACCAATTTCATATATTCTCTTAAAAATCATTGAATGTCAATTTAGTAGTCACAATAAAATTGTGAATTTTTTTTATCTTAGAATAACTATTTTAGGAAATAAATTTATGGATTACCTTATAAATGGTTATCCCTACGTCAAATGAATGGGTAGCGTTGGAAACAGGTTCTAAGGAAGAACCAAGGACAAAATTTTGGTTTACTTGCACGAAACCAGGACATTCAAGATTGAAGCATCCTTCATTTTGGTAGCCATCGCTCTTAATTAGAAGAACAAGAATAAGTTAGTTCAATAAACACTTGCATGAAATATATCATTTACTAACTGCTGTTAAATGGTAAATTAAGGTAACCGTTTTGATTTATAAAACATGCACTTGATGATAGGGAATAAGCAAAATTAACTTACAGTCCAATATGTGAAAAGTCTTGTTTTGTTGTCACGTGAAGTAGCCTGAAACAAGGAAATGAAATGTTTATCAATTTATTAATTATATATATATATATACCGTAAATTCTTATTTTCAAAATTTATATCAATTTTCTTAGGTACATTTGAATAGCACAAGTTTCTAATCATATCAAAGATTTTGGTTTTAATTCTCTAAAAAAAAAAAAGTTTTTGGTTTTAAACTTTCACTTTTGGTCATATCAGTTTTGTATCTTGTGTAATATGTCTAGTTTAACAACCAAAAAAATATAAATTTTAGTTTATTGATATTTAACAATTTTGTAAAGAAAACCTTATTTTCACAAGCTTACCCTCCATCCAGCTTCCACTGTGTTTAATTCTCCAGAAGGACCTGATGCAACCCATATTTGAGCAAGACTAAATTCTCCATAAGAAACAAAAGGGCTCCATACGTTTAATGATGCCCGTGCTCCATAATATTCGCCACCCTCCAATTTGACAGTTGCATACTAGTTCAAAATATCAAACTCATATGTAAGAAATAAATTTTAATTTATAAATGAAATAGATATATTCGACTGTAATTAGTTTAAAGAATACAAATATAACATAATTTTATCCATGTAAAAATATCATGACATTTGATAAAAATGGATTATACCTCATGACCACTGGATTCATAAAAGCTATGATTAAGTTGTGTTCTTCTATGTGGTATCCATTCATCTTCTTGTGTTCGTCTTATGGGGACTGATCCTTCTGGACATTGTCCATTTTTATGCCAATTTTGAAATAGCTCAGCTTGATATGAATTCTCTTTTGGACCACTTGGGATTGAGTTGGGTTTCATCTGATCAACCAAAGTCAAATTACTAGTTTTAATCATCAGCAATCATAATTAAAAGCTAAAAAAGAGAATCATATTACCTAAGAAATAAGAAATTGCATTGTGGAGTTTTTATTTTTATTTTTTTTGAGAAGGACATTGTGGAGTTAGTGCTTCTCTTTAGCTTAAGCTTTTAGTCTTCATTTATTATTTCAATTTTTATAATCTCACCCTTATAACTGATATGAACGTAATGACAAAAAATAAAAAGGAAATAATTAACTCTGATTTTTCCATCCTAAAAATTTAGCAAGTATGGTTATATTAAAAGAGAATTATAACAAGGGAAAGAAGAAATGTGTATGATATACAAATGCATGTAATATATATATATATATATATTTATATATATATATATATATTTAGCTGTAGATTTTCTTTTTCTTGAGAAGTTAGTTCCTCAACTTTCCCAAGAGCCTCATTGAGCTCAACACTATGTTTGGCAAAATAGAGGGTAAAAGAATGGAAAATAAATTGAGAGAGGGCAAGGAGAGAAAATGGAAGAAAGAGAAAAATCTCATCCTTCATGTTGTTTGATTCAGAGGAAAAAAAGGAAAGGAAATTATTTAATTTTTTTTAAAAGTAAAATTTAAACTAACTATTTCACTATTTTCTCCATTTAATTCCAATTTTGAAGGAAATTGAATGGTAGATTTGTAGTAAAACAAAATCCTTCCATTTCCTTTCTCTCCCATTCATTTCCATCCATTCAAACAATGAAAAGGTTTCTTTTCCCTCATTTTCCCCTCACACCCTATCCCTTCTACCTCTGTACGTGCCCATGAACCAAATATAGTGAAAAAGTTTTGAAGTGGTCCTCATTCCTCAGCTGCTTTGTTTTGATTATTTCTTTTCTTTAAATTACAACAGCATTACATGAACATTGAAATAAAAGTCCAAAAGAAGAAATATCAAATTACAAATTATATGAAATAAATGAATAAACAACAATGGTAACAAAATAAATAAATTAAAAATCAAGTAAAGAAACCTGTATAATATGATTTTTCAAAAATGGATGGTCAAAAGCAGGTTGTTGATAAATATCAACACAATCAACTGTATCACCATCCTCGCCCTGTTAAGATTCACTAAAACCTTAAATAAGCTTGGAATAAAAATAGAAGGAAAAGAAAGAAAGAAAGAAAGAAATATGTATTTAGTACTCATTATAACCTCAATGGTTTTGATGCTTCCTTTTTGCTTAATCAAACCTTTATTTTCCAAAGTCTCAATCCTTCTTCCATCAACAAATCTATCACCTAACACATAAGATAAAGCAAATAAAAAAAACATGAAAAATTCTAGTTTATCGTTAATGACGTAAGCCATGGAGAAACAAAACTTCAAAAGTCGCTTTTTTTTTTCTTTTTTTTAATAAAACTTCTGTCTAAAACTTAATACTTCCATAGAAAAAGTGATAAAAAATATTGTGGAAATTAGGTGTTGAATAAACCACGTGTGCGTGCTCACACGTCTAAATATAGAGGTTAAATTTTTTAAGGATGTGATGTGAAACTTAAGTTTTACACATTCTAATCTCAATATATCATATCATCATATTACATATTAAAGAATATGCATAATCACACCTAATCAATTCTAATGCTTATCTGAAAATTCAAATCAACTAGAAGTTTATTAAGATGTTATTAAGTGTGTGGTAGGATGTATTGAGTTTTAAATAAATAAATAAAAGTCGATGTAACACCCCTTCTTTACCAAATTCAGACTCCTATTTATAATCTAAGATTCTCTTAGGTGGTTTATGCCTTGTAAAAAAATGAGCACTCTCTTCATTTAGTTGTCCACCTCATTAACATCAAATATATCAATTTATGTAAATAAATTAATCTATTATCATGTATTAATTAGGTAAATGCATTTATTTTCATATTTATTTTTGACAAATGAAGGTATCCAGATCTTTTCGAGTATCTGACTACTCCGTTGGATGTATGTAGTCTTTTCATCCCACATACATCAGGTTATTACATGAGAGAATCCCATGAGATGGCCCCCACGATGTTGGCGAGAGATTTCGAATCCAAAATCTCATGGCCTTAAAAACTACTGAGACAACCCCTTAAAGTTTATTTATTATATTAATTCTCCATAAATAGTGCACTAATTAATGATTTTATAAAAGGAACTTAAATGATTTTTTTTTTTTTGATAAAATTTACGTAAGAATACTTATTATCAAAAAGAAAAAAATATTTGATTCGGAATTGAAAAATGTTTTGAATGCTCTTGTTATTAAATATGCTTTTGTTTTCTGATGGTTTTTGTTTTAATGTTTTTGAATGTCATATTTCAAAGTACAAAGTTTGTCTTCAGTCACTAATAGAAATATGACACGTCCCATCATATGCAATGCACATGACTCACTTGGTTAATTAGGTTAAGTGAGTTATGTGCGTTGCAAATGTCAATAACACATGTTATCTTCTTATTGGTGGTTGGAACCAAGAATTCAAACATGTTTGGAGCCAAACTTTATCATTTTCGAAATATTAATCTAATCAAAAGTTATTAGGTCATACATATATCGAACTAACGTTGTAGTAACCAAAATTTTTGTTATGTAATTAAATAGAATATTGGATGCATTTATTTTCATGTGTTAATTATTTATAGGCAATGGCGGCTCTATGATTTTTTTTAGGGGGTTAGTAAGAAGATGAATTTTTCGATCTACATGTTTTCCTTATTACAATTTGTCCATAGTATGCATTTGCAAGAGAATAAAAAATATACTTTTAGTTCATTTGGCATAATGTTTCTTAATAAAGATAAACACACTAATTATTGTTGCTAAGATTAAATCTTGGAAACCATTTATTGTTTCTAAATATAATAAACATATTAATTATGACAAATGTTACGTCCACAACATTTTCACAACAAATCTTAGTTGAAAAGTTGTTAATTGTTGTTATTAGTAGGCAAAAATGTAATTTTAGCAGTGGATTTAAGTTAAAAACCCATAATAATTTGCCACTTAAGACTTACTGTGAAAGTATGGTGAAAATGTTGTGGATGTAACACTTCTCTATTAACTATTGTTGTTTAGTAAACCGCAAGCTAGATCTAAATACAATAAACATTTTATCTATTGTTTCTTTCAAATTTGTTTAGATCTAAATGAGTTTTTTATAAGGTTTAAGATGAACAAATTTCTACTATTGTTCTTAGACTATTTTGTTTGTGTTTAAAAAATCCAAGATATTGTTAAGAGAACTATATCCAAATTCAAGGATCAACGTCTGGAGATTGACATCTTTGCTCAAGCTCCTACAGCTTTGAAAATTGAAATCTTCTCCTTAATGGGAAAAGTTTAGGTCCAGTGTCTCTAGTAAATATGAAAGCTCAAATTTGTGTTAAAAACACAAAAGCTTGTTTAGACCCCTAATTAAAAATTAAGACTAGATTGCTTTTACTCTAACTTATCTAAGTGCAGAACAAGAGTAAATGAAACACAATAAACTGATAAAACTACTCTAGTGCATAAGCATGAACAACAAGCAATAAAAG
The DNA here is from genome assembly GCA_030021035.2 of Notholithocarpus densiflorus. Lineage (NCBI taxonomy): Eukaryota > Viridiplantae > Streptophyta > Magnoliopsida > Fagales > Fagaceae > Notholithocarpus > Notholithocarpus densiflorus. Next base: position 68,511 of record JARYZH020000287.1, on the reverse strand, counting down.
TAAAGCACAAGAGTAAGAGCAGAGAGAATGCAAACATAAGATAACACGCCGATGTGTTATCGAAGAGGAAACTGAAGAACTCGGCGAAAAACCTCTCCGCCACCCTCCAAGCGGTAAATCGATTTACTAGACAATAAGTTGAGATACACAAATAGCAAGAGACCCTCCAAGCCTAATCTACCCAATGTACCTAAACCCTCCAAGCTCCTACGCCAACAAGGCTTCTCGGAACCGTGTCTTGTCTAGCTTTCTAGATCCCGCAATACGCATGATTACATCCGCCAAGCCTTACCGGCTTCTTTTGGTAAATCCCCAAAGCTTCCCAAGCTCCAAAACACTCTCTACACTCTGAAAAGATGTGGGTTGTGTTTGGGTACAAATCTCCTCTCAAGGTAAGATAATGGGAGAGGGAATGAGAAGATGCTAGAATGATTTCTCACTAAGGATATGTAACTCTCTCTCTAAAAGATGGGTGTGTGTGTATTGTAGAAAACCTATCTAGAGTTTTTCTCTCTGAATGGCCTTCTTACAATTTATGAGTAATGAGAGTATATATAGTATGGGTGAAGAGTAAAAAAGTCACACTTAAAAATCATCCAGGCAAACTGTTTCGCGACTATCTCGCGGGAAGGCCTTACCCGCGAGACACTCGCAAAACTGACAGCTTGGCACAACTCTTCAGCTTCCAGTTATGTGCTTCTCACGTTGCTACTTCGCGGGTTAGTTTCTTGCGAGCTTCTCACGAAATCCATTGATTCTTTAATTAAGCTTGAGTTTTCATAAACTTAATATTAAACCCAATACAATAAAATCCCATAAAATATAAGGAACAAAATTAAAGCAATTATAACACTTTTTATCATGGAATGAAGCCAACATAAACATAGTTGTAAATCACAACTTTACAAAACATAATTCATTACATATAGCCAAAAGTGGACAACTGGAAAATTACAACTAATCAAGTGTATTGGACTCAAGCTATGTCCCTCCTTAATTTAATGAGGGATCATGCGAAAGGGAATTCCAACTCAAACCCACTAATTCCACCCGACAATTCTTACTACATTGGGACAACTAATGCATGAGAGTGCCCGACGGTGGCACTTCCCTAGCACTTGAAATCAGCTCTTTCACTCTAAAAAATGATGACCCACTAAGCACCTAGAATTTGGAAATTTATGGATTTATTTTCTATTGTAAAAGAGCAGCAGTAAAAACATAAGAAATTTTACAATATTTTTTCCAATAGTTGAGTTAACAAGCTTTTAATTGTTCTTATTTAAATCTACTGCTGACATAATTTTTTAGCTACCATTAACAATTTGCCAACTTAGCCGGGTGTGAAACTTTTTATCAAATTTTTGTATCTATAAACTTTCACCTGTAAAAGCATTTAATTAGTTAGAATATTAACTTACATGTTTCAATTATTCACCGATATTTAAGGGGTATTTGGTAGAGTAGTTTGAGAATTGTTGTTTGGAGTTTTTTAAAATACGTGTAGGAGAAAAAATATGTGAAAATGTGTGTAATGTTTTTTAAAATGTGAAAATGTAAATTTGAACTCACTCACAAAACAGGGACTTAATAACTTACCCTTTTTCCACTTGCCAACCCAACCCGGTCAATATTTTCCAATTCAAAACAACTCTTTTCTCTCTATTCTCTCTCCATTTCCCTCCAAAATGAGCAGAAGAGATGCACCCACCTCTCGCTCCAATGATAAGGATCAATCATCCACCAACACCAAGAACTCAATCACCCCATCTGGAGCAACACCGAAGCTTTGAATCTCATCCAGTCCACCCTTTCTCGCCCCTCAAACTCCAAGGCTGCCCGCGCCTCCGTACTCTCTAAATTAGTCAAATATGACCCTGATTTAGTCCTTCAAGCCATTAGCTATGCACACGAAAACTCCACCGACCCTATCGAAGAAGATGACTCGGACTTTCCCAAAGAGTACCAAATTGAAATTCGTTAACCCTATCTTACTGGTAGAATGTAGTGTTCAAACTCAGATTCATTCCTTCATCAACCCTATCTTGCTGGTAGAAGGAAGAGTTTTTCTGTTCTTCTCGTTCACTCAGTTAACCTAATGAGGCTCCTATTAGGTTACTTTTTGTGTGGTTCCAATAGCAATTCCGACTCTTTTGTTAATTTTGGTGCTTCTCGGTAGTGCAGCATTTGACTCGTTGTCTTAGTCTGGTTTGTTTACGAAGGTACAGATTCATTAAAAAAAAAGATAGAAAATGCCTCAAGGATATTATAGAAAATATAATTGGACCACAAACAACAATAGTAAGTCAAATGATAACTGTGTAAACCAAAACGTTTTCTCCTTTCTGAGATCCCCACAATATGTGAATTATTACTAATTTGCACATTGTGTTGAATAGCCAGGACCTCCGAAATAAAAATGGGTTCCAAAGCCTCCATTGGTATTATATTCTACTTTTACATTATAGCAAGATGGCCTTGTTGCCAATGTATTCAGACTTTGAGGCTCCACATCTCTGAACTTGCCACTGTTATCGGTATATTCAATATTTCGAAAAAAACTTGCTTTTCCACCGCCTTCATTGCCGAAATGGCCGCTCCCCATTTGAGTCCTTGTGTGATTACCATTCGGTTCCGAGTTGTAAACCTCTCCACCCCAACTAATTTTGCTAGCACTACTCACTAAATATTTGAAGATGGAGCCAGGCCAATACCCAAGTACCTGATCTTGCACTTGGAGCCACCAATTTCCATTCTCCTGAAGCATATAATAAGTTTAAGAATTTAGTGAGCAAGGCGTGTACAGAAATTTTATAGACTACAAAATCTCCCCTAGGAAATGTCAGTTTTTTTTTTTTTTTTTTTTTTTTTTTTTGGAAAAGTGACTGAAGATTCAAAAAACAGAAAACGCAGAACAACCAGCCAAAGCAGCAAAATAAAACAGAACACAAAGGAAACAAACCAGCAACAAAATAGACCACAAACAAGACTCTAAAGCGACAGTCCCTCAGATCTAAGCAAATCTGCAATTATGTCTGGTTCTCTTCCTAACCAGCACATGGCATCCTTCACTGTTTTTGCATGCTGGGCTAATTCCTGGGCTATTTTGTTACCCGTCCTACCAATGTGCCTCACTTTCACATCTGCAAAATTTCTCATTTCCTGCACAATTCTAGCTACTATATGACCAACTGCACCTCTGACCTCTTCTTTCTCAATTGCTTGGACTGTTTGAAGAGTCCCCAACCATAAGAACTCACTCCAAGCCAAGCTCTTTTGCCAGCACTAATCCTTGTTCCATTGCAATAGCTTCAGTTTCTTCAACTCCAAACCTTCCGGAGAGGGGCTTGCACATGGCAGCTATGAATCTCAATCTCTTGTCCCGAATAAGGATGCCTATACCAGAGTGGCCATAACCAGTGGGAATAGCTCCATTCACATTAATAAGAAAGTAGTCATCCTGGAGCTGTTCAAGACTACTTCCTTTTGGCCCCAGGAACCTTGCTTGAGTGCCAACTGCCTCCCTATAATCTTTCACCATTCGCATGGCATTTCCCCAAATAATATTTCCTAGAGAACTATTTGAATCATGCACCATTTGGTTTCTGTTATACCAGATCATCCAAGCCACCCCAAAAAATATTTCTAGGTCCCTTTGGGTCCCTTGTCTCAGCATGTCTAAAGCAATATCCGAGAAGTCTCGCCTACCTTCCAAGAGACTGATGGGGTAGTCAATCCAATTTTCCTAGACTTTTTTGTCTATTTCACATTTTAGAATTGCATGCTTCACAAATTCTGCCTCCTTGCTGCACAGTGGACAGAGAGGATCAACTGAGACAACGATTGGAATTATGGTTGGAATTATATAATGGCTGAGTATGACAACGATTTTAGAAAGAGTCTCGGATTCTTAATTAAACCATAATTTCTTCTCTTTATAGTAGAGCCCTTCCAATCATCATGACAAATTCATTATTAGGACAAAATGATCATTGTGATAAAAAGGTTTAAGGGAAGAGAATAATATAAGTGAAACCCTTATATAATCATTGGAGGCACATAAAGAACCCGAACATTTTACATTGTACAAAGTATTGGTTGAGTAATCGCAAATGTGTTGATGCAGTTTGGTAAACTTTGGTCCAATTAGCGAATTTGACCCTAATGGAGTGAGATCATCACCATACAAATAAAGTAGGAGATAAGTCATTGTGGATGTGACCCTAATGGAGTGAGATCATCTAAAACTCTTAACATAGAGTTTTTAAAATCTTATCCATCAATTTTAAAATTAGCGAATTTGATTTTACTTAGTCATCGATTTTTTAAAATAAATACTAAAGTTGTAATAATCAACGTTTGTTTAAAATTTCAAATGTGATATGTGATCAAATGTGACATATTTGCTTCAAAATTAATGAAATTTTTTTTCTATTTTAGAAACTCCATAGTGGAGTTACCAAATAATTTAAATGATATTAATTTAACCATAATAACTTATGCTTTGTTAAAAATATTAAAATAATAGTAAAATGATTAAATTTATTAGTATTTTATAACCATTTAAATTTTTAAAAATAAATGATAATTTCTCAAGATAGAGATTATTGAGTTCAATGATATCTCTTCTTTAAATCTCCAACTCAACTCAATCTATTATTTAAAAAGTTAAACAACTCTTAAAGGGATTTTTAAAAATTTAAATAAAACACTAAAAATGGACAAGTAATCAAGTTATGGATCCGTTTAGTACACATGTTTAAAAACTGAAAATTGTTATTTGAAAATATTTGTGAAAATATGTATGAGTGAAAAAATGTGTAAAAATACGTGTAATGTTGTTTAAAAACTAAAAATGATTGTTTGAAAACACAAACCAAACACCCCCTATGCCTATGAAAAATTCAAAACATCCGATGAACTACATCCTCTTCTCACGTAAACATGAATCTATAAGTTAAACCCGAGAGAGAGAGAGAGAGAGAGAGAGGTGTAAGTGTAATTAATTTCTACAGTAAATAATTTAACCATAGAAGATGATGCCCTTTGAGCAAAATAAGGAAGTCAAGGGGTCTCATTGGAAGGAATTGAATTTCGATTATTATTATTTTTTCTTGGTACGGGATAAGAGGGACATCTTGACCAAACATTCAAATTGACTACGATTCCCTTCTCTGATGTTGTACATCCACATCAAATCTACACCATCAAATTTACACCTTTTACACAACTCACAAGCATCAAGGGTCAAAAAGTTAGAAAACACACTAGAGTTGAAACTCGTTAGCAACACCATTTGGTTTTGTATTGTTCCAAAAAATCTAAAATAGATTACATCACAGTGTACTGGGGAAGAAAACTTAATTAGTCAGAATAACAGTAAAGAGAACGTGCACTATTTTTTGGAGCTAAAAAGTTGCGACTGCTTTTTATCACACGCGCTGTTTCCCAAAGTTAAAAATAATATCATTTTATATATTACTCATTCTGACACAGTATTATTCGGTATCTTTCTTCTACATATGATATATACAATACATTATTTTATGTGTATTTCTAAAATTCCTTTTATGTTTTTTTTTTTTTAAATAAATAAATAAATTACCCCACGGGCTGTTTAGACTTTAGACTTGGCACATGTAAAGATGAAAATATTAAGTGCGTATTACAACTTACTCTTAAAGTTTAAAATTTGACATTTTATTTATATGAGATTTGACTAAAATTTAAGTTGTTTATCTGTAATTTGAAATTTCATGATGCAAGTATTCTGATGGATAGTTTTTTTTTTTAATCTTATTTGATCTTTTATTTTTATGTTTTTTTTTTTTTGTGTTGTTGGAGGAAGAGAGACATAAAAGTAGAACAAAATTATACATTTATCTCTGTTTTTAACAGAGGTGGGTTATAAAAATCTAATTGATCTAACCTCAAGCAGGTAAAATATCAAATTTCAAATAACAGGTAGGCAACTTAAATTTCGACCAAACCACATATGGATAAATTGTAATTTGCTCTATGTTTAGTTTGCCATACTATTGGTCTATAAAATTTTCTAAATATTTCATAGTCTAATCAAAAGTAAGGGCACAAATTTCTTATATAAAAAATAAAAAGTATTATTACTTTTTACTTGAAAGGCAGGGATAGATATAACAAAGGGTTATTAGTCATTATCTCTAAAACTATAGGGTAGTTGTAAATTGTAATGTACATTTTAAATTTCTAAGTCTTATGGTCAAAATTTTAATTCAAAAATAACTTATGATACACACCCACTTTTCAAATTAGAATATAAATTAGTAGTAGTATAAAAAAAATGTGGGTATATAATTTCCTCATATTCTTTTAGTCTATACAATATGATATAAGGAGTTTTTCCTTATTTTTTCCCCTTAAATAATTAAATCAATAGTTATAAATAACATAGAAGGAAAATTTGAACCATGATCCTAAATTGTCATGCATCAGGCAAAATAGGTTTTAAAAAATAGAAGTGAATGATAAAGTAGCATAGTCCATTTTTAATGGAGTATATATTGGATACGTGGAAGTAAAAAATGAGAAACTTTTTCCTTTGCATTACATACAACTTTTTAAATTATCACTAATTAAATGAGCAATTTTGAACCCACAAGCTTGTCTTTAACTCATCTTCTCCCCCTATTTATGTATTGTTTTTTTCTTTTCTTTGAGAGTGAGCTGTTTATGTATTATTAAGCCATATAATTGAACTCCATTATGTCCACTTATCAAAAAGAGTAGATATTACGACCAAGGAGTTAGCAAGCCACCTGTTGTGTACGATCTACCTCAAACATGGAAATGGATTTGATTCCTGCTATTTTTGTTATCATTAATTTGTTGGGTGTGCCTTAGAATTCTTTATTATATCAAAAACCGCAAAAAAAAAAAAAACATATTCTAATCTTTACACACTTTTTTCATAGATAAGGATATAGAAATGCACAATTAATACAATATTTAAAGGATTAGTTAAGTAGTCTAAGAATTAAAGACATCCACATTTGTTAAAAAAAAAGAAACTTAAAATATGTTACTTAAAATATATAACGATAAAATATAAATGAGTAACTAATTTTCAAACTAAATAAGTAAGAACAAAATCTTATATGACATGTGTTTTTTATGACTATATTATGATGCATAATTATATAGAGACTGAAAAAATAAACGAGATAAATTTTTGTTCACTTTTATTTATAATCAAAAGGTGATGTAGTCACCACCGCACACCCTTGGTGCAGTTCAAGTCTCTAGGAGGGAGTTTCACACACATATACACTTAGATTAAGCTAGAGTAGAAATTCTATCTTGTAAAAAAAAAAAAAAAAAAAAAAAAGGTGATGCAGTCAAAAGTTAAGACAAAACTTCTTTAAAAATCGCTTAATTAATGACAATAACATCTAAGAATCATAAGATATAAGATATTGTTTAATCATGGCATTTAAGAAACTACATCTAAGAATAATAAGACATAGTAGTAAATTGTTTAATTAAGTCATTTAATTACATCATACACCCCCCCCCCCCCCTCCCACCCAAAAAAAAGAAAACTTTGAGGTCAATTAGTAATTGGGCTATCTCGGCCATTATACCTTAACTAAAAAGAAAATGTTAAAAGTTATATATAAGACTTACAAAATGATGTGAAAGATGTAATTGATAGAATGTAATAAACAATTTTATTAATTACTTTTTTGAAGTTGTATTTAAAATATATGGAGTAAAATTGGTAGTATTTATATCATCACTTCTCTAATTAAAATATCATATTTACTTCCTTGCAATATTATTTTAAATATCCCTCTATCTTGTCCCGTTTCTACTTGAGTAATTGCTCTTTTTTAAAACTTTTAATTTTATAAAATTACTATTAAATAGCCATTTTATTCTTAATCTAGATTCTTTTAATTGTTATAAATTTGTTTTGCAGAGATGATATCCTAATTTAGTTTAAAGCTGTACTGGTATTTTTCAGTTCAAATTTTGTTGAGAAATTTGTATTGCTAAGATAGCAAATTATATAATATTAATGCATAATCTTTTGCAACACTACGTCCAGTTGATAAAACAATAATTAAAATTCAAAATTTGCTATGTGTTTAATAAAATATCAAATAAGACCCAACCTAATTTTCCCTCCTAATTGTGAAGGTTTTGAATCTGTATTTGCGTAATAAGAGTAATACTTTGGAAATATATTTTTAGAGAACTATAATGGTATAAATTTTCCCCTATATCCTTTGTCCTTCTCACACGCTGAGGAAGAAAAGAAGAAAAGAGGCCATTCGGCCATTTTTGGTTATTGAGAGCTGAGGAGAAAAATCAGAGAGGGGCAGAGAGAAAAACAGAGAAAGATAGAGAGTATGTGTGAGTGGAGTCCAAAACTGGAGAGAAACACAATGAGTGAGTGAGAGTGAAAAAGAAAAAAGACAGTTTTCTTTACTCAAGTTACACACAAGAAGATAAATTGGTAGAGTTCTCTTGAAGGTTTCTAAGTGCTATAACCTTTAAGAGCTAAAGTGTTCAAAGGGAAGATTTTTACTACTAGTTTTATAGTGAGATTGTATTGTTAACTCAAATTTGGCATAAACTTGAGAGTTATAATCTCTATTTTTTATAGTGGATTTTTCAGAGTTGCCACGTATTTTTTCCCTCTATACTAGAGAGTTTTACTCGTAAGATTTGGTATTTTTGTGTGGTTACATTTCTATTGGTGCTTGCTGAAATTTTTGTTTCCATAATATTACTATTTCTTGGTAGTCATTTATTGTAATTCACACAATGACAATGAGGGGATTTAGGAATTTTCCCCAACTATATTTTTCCTTGTCATGTGAAATACACATGATGGGACACATGTCATCTTTCTATTAATGGTTAAAACCAAACATTTTCCTAATTACATATACAAAGTTACAAACACAATCATAATAATTAAATGTATTATTCTAGGATATATAGCTCCATATAAAGACTTACTCATTATAAATTTTTATTAATAACAACCATATTTATCAAATTTCATATATAAGCACAAACAAAGATGAATAGAAATCATATTATGTTATACATTTCTGTGCTTTGCCTGATTCTCTAAAAAAAAAAAAAAAACTTTGTAATTTTTTATTGGAGTAATATCATTTATTCATTTTCATATAGTCCCCACAATTTTCATATATCCTCATTAAAAAAAAATCATTAAATGTCATTTTAGTAGTTAGAAAAAAAATTGTGAATTTGTTTTATCTTAGAATAACTGTTTTAGGAGATAAAATTATGTATTACCTTGTAGATGGCTATGCCTATATCAAATTGAAGCGTAGCGTTGGAAACAGGTTCTATGGGAGAACCAAGGACAAATTTTGGTTTACTTGCACGAAACCAGGACATTCAAGATTGAAGCATCCTTCATTTTGGTAGCCATCGCTCTTAATTACAAGAACAAAAATAAGTTAGTTCAAGAAACACTTGCATGAAATATTTTACTTACTAACTGCTGTTACATGGTAAAGGTAACTATTCTAATGCAAATTTAACTTCTATTTGAAAGGGAATAAACAAATTAACTTACAGTCCAATATGTGAAAAACCTAGTTTTGTTGTCACGTGAAGTAACCTGAAACAATGAAATGAAATGTTTATCAACTTATTAATTATAAAATTTATATCAATTTTCTTAATTGCATTCAAATAGCACAAGTGTCTAATAATATCAAAGTTTTTGGTTTTAAACTTTCATTTTTGGTTCTCGTGAAGTTGATGATAATAGTTCTTCACTCATTTTGCCTCTGGTGTAATATGTCTTGTTTAATTAACAACCGATTTATATAAATATATATATATTTTTTTTTTACACCATAAATTTACAAACTTACCCTCCATCCAGCTTCCACAGTGTTTAATTCTCCAGAAGGACCTGATGCAACCCATATTTGAGCAAGACTAAATTCTCCATAAGAAACAAAAGGGCTCCATACGTTTAATGATGCTCGTGCTCCATAATATTCGCCACCCTCCAATTTAACAGCGGCATACTAGTTCAAAATATCAAACTCATATGTAAGAAATAAATTTTAATTTATAAATGAAATAGATATACTCGACTAGTTCTGTAATTAGTTTAAAGAATACAAATATAACATAATTTTATATATGTAAAAATATCATGTCATTTGATAAAAAAAGGATTATACCTCATGACCACTGGAATCGTAAAAGCTATGATTAAGTTGTTTTCTTCTATGTGGTATCCATTCATTTTCTTGTGTTCGTCTTATGGGGACTGTTCCTTCTGGGCATTGTCCATTTTTATGCCAATTTTGAAATAGCTCAGCTTGATATGAATTCTCATTTGGACTGCTTGGGATTGAGTTGGGTTTCATCTAATCAACCAAAGTCAAATTACTAGTTTTAATCCTCAATAATCATAATAAAAAGCAAAAACAAAGATATTCATATGACCTAAGACATTGCATTATGGAGTTAGTACTTCTCTTTAGCTTTTTTAATCTTCATTTATAATTATTATTTTTCTGTTTTTAAATAATCTCACCCTTATAACTTATATAAACGTAATGACAAAAATAAAAAATATAAAGGGAATAATTAACTATCTGATATTTTCATCCTTAAAATTTAGCAAGGAGGCTAATATTAAAAGAGAATTATAGAAAAGGTAAGATGAAATGTGTATGATATGCGAATGCTTGAGAAGTTAGTTTCCGGCCTCAACTTTCGCAAGAGCCCGATTGAGCTCAACACTATGTTAGGCAAAATTGAGGGTAAGAGAAAGGAAAATAAATTGAGAGAGGGCAAGGAGAGGAAATGAAAGAAAAGAGAAAAATCTCATCCTTCAAGTTGTTTGGTTAAGAGGAAAAAGATGAAGGAAATGATTTCAAAATTTTTTTAAAAACATTTTTTTTAATTAAAATTTAAATTATCTATTTCACTCTTTCTCCATTTACTTCCACATTGGAAGGAAATTGAATGGTGGATTTGGAGTTAAACAAAAACCTTACATTTCCTTTCTTTCCCTTTCATTTCCATCCATTAATAAAATGAAAAATTTTCTTTTCCCTCTTTTTTCCCTCCACTTCTCTGCCCATGAACAGATATAGGGGAAGAGTTTGTCCTCATATCTCAGCTGCTTTGTTTTGATTATTTCTTTTCTTTATATTACAAGACCATTACATGAACATTGAAATAACCTCCAAAAAAGAACTATCAAATTACAAATTATATGAAATATATAAATAAACAACAATGGTAACAAAATTAAGTAAAATACATAATAAATAAATTAAAAATCAAGTAAAGAAACCTGTATAATATGATTTTTCTGAAATGGATGATCTAAAGCAGGTTGTTGATAAATATTAACACAATCAATTGTATCACCATCCTCTCCCTGTAAAGACTCACTAAAACCTTAAATAAGCTTGGAATATATATAACATTATGATTCAAAATAAAAGGAAAAGATAGAAAGAAAGAATGATGTATTTAGTACTCATTATAACCTCAATGGTTTTGATGCTTCCTTTTTGCTTAATCAAGCTTTTATTTTTCATTGTCTCAACCCTTCTTCCATCAACAAATCTATCACCTATCACATAAGATAAAGCAAACAAAAAATACATGAAACATTCTAGTTTATCGTTAATGACGTAAGCCATGGAGAAACAAAACTTCAAAAAGTCACTTAAGTTTTAGTAACACTTCTGTCCAAAACTTAATACTTCCACAGAAAATGTGATACAGAATATTATGGAAATTAGGAGTTGAATCAACCACATGTGTGCGTGCTCACATATCTATATATAGAGATTAAATTTGAGTCTAAATTTGGTAAGGATAGAATGTAAATGTTAGGATCATTACTGTGTAGTGAAGAGTGGGTTGTGTTAGACATTGTGATTCAATATTTTTTTTTTTGTGATTCAATATTGTGTCTGTGGTATGTTTTACTATTGTATGGGGCTTGTAAGTGACTATAGTTAGTGGTAAGTGACTATAGTTAGTGAGGCCGGGTTAATAGGACTAAGATGGGTTAGTAGCAGTTGTAATGTGTGGCTGGCAGAGTAGTGTGAGCTGGAGAGTTAGTTAAGACCATGTATATAAAGGCACGTGTATGATCGAGGAAGTAGGCAATTTGACTAATGAATATCCTATTCTTTTCTATCTTAGTTTCTCTATCTTTTCTATTTCTTTCTTTTTTAAAACCCCTGTTTTCCGTATCTTGCTCAGGGGGCCCGCTGTCCTCTAAATCGGTTACTATTCCTTTCAGCCATTGATAATCCTTGCCGTAAAAGTCATGTTTTACATCATTCATTAAAAGATTGTCATATCAGTATTTTTTTTTAATTTAATAAATCCTACCATATTTAATAATATTTTAATAAACTTCTAATTTGGTTGGATTTATATATGAGTATTAGAATTGATTAAATGTGATTATGCTTATTCTTAAATATGTGATAAAATGATGTAGTATATTAAGATTAGAGGGGTAAAACATGAGTTTTACACCATATCTTTACAGCATTTAATCTCATTAAATATTATAAGGATGTGACGTAAAACTCAAGTTTTACACCTTCTAATTCTAACATATTATATCATTGTATCACATATTAATAAATAAACACAATCACACCCAGTCAATTCTAATATTTATCTAAAAATCCAAAATAATTAGGAGTTTATTAAAATATTATTAGGTGTGTAGTAGGATGTATTAAGTTTTAAGTAAAAAAAAAAAATTTGATGCGATAATCATTTATTGGATAATGTAAAATATAGGTTTTACACCTCATCCTTACCAAATTCTGATTGGCTAGGTGGTTAATTCTTTGAAAAAAAAATGAGCACTTTCTTTATTTAGCTTTCCACCCAATTAACATCAAATATATCAATTTACGTAAAAATATTAATTTATTATCATGCATTAGTTAGGTAAATGCATTTATTTTCATATATTAATTCTCCATAAATAGTGCACTAATGATTTATATAAAAGGATCTTCAATGATTTTTTTTTATATATAAAATTTATATAAGAATATTTATTATCAAAAAGAAAAAATATTTGATTTGTAATAGGAAAAAGTTTTGCTCCTAGCATGTTTAGAGCCTTGGGCTCTAACTACCAATAGAAAGATGACATATTAATTATGTTCATAATATGTATGTCTAATTGCTAAGAGGTTTCCTGCTCAACTAGCACCTCTTGGTATTTCTAACAAAAACATCTAGGGTTCAAATCGTCCAACCCCATTTTAACTTTTAAATTATTTTAAAAATAAAATAAAATATGTATAGTGCACTAATGATTTATGTCAAAAATATATTTATAAACATGTCATTGAAAAGATCCAGAAAATGTAACTTATTATTTCAACTAGAGGCGGAGCCAGAAAATTTTCTCAAGGGGGGCCATGCCCAATGTATCATTATATTCCGATAGCTTTAACTCTCTATATAAATGTGTATTACTTTATTTTTGAAAAAAAATAAAAATATTTTGCTAAAGAGATTTACTTATATATTTTTATTAACTTATACTTTAAATGCTTCTAAAATTAATGACTTATATATGACAAAAAACTCAATATTAAAGGAAAATAACGGAGACAACAATAAATTAAAGAGTATTTATACTTTTTTTTTAAGTGAAAGGGGGTCATCACCTAAAATTTACTCAATATTTAAAGTTTTTAACATTAAATAGAGGGGGAGGGGGCATTTTTGGAAAATCTAGGGGGGCCATGGCCTCCCCAGGCCCCCTCCCTTTGCCTAAGATTTTAACACATTTAATATATTTAAAATTTCAATTAATTTAAGCTTACGAAATTTTTTTTTTTTGAATGCGCTTGTTATTAAATATGCTTTTGTTTTCTAATGGTATTTGTTATAATTGTTGCTAAGCAAAGAAATATGAGAATGAATGTCATATTTCAAAATATGCTTTTGTTTTCTAATGGTTTTTGTTATAATTGTTGCTAAGCAAAGAAATATGAGAATGAATGTCATATTTCAAAAGACAAAGTTTGGCTTCAACCACTAATGGAATATATGTCCTATCATATGCAATACACATGACTCACTTGGTTAGTTAGGTTAAGTGAGTCATGTGCATTGCACATGTCAAGGACACATGTTATCTTCCTATTGGTAGTTGCAACCAAACGTTGTCCTTTTTGAAATATTAGTCTAATAAGAAGTTATTAGGTTGTACGTATATGGAACTAACATTATCGCAACCTAAATTTTTGTTATGTAATTAAATAGAATAATATTAGAGGCATTTATTTTCATGTGTCAATTATTTATAGGTAGTAGCGGCTCCAGGATTTTTTTTAGGAGAGTCAGTAAGAAGATGAATCTTCGATAAAAGATGGATCTTTTGATCTACATGTTTTCCTTATTACAATTTGTCCATAGTAAATACTAGTAAGAAGATAAACAATATACTATTAGTTCATTTGGCATACTGTTTCTTAATACAATGTACATATTAATTCTTGTTATTAAGAAAACTACAAGCAAGATCTAAATACAATAAAATTTTAGCTATTGTTTGTTACAAATTTGTTAAGATCTAAATAGGCTTTTAAAAGTTTCAAGATGAACAAATTTCTGCTTTTGTTCTTAGGTTTTTTTTTTTTTTTTTTTTTGGTTTAAAAAAACCAAGATATTGTCAAGAGATTTATATTCAAGTTTATTTCAACTAGGCATAAAAAATAATAATAATAATAATAATAATAATTAGGTCAAAGGTGTTCAATTTTTTTTTAATTTTAGGAGGGTCAAGTAAAAATATATTAAAAATTATATATAATTATTTTTTTGCTAGCTCAGGGGGTTCACCAAGACTGTACTAGAGCTGCCCTTGTTAATAGGTGGTACATAAATTAATTATTTAGAAAAAAAATGAATTTTTAATATTATTTTCTAAGATTTGTTCAAGAAAATAATTTCTTTAGAATAAGACATTATGACTCAAATTGAGTTTCTTTTGGCAAAAATTTAAACAAAGTGACGTAGCATTTTAATATTAAAAATGATATTTTAATATTTTAATGAACAATAAATTTGCAATTTTAATAAAAAGATGTGAGATTTTAATGCGATAAATGAATTAGTGTCTTGCATTGTAACTCCCAATTTATTTTAGAAACTCCCATCATGACATAATAAGTATAAAAATTATGTAAATAAATGGGTTATAACTCCCATTGTATAAAGAGAGGGCTTTGGCAATCGAGATGGCCTAAATCTACTTAAAGAGAGGAAGATTCACACCTCAATCCAGTTGTCTTGGGATTCTTCAAATAAATTATATTTGTAATCTTTATATATCTCTTGTATTTTTTATTGTATTGCACCAACAAAAAGTATAACAAAGGATAAAAGAAATTTTTACTAACATTTAATCAAGATTATAAAAGACATTTTTAAGAGGAATATAAAAGATAACTATACGCTTAAATGAATAGAAATTATTACATATTTATTCTATTTTTTGAAGCAATTGATTCACGTCCTTGACTATAATTAAATTTCATAAATATTATAACATATATTAAGTATCAAACTTACCCCCAAATTGCTATCATTGCATGAAATGGTGTATGTGCATCGTTATGAGATTCATTCTTTATGTGGTTTCCATTCTTACAGGATCAACATTCACATGTTGTGACTTGGGACCAACAACAAAAAACCACTCACCATATCTAAATCCAAGCTGCTACCAATCAAATTTGACTCAATCACTGCCGAAATCTATTTGCAGTGGAGGATGTAAGGTTTGTTTTGTGTGTTTTGGAGCAATATGTGAGATGGATTGACAATGGGAGATTTTCTCTTGAGGTTAGATGCTCCATTTCACAACCTTGAAAATATCACATTTATGAGCAAAATATTATACATGTATTTCTGCAACACTTTTTCACCCACACATATTTCCATAACACTTAAACAATATTACTATAAATCTCTTACCAAACAGACAATTAGTTTTAGACAAAAAAAAGGAAAAAAGAAAAAGAAAAAAAGAAGGTAGAAACCAGAAAGTGTAATACAAAACGAGGGCCGGGCCGGGCCGGGCCCTGTGTGCTAAAACTCATCACATGTGCTCTACTGACTATTACTCTCTTACTACTCTTCACACGTCCAAACAAAAACCAATTGCACAACCGAAAAACAAAACCCACCCCCATGTGGCAGACATAAAATACGCACTAGCACACAGAACAAATGTGAAACTAAGCTATTCACTTGGACCCGACACCCAAAATTTTCTTTTTCTCTAATATTTTTCCCTCTCTTTCATTTTACGACTACACATACATCACCAATTCACAAACTCTGTTCTGTACCGCAATTAAATATGTGACATATCCCTCATCATTTCCTAACCTCACACTTTCCTTAAAACTATATACAAATTGAAAATATCACATTTATGAGCAAAATATTGTACAAGGGTAAAATCGCCCATTTAATTAAATTTAAAATTCAGTAATTGATGAGGGTGGAATTCCATATCATCATGAAATTCAGCTTAAAGTTAAAAGCAAGGTTTTTAATATGTGAAGAAATATTAACGTCTACAATATTTTCACAATAAAGTATAGGCGGTAAGTTGTTAGTTTTTCTTTGAACCCACTATTGAAATTACTTTTTTGTCCACCAATAATAACCAATAACAACTTGCCACATAAGATTTGTTGTACAAATATTGTGAACATAGCATTTCTTTACTAATATAGAGAATATATATTACTAACCTCAATGCTACAATTACTTAATAACCTTGTTTAACAATGTTAGAGAAAAAGTTTCTCTGACCTAAGTTTGGCGACGCTAGACTTCTTGGTTTGTAGAATTCTGTTTATGTTCCCTCATGTAACGGGTTTCATAGAGGGCTAGGGTTTTCTTTGTTTCTGTGGGGTGGGGAAACACAAGTCTGAGATGGATAACCTAGCAGATGCGTGGACCCGATTGTCTCTCTCTGAACAAGAAGGCAAAGTTTTTAACTTTGAGAACCAAGGGTGTAGGAAAGAATGTACTCTAGCTGCTAAGTTCTTCACAAAACGTGCCCTTAACATTGAAGCAGTTGCTCGCACTCTTAATCCTTTGTGGCGTACTAAGCAAGATTTTGAGATTCAGACATGGGCAACCATGTTCTGTTATTTGTTTTTGAGAACGAGGTAGATGCTAACCTAGTTCTACTGGGAGAACCAGGGAGTTTCGATAAATATCTGATTGTAAGTATGAGGATGATAGCTCGCTGACGAAGCTTCTTTTTGACACGGTGAAATTTTGGGTACAAGTGCATGATCTACCAGTTCAGCGGATGGTCACGGAAACGGCAGAAAGTTTATGCAAGTTAGCTGGCCGAGTCATCCATTCTAACAATAAGTCTAAGACAGAGGGTGGTGACTTTATGCGAGTTAGGGTGGAGATTGATGTCCATAAACCTTTATGCAGGGGACGAAAGGTTAGGTTCAGTCAGGATAGGGAGGGATGGGTGTCGTTTCGTTATGAGCGGTTGCCTATATTCTGCCACTGGTGTGGGATCCTGAACCATGATTCTAAGGATTGTGATCTTTGGCTATAAAGTAAAGGAGAATTGAGGATAGAGGACCAAAAGTATAGGCCATGGATGAGGGCTGACCCTCCAAGTTTGCTAAGGAAAAAAGTTGTCCGGGTAAGTGGAATAGGTGTACCAAGTGCAGCGTCTTCTCGAATCCCAGGGTAAACGACGGGAAATTCAAGCAAGAAAGCTGGTGGGGAGGAGGATAGCCGTGCCGATGAGCAACAAAGAGGACCGAGGGGGTTTGAAACAAATTTGGAAAGTAGGTGCGTTGTGGGGGAAAATACACCAACAGCTGCGGAAATTCTGAAATTTTGAGGAATGAGGATTCTTTCCAAAATCATCTAAAGGAAATTGATATGGCACTAGAGAGACACACGAATACTACTGAGGGAGCAATAGAGTCAACTATTCCAAAAGAGGATAGGGTCGAAACCAGGGGCGGCTTGATGTATTTGGGGGCCTAAGGCGAAAATTGATTATCTTGTTTTAGATGCAAAATTACTACTAATTAACATGAACTGCGTATAATTTTTTTTTTTTTTAAGAAATTTTATAGACAAAAAAAATTTGACAAAATTTTTCATACTTGTTGATGTAGTAGATTGATAGTGGTAAGTAAAACAGTGGTGTTAATGGTAGACTTAGATGAAAACTAGTAAAAGTTTGCTAACTAAACTCTTATTATTATTCTTATATTTTTTTAGAAGTGCAACATTCCCAATATTTTTTACAACAAATCCTAGATTTTAAGCTGCTTTTTATTTTCTATTTGAAAATATCACTATAATTATTTTTTTGCAATCAACAATAGGCTGTAACAACCTGTTACTTAGCATTAGTTGTAAAAGTGTTGTGAAAAATATATGTGGACGTTGCATTTTTCTCTATTTTTTATTTTTTTTTCATTTGGTAAAAAAAAATTATTTTATTTATTGATTATAAATAATCCTATTGGTTAAAATTTGTGGGCCTTTTTTTTACTTGGGGCCTTAGGCGACCGCATTTTTTGCTCCACCATTCAGCCGGCCCTGGTCGAAACTCAAGGGGGAAGAGATAATTATGGTGGATGAGTCAAACTTGGTAGAATCAATTACAGAGTTGGTGGATGCTTCAAATCAGGCAAAGGTAGGCATTATTAGTAAGGTCTCAAGTAATAAAGAAGGGATAGAACATGAGCATAATCAAATATTTTTGGAGGCAAAGAGCCAACAAATGACAGAGGTACAAACCATGGGCCTGGGCCAATCAATTAGTGGGCTGGACAATATTTTACTTGGGCCAAATACTTGCACGTGGAAAAGAATCCAGCATAAGCCCAAGTCTGTGAATGTAGTGGTGCCTAAGGTTGAGAAGGTGGGATCCAAAAGTAAAAATAAGACAATATCTAATCAAAAGGAGACCGCAGAGAATAACAGGAGACGAGGAGGTGATGAAGTCCTGGAGGTGAGTAATCTTCTGAAACATGAATTTGGATCGGCAGTGGCTGCGATGCAGCAACGCCGGGATTAATGAATACTCTAAGTTGGAACTGTCAAGGTCTTGGAAACCACCGAGCAGTTCAAGCTCTCCGAAGCGTGGTTGAAAAAGAAGTTCCTAGCTTAGTTTTCCTCATGGAGACTAAGATTCCGAAGAAAAGGCAATATAAGATGATGGAAATTCAGAATTCTATTGGCTTTACTCAAGGATTAATTGTTCCAAGCAAGGGTAGAAGTGGGGGTTTAGCTCTTCTTTGGAAACCAGAAACTACTGTCAATGTCAGGGGCTATTCGAAGTGGTACATTAATGCAGAGGTGGTAAGTAGTAATGTTCAGGGGAGTTGGAGATTTACAGGCTTTTATGGCTAACCAAACACTAGCAAGCGGGAAGAAACATGGCAGATTCTAGAAGCTTTTGGTCGTCGTAATAATTCACCTTGGCTCTGTATTGGTGATTATAATGAAATTCTTAGTAACTCAGAGAAATTGGGAGGTCAGCGCAGGTCGGAAAGATAGATGGACAGGTTTCGAGATATTGTGGATTTATGCCAATTTCAAGATTTAGGGTATTCGGGTGCAAAATTCTCTTGGTCAAGACATTTTGAGACTGGGGATAGTGTATGGGCTAGATTGGATCGTGCTTTAGCTAATGCAAAATGGATGAGTAAATTTGCAAATGCCAAGGTGGTCCATATATCAACAACTAAATCTAATCATTGTATGTTAAGCTTACAATGGGACTGAAGTGATAGAAGTTGACCAAGAACCGGAAAATTGTTTCGCTTTGTAGCTTTGTGGCTTCGGGATCCTCATCATCCAGAGGTGGTCAGTGAAGCTTGGGAGCAAGGTCCTTCTCTTTCGACAGGGTACCAAATCAAAAACTGTTTACAGTCTTGCAAGGAGGCCCTAACTTGATGGAATAAGGTGGATTTTAGACATGTGGGTCAACGCATTTCGAATCTAAAAACCCAGCTTCAATGGCTAAAGCAACACCCAGAATTGTATGGTGAAGAAATTTGAAGTGTGCGGAAAGAATTGAACTTGTGGCTGGATGCTAAGGAGATTATGTGGCAACAAACGATCTAGAAACTTGTATTTGGTGGCAGGTGACAGGAATACCAGCTTTTTCCATGGAGGACAGCTCTTGTACTTGGTAGGAAACATCGGAAGCAATTGAAGTTATTGTTGTCACGCCGCAAACCCTAAAGGGTCCAAAGCACGAGAAAGACGTTTCAAAGTACCTGTAGATTTTTTTCCTTTTTGACAATCCAATCCACAAAAATCATATCAAGTACCAACATCAAGAATTATCATAATAATTCCATTGAATATACTCTCAAAGTAAGTCAGAGCTCTAAGCATTAATTACAATAACCACTGGCCATAAAAAAATAGAGGCCTGAATAAATAATTACATATCAACAGCTTGTCCCATCAGTGGGAATAAAGTCACAACCACTATAATATACAAAAGAATGAGTCAAGCCTATTCTAAGATGTACAACATCTAATATCTCCATTACAAAAGTTCAGCCTCCATCAATAGTTAGTCTAACTACTATTAGCCATCAAAAAGCTGTTTCAAAAGATTGTTTCCTACTCTGAAAAGTTTATAAAATAATGGAATGAGACAGAGCCTAGTAAGTAGCATATTTAATGGGAGTGGGGGAAATGCAATTTTCATCTTCAAAAATAATAATATGACAAGAATGATTAAATAATGAAACACAAAGTTTCTCAAAGTAAATACCTTGAAACTATATACTATAATCTGTGAGCATCAACAATATAATTTTCAAAACCATAATATCTAACATAAGATAAATTATCACAAATATACCACACTACCATATAGACCGGTCAAAGGATCCACCCATTCACAACTGGCATGATATTGTCCTCTCTAGTATGCAGACTTTTGGCCCCATGGACAGCAGCCTCACCCATACCCTTAAGGTTTTTCTCTCCTCCCATGGGCAGCAGAGAGAGCACGTCAAATAGGACCTCTCTTGTATGTTGTCTCTTGGCCCCATGGGCAGCAGCCTCACCCACACACAATTAAGGAACCTCTTTCCCCCATGGGCAGCAGGGAAGAACGCGTCATCCAAAGTGAAAGGGCACTGACCTGGATTTGATTCCGTTGTCACAAAGACTACGAAAACCAAATCAGGTGATCACCGGGAAATCACACATGGCATAGTGTTAAAACCACATAAAGCTCACAGGTTACATTACTTTGAAACACATAGTTTATGTCCAGGTAGTTTCAGAAAAACCTTAAATAATCTCACTTCTACAAAGTTGGTAAGGTTTCAACTTCATTCTTGTCAATAGATTTTCTATCAATTTTCCACATAACAAGACAAGATAAGCATCTTTTAATTTTCTAATATACCATAAAATCCATGATTTTCTTATCAAAAATTAAATAAAAGATGCTCATTTTTCCATATCAACAATTCATGCATTTCCCCAAATACAATTCCAAATATGATGCATTTTCATAAATAATCATATATATATTAAGGTTACGACACGATAGTTTTTAGGAAAAATATAGTTTCCATAAGTAGTTTCCAAAAGCATGTCTAACCCAAAAACAACATTTATGTAACATGGTTATTTTTCAAAAATTCCATTAAAAAGCTACTTACCTCACAACCGCAAAAGCTTAATTCTTCAAGCTCCAAGGAGATTAGCTAGAACCTAAAAAAATATCAAGTAAACCTATCACAATAAGCATAGAGCTTGAAATTGTATCTAGCTACAATTTAGGAATTGCTAAATGAGCACTTAATTAGGCAAGCCTAGTATTTAACCTCATCAATAATAATATATTTCAACTTCCAAAGTTTCTCAACAAATTGATTCACAAGGCATAAACTCCAATTTATAAAGTTAACCCATTTAATATCATCTCCAACATCATGACTAGCTTCCATAAAATTTACACTACATCATTAAGAGACCCATGAAAGCAAAATCAAAATATCCTCCAAGACAAGAAATTTAGAACTTCAACTAACTCCAAATAAATCCAATGGCAATGAAAAAATTAGATTTACCAACCATCACATGTTATAACTCAAAACCCCTAAATTTTCCACCATAAATAAACCTTAGGTAGTCATCATTAGCACAAACCATATACCCACTCATCAAATAATTCCACCAATACAAAACCCATACATACAAACACATAAATATCACTCTCAATGCTCATAAATCACATGGGTATCATTATTAAAGCTTAGATAAGAATAACCTCAAGCAAAAGTGTAAAACCCACCAAAAAGATTAAAAATTTTTACCTCAAAAAAAGGATGTGAAGGTGTTTATGGGTTCCCAAGAATTTTCCGGTGATCTTGCCGGAGGATGATGGTGGAAATGGTGGTGGTGGTGGTGTGGAAGTGCCGGTGGAGAGGATGAGAGTAGAGAGGAGCGTATGAGAGAAAACAAAAAAAAAAAAAAAAAAAAATGAAAAGAAAGAAAGGCAGAGAGTGAGCCGGCCAAAGAGGAGATAAGATGGAGTGATTGTGTGGTTGGTAGTGGGGTTAGGTAGGGCACGTGGGAACCCAAAAATATGATTTTTTTTTTTTTTTAACTGACGGGACGTTACAATTGTTACCGAATACTTCTCTTCGATTTTTACCACATCCAATCCAATTGAGATTGAGCGGGTGACTGACATTGTCCAACCAATGGTTTTTGAGCACATGAATTTTCTGCTAGGCCGTGACTTTCAAGCACTAGAAGTACAGCAAGCACTAAAACAGATGCACCCGACTAGGCACCAGGCCCAGATGGTATGCCCCCCCTTTTCTATTAAAAATTTTGATCTCTTTCTGGTGCTTGTGTTACACAGGCAGTATTAGATTTTTTGAACCATGGTGTGGCCCCCCCAGACTTTAATGAGACCCACATTGTTCTTATACCAAAGGTTAAAAATCCCAGGAAGATTACTGAGTATAGACCTATAAGCCTCTATAATGTTATTTATAAACTAGCATCTAAAACTATGGCTAATAGATTGAAGACTGTTCTGTCTAGCATTGTTAGTGAAAATCAAAGTGCATTTACTAAGGGTCGGTTCATAACTAATAATATCCTTGTAGTTTATGAGACTATGCACCATATTAGCCAAAAAAGGACACCAGAAAAATTGGGGAGATAGCGTTGAAACTAGATATGAGTAAGGCATATGATAGGGTGGAATGGGATTGTTTGAAGGGTATTATGCTAAAGCTTGGTATTCATAGGAGGATGGTGGAGATATTTATGAGATGTGTCTGCACTGTTACTTATTTAGTTCGGATTAATGGGAAACCTAGAGGGCGTATTATCCCTACCAGGGGTTTACATCAAGGGGACCCTCTTTCTCCTTACCTATTTTTACTTTGTGCAGAGGGCTTATCTGGTTTAATTAAACAGTAGGTGGAAAGAGGCAGCATCAAGGGAGTGGCTGTTTGTCGTGGTGCACCTCGCATTTCTCACTTATTTTTACAGATGATAGCCTGATCTTCTACCAAGCTACAATGGAGGAATGCGAAGTGCTACAACGGATTTTCTCAGTATATGAATCAATGTCGGGCCAACAATTGAATAGAAATAAGACTGCCTCATTTTTCAGCAAAAATACACCACAGTCCATTCAGGAGGAGATATAACAGCGTTTTGGGGCGCCAAAGATTCGACAACATGAAAAATATTTGGGATTACCCTCTCTAGTGCAGCGGTCTAAACGCAATACATTCAATGATTTAAAGGAATAGTTGGGGAATAAACTTTCAGGTTGGAAGGAAAAGCTTCTCTCAAATGCTGGTAAGGAAATTCTTATAAAGTTAGTGGCCCACGCAATCTCATTATATACTATGAGTTGTTTTAAGCTCCCTCATGCTCTGTGTGATGAACTTGCTGGTATGGTGAGACGCTTTTGGTGGGGGTAGCAGGAAAATCATAATAAATTGGCTTGGTTAAGCTGGGAGAAGATGTGTGCTCCAAAGGAGGAAGGAGGGATGGGATTTCGTGATTTGAGAGCATTTAACAATGCTTTGCTTGCTAAGCAGGGATGACGACTCCAGACCTATCCAAATTCTTTGTTCCACCGAGTTTACAAAGCTAAATATTTTCCTAAAGGTGATTTTTTGAATGCCTCATTGGGGAAACACCTATCTTACTCATGGCGTAGTATTATGGCTACGCAAAAGACTGTTTAACTAGGTTGTTGTTGGCAAATTGGTAATGGAGATACTGCAAGGTTGTGGAGGGATAAGTGGCAGCCTTCCCTGTCATCCTATAGACCAGTAACTTTTCCTCATTTTTTTCTTAGATAATGCTATGGTCTCTGCTCTAATTATTCCAGAAACAGCTTCATGGAAATTAGATCTCATCCATGAAATATTCCTACCATTTGATGCTAAGGCTATTCTTTCTATTCCCCCCAATCCGCCGCTGTTAGCTGATAAGCTAATCTGGGCCCCTACTCCAACGGGTCAGTTTTCTGTGAACAGTGCCTATAAGGTTACTCGGCAGTCCATGCTTGATCTGTAACATGGTGAGTGCTCTACACCTCAGCAACTAACTTCTTTTTGGAGGTGCATCTGGAAGTTGCTTATGCTGAATAAAGTAAAGGCATTTGCCTGGCGAGCCTGCAGAAATATTTTGCCAACTAAAACAAATCTTTTTCATCGGCAAGTGACTAAGGATAATATATGTGAAGAGTGTGGTGCAGCAGTGGAGTCCTCAGGTCATTTATTTTGGCTCTGTAAAAGAGCTAAAGAGGTGTGGAAAGCTTCAGACATAGAGTTAGAGACTAACTTGGTGGAGATACACGAATTCCTGGACCTAGTTTGGTATGCTTGGACTGTGAAGAAAATGTCTGATCAAGCTCTAGCCCAATTATTCATGACAGCATTGGGGATTTGGTCCAATAGGAATGAGATTCAGACAGGTGGCTCACGTAAGTCAGCCTCCATCATTGCTAGCTGGACTAAGGAATACCTGGAGGAGTTTCAAGTCGCTAATCATAAAGTTAAGTCAAAGCAACCAGAACCTGTTGTTGGTTGGTCGCTTCCTCACCCTCCATGGTACAAAATTAAATGTTGATGGTGCTATATTTGAAAGTCTGCGGGCAGTAGGGATTGGAGTTGTAATTCGGGACCATCTTGGGTCGGTAAAAGCTGCTTTGAGCAGAAAAATTCAAGCTCCATTGGGGCCTCTTGAGACTGAAGCCAAGGCAATGGAGGGAATGAGGTTTGCTTGGGATATGGGTATTAGAGCTGCAATTTTTGCAGGGGATTCACAGGTGGTCTTTCACTCCCTGCTTGGTTCAGCTACTCCACCTTCAAGCATTTTCAATGTGATTTCAGGGTCTTTGTTACAAGCTAAAAGGTTTAGTGAGTGCAAGTTTTCTTTTGTTCCTCAGGATGGTAATAGAGTGGCACACGAGCTAGCTCAATATGCTAGGAACCTGTTAGAGTATAGCTCTTGGATAGAGGAAACCCCATGTATCATTGAGCAATTAGTGTCTCAAGATGTATTGTTTTTATCCTCATCTCAATAAAATGAAGTAGTTTTTATCCAAAAAAAAAAAAACTCTTTTTTTTTTCTTTTTGGGTTTGTGAACTGGGTATCACACTAAAGCTTTTCCATATAAATATATATATATATATATTTTTTAATTTTAAGAAAAGGCTTTCCCATACTAATTTTTTTTTCCTGATTTTTTGGTGGAATTTTATCTATGTTTTTATGGGATTAAAGATAACCCTTTAGCATCTCAAAGCTAAGTTCCTTAAACTCCTACAACTTTAAAAATATTTGTCTATAAAACAGGGACAATAATTTAGCCTATAAATTAGGGAACAATTCAGAACAAAAGAGTCATTCGTTTCCTTCAAAAGCTCAGTAGAATTTCTCTGTCACCATCTCTCAAAGCACCTAAAAGAACATGAAATTCCTAGAGAAAAATCTCTCATTTCACTTTACAATACAAATAAAAGACCTAATTGATCTGAGCACACTATTCATCATGTTGTTGAAATTACCAATAAAATGATATATTAATTACAATAAAAATATAAATATAAACAAACAATGTCAAACTGAGGCATGGAAATCTCGATCTCTTTAAGGAGATTCAACCCTTCTGCGGTTGGCAAAGCCTAGAAACCGATACAGTAGAAATTCACTTTTGACTTGTCTCCTCCATGATACAACAGTCCAACAGTTCGTTACGTAGCTTAGACCAACTCTGCATAAGTAGTTGAGCTCAAAGCTCCACCAAAAGAAACACCTTTCTTTGGCCCAAAATCTCTCAAGTATTTAGGAGTATTATTGAATTCACTCTCTCACACAATACTCTTTACTTTAACTATTTATCTTCATTCACTCTTGATATGAAATTAGTCCATAGCATAGCCATATATATAGTCTTCCAATCCTTCTCATAACTAGGGGTGGCAAAATTGGACACGACCTGCAAACTCAACACGATACGACACGAAATTAGTAGGTTATGAGTTGAAGCTTAATGGGTTCGTGTCATATTCAGGTTGACACAACTAACCTATTTAATAAACGGGTTGGGTTAGTGTCCATCACATGAAACCCATTTGACCTGTTTGACCCGTTTAATTAAATGACATTTTACCAATATACCCTTAAAACCCTAGGTATATAAACTTTTTAGTTGTTGTGGTTTATTTTCTTTGATATATTATGATTGATTATTTGTGATATTGAGATATGCTTTAATTTTGAATGATTATTAGTGATGCAATAACTCGTTAATTCTGAATTTTATGTTAAAAATATTTATTTGTTTCATTTTTCATAATTCGTATCAATTTGGTTAATAATAAAATTAGTGTTTTTTTTTTTTTTTTTTTTCATTTTGATAAAATCTGATAAACAAGTCGACACAACTAACCCGTTTAATAAACAGATTGTGTTAGGGTTGTGGAATTTTGACCCGTTTAATAAATATGTCGGGTTAGAGTTGACCCATATAGTCGAATACTCATGAGTCGACACGGTACGAACCCGACACGCGACCACGAATTGCCACCCCTACTCATAACCTACATGTTATTTATTATTTTAGATAACTCTTCTAAATTTATTTAACTTACATACAAGTTAACTCTTTTTTTAACAAATTCCACTATAACTCATCTCTTTATTAATCTTCAATTAATTTAAGTTTTAACGTACTTTAAATTAAAATGCACTAACACATCAAGAGGCATGCATCCTGACATCAAGTATGGTTGTCAAAGCATATTTACTTTGCGGACCTCATAGGGAAGGCTTATGAATTAGCGATTCGAAAAGGGAATATAGTGATCATCGAATTATATTTTCCTTCTAACCAGATATGCATTATTTTTATTGGTATGACGTATTTTATTTATTTATTTTATAATTCATTATATTGGGTTGAGGCCTGAGGGGATTTAAACCTTGATAACTCCATTGTAAACACCCAAAGATGTTTACCAAATGAAATATATATATATATATATATATATAGTTTTTGAGAAATCAACTTTAATAAGATACAAAAGTTTGTGCAAATAACCTACTGCTGAATTTCTTAACATCATATATTCAGGTTAGGCCAAAATACATAAATACCTCCATGAGATTTGGATTAGGATCTTTTGGGATTTCAATTTTTCCTTATGGCTCATTAAAGTTTACATATTCGTAAAATTGACCTCTAGACTAACTTTTGTTTGCTCTTAGTGGTGGAAAAGAATTAACTGATTTGCATTAAATGAAACTCACATAATAATAATATACAATATAATGAATATGCTTTCTTTTTGTGAAGTTTTTTACATAATTACATTACAATTTTAATTAGTATTTAAATGAATAGCTTTTAATTTTTAAATTGGTCTCAAATATTATATATTCACATGATGTGTGTAAATATGTGTATCATAGATAAATTTTGCCCCACACCCACCCACACACCCCCCCCCCCGCGCGCGCGCACCAACTCAAATCCTTGCTCCGGCATTGCCTAGGTGTAGTGTTTCTAGCCATCACCGCCAAAGGATCAATGTCTGGAGATTGACATCTTGGCTTAAACTCTTACAACTTTAAAAATTGAAATCTACTCCTTGATGAGCAAAGCTTAGGTCTAGGGTCTCAAGTGATCAAAACTCATTACATATAGCCAAAAGTGGACATTACAATTAGCAAAATCACAATTGATCAAGTCACTAGATCCAAGTGAAGTCCCTCTTTAATTTAACGAGGGATCGTGCGAAAGGGAATTCCAACTCAAACCCACTAATTCCACCCAACACTTCTTACTACATTGGCACAACTAATGCATGTGAGTCCTCAACTGCAGCACTTCCCATGCACTTGAAATCAGCTCTTCACTCTAAAAAAGTGGACTCACTAATACTAAGGGTTCGTTTGGATTGAGCTTATTTTTGCTGAAATTGAAAACACTGTAGCGAAATAATTTTTAAATGTGTAAATAGTACTGTGAGACCCATTTTTAATGAAAAGTTGTTGAAAAGTGTAATTTGTGGGACTCGTGAACAGTGCACGGATGCACTGTTCACAGTTGACTTGTCAACAATTGCAGGCTGAACAAAAAAAAGAAAAAAAAAGAAAGAGAAAAACGCAGATTACAAAACGCAAACGCCATTTTAAGTTGAATCTAAACGGGTACTAAGCACCTAGAATTTGGAAATTTGTGGACTTATCTTTAATGGTAAAAGAGTAATACTACAAACATAAGAAATTTTAAAATATTTTCACAATAGTTGAGTTAACAAGTTTTTACTTGTTCTTACTTGGACTAACCACTAACATTATTTTTTTAAGCTACCATTAACAATTTGCCAGCTTAGTCGGGCGTGAAACTTTTTATAAAATATTTTTGTATCTACAAACTTTCTCTTGTAAAAGGATTTATTTAGTTAGAATATTAACTTAAATGTTCCAATTATTCACCTATATTTAGTAACCGACCCTTTTTCCACTTGCCAGCCCAACTCAGTCAATATTCTTCAATTCAAAACAACTTTTTTTTTTCTCTATTTCTCTCCATTTCCCTCCAAAATGAGCAGAGGAGATGCACCCACCTCTCCCTCCAATGATGAGGATCAATCATCCACCATCACCCAAGAACTCAATCAACCCATCTGGAGCAACACCGAAGCTTTGAATCTCATTGAATCCACCCTTTCCCGGCCCCCAAACTCCGAGGCTGCCCGCGCCTCTGTACTCTCTAAATTAGCCGAATACGACCCTGATTCAGTCCGTGAAGCCATTAGCTACGCACGCCAGAAAGTCTTCGTGGACGAAGAAAACACCACCGACCCTGTCGAAGGAGATGACTCGGACTTTCCCAAAGAGTATCAAATTGAAATCCTCAAAAAGCGACGCAGAACCCTCAAAGCGCAAAGGGAGAATCTCATCTTTGATAAATATTTGGCATCCATAAAGATTAGGATTCAAGAACTACAAAGCAGAAAGAAAGAGATTGAAAAGAGAGCTATTACAGCGAGGAAGAACTTCGAAACACCAGACTATGATAAAAGAAAGCTCAAGAAACACGAGTTGAACGTTGTCGGCACGGTAACTACACGAGTCAAGGCTTATTGGAAAGACTCCATGAGTATGGAGCTAAAGAAAGAGTTGTTGAGGATTCGAATAGAAGACCTTATACTGCATTTAGATAAGAATATTAAATCATCGAACCTCGTAGAAACGGTGATGGACACGGTGGAGTATGTGAAGGTTGCAAAGAAGTGGAAGTTTTCAATGTGTTGTTGTTGCGGCCTGAGGTTTTTCGATGCCAAATCGAATGTGGAGCATCTAAAGCGTGCCCATTTAGGGACTTTATCTAAGAAGTTACAATCCATCACGCAAGAAGTATTTGATTTGGACCACAACGCCATTGAATTCAGCGAAAGGAGACCCGCCAAGAAAATAACGGAAGAAGCTATGTCAAGAAGAGTGTTTGAGTTCTTGGATTATCTCAACAATTTATACGGGCTACAGAGTGTTTCAAACGATGAGGCTATAGGCGAGCCTTGTGTTGCAAATTATGAAAAGACTGTTTTCAATGAGGACTTCTCTTGTGTAGTCTTCGACAAGAGAATGTTAAGGGGAGAGTTTGTAGTGCCGAATGATGGAGCTGCTGTTACTTCTAGTTTTGTTGAAGAAATCAAATTAAATGATGAAGAAATCGTATCAAAAGATGCTATTGTGGATTGGTTATTGAAGGGTGGTACTAGTATTGGGGAGCAATTAAAGCAATGGGCAAATTTTAGAGAAATTAGTAAAAGTCAAGCGATGAAGTTTTTCAAGATCTATCGGGCTGAATTTCACCTGATACAGAGCATTTGTAAGAAAAAATTTGAGTGTTTGAGAGACATTATGCTGTGGCAGAATTTAGAGAGTATATGTGTTAAAGAAGATAAGAGAAGAGAAGAGTTTGCAGGGGACAAACCATTGAGTTACATGTCTCTCTTGTTAAAGACACAGAGGGAGATTAAGAGCACAAATGGTTATAATTTTGAGTCAGATATGATATTCGATATTTTGGGGGAAGAACATGTTGAGGACAATGAAATAAGATTCGTGATCACGAATCAGATTAATAAGATGGCTGAAAAGGTATGCTATAGCCAAATTAATGAACACGTGAAATTTTCCAAGTTGTTTATTGTAATATTAAATATGTTGCTTGATGAACTGTCATATTCCATAGGATGATAAAATCTCAGTTGTTTGTTGTTGCAGCTTTACAAATTTGATGCTATTGTCAGGACGGCTACCATTGCAATGCAGCAGACTGGGAAGAAAATTGAGTCAGTAACTGCTTATGACTACCGATCATATATGGTGCCCCTGCTGAAGTCATTCATGCGGGTTTGTGTTGGATTCTCTTTGCTGTTTTGTTGACAGTTTTTATGAAGTTACTTTCTTGCCTGTCTATGATTTTATGCTTTTGAAATAATATTTTTCTTTCATAGGCACGCCTGGAGGATCTGGCTTACAAAGATGCTGAAGAGAAGTCGAAGGCTGCAACAGAAGCATTGTTGTCAGAACTTGATCTTAGTGACAAGAAGGGCCCTGACAAAGGAGGTGGTAGGGCAAGACAAAGACAGGGAAAATCCAAGGATAAAAAGAAGAAAAAGGATCACAGAAAGGCAAAGGAACTAAAGGTCTTAGTTATTGTTCTCTTTCTTTTTTATGGTAGTTACAGTTGTCTAAAGCTCAAGGTGTAAATTCACAGGAATAAATACATAATGGGCAGGAACTAAAAGTGGTAAACATGTTAAATATTAACATAAGATGACAAATTAAACAAATATACTTGAATTGAATGCTTAAGGCTTAAGATAAGGATGAACTACAGTTAACAGGCAAAACAAAACCGGAAGAGTGTAAAAGAAAAGGGAATATAAGAGGAATCCAAGTTAGGAAAATGAGGATCAAGTTTAGTAGAATAGTAGTATTTAAGAATCTGAACTCTGAAAGAGTAAGAAAATGAGCAGTCTAATACATTTGAGATACAACAGACATTGATTGCAGGCACTTACTGAAAGAGATTGTCAGAACAGCTAGTCAATTGCACAAACTTTGCAGAGAAGTGTAACAACATTTAATATCATTTTTCGTTAATAAGGAATGGAATAATTGGATATGACAAGTAAATTAAGAAACCAGAGACAAGAATGCAGCTAATATCATACCTTTTTGAAATAAAAAGAAAGAGAGATATAAGATCTGCAGAGAGTTCCTAGTTCCCACAAAATATAGAGAATGTATCATGCAAACTAATGTCTCAAAAAAATGCAATTTGCTTATTGTAGGCAATTGGATGTCGCAAGGAGCAGCAGGAAAATGTGGAGCAAATGTAAGTCTTTGTTTTTGTTCATACTTTCACATTTGCATGGACTAAAACACATGTAAATTGTGTAAATTTGTAGTCATATGTGAATAAAGGTCATTGTGTGTTCACCTGTGCTGTGCTTCAGTTTCTTTACGGCTGCACAAGGCAGAGATGATCCTCCTAATCCTGAGATTGTTGGTCCTGTACCCATTGTTGAGTTGGAGCAAGAGGAATGGAAACTTACGCTTGAACAGGAGAGGGAGCAAAGAATGCTTGAAGAGCATTTGCAGTACCAGAGGCAGATTGAGAATGATGCCAAACAAAAGCACCTTGCTGAGCTAAATAAAGCTGGAAGCAGTGCAGGAAATATGGAAAAAATGTGCCTTAGGCGCATCAACTTTGATGACTTTAACTGGAAATATTTTTATCAAGCTCAGGGTGTCAAATCGGATGAGAAATGAAGCAAATTTGAAGAGTAGCACCCCAGAGAACTTATCTGACTAGACCCAATTAGAAGTAACAAATTGTCTTTAATGTAACACCATCAATATTTGAAGAAAGGATCTTGATGCATGTGATTAATCTTAGTTGAAATTGTCCTCTTTCAATCTTAGTTTGCATCCTGTTCAGTGCTCTAACACCCTTGCAACTGGCAGCAGACACTAAAGATTAGAGAACCCTATAATGGAGGTCGGAAATTTATAACAGAATAGGACAATACAGGCATCGAAGTTCAATTTTTTTTCCCAGAGAAGTACAATGAGCTTGCTATAATATGCTATTCCTACTTGTTGGTGGGTCAATAAATAATGCATCATTATACAAAATAAATTTATATAAGAATAATTACTATCAAAAATGAAAAAACAATTGATTTGAAATATGACATTCGTCCTCATGTTGATTTAGTAGGGACCTTTTTGATATAAATATTATAAGGACCAAAATAAAACATTTCAAAGGATAGAAACCATTTTGAAACTTGGGACAAAGGTTGAGGACTATTTGTGCACTTAACCTTATGAATGATATGAGATGTATGAAATGAACAACAATAAGGTAGTGATATTAATTAATATAGAAAATAACTAAATAAAAAATCAAGTAACAAAACCTAATAGTGTGATTTTCAAGAAATGGATCATCAATTATATCACTATCCCAGTAATGATTCACTAAATCTTAAATAAGCTTGAAATTCAAAAAGAAAAGAAAAAAAAATTATAGCTACGAAAAATATAAAATTTTGAATTAAAAAATAAATAAATAAATAAACAAAAAAAAAAAAAAACAGAGAAAGAAATCTTTAGTACTCATTATAACCTCAATGGTTTTTATTGTTCCTTTCCCCCTAATCAACCCTTTTTTTTAATAGTGCCAATCCTTATTCCATCAACAAATCTATCACTTAACACGTAAAATAAAGCAAACAAGAGAAAAAAAAAAAAAAATGAAACATCCTAGTTTATTAATAATGACGTTAGCCATGGAGAAAAGTTGCAAAAGTCTCTTATCTTTGAATAATACTTCTATCTAAAAAAATTTATTTCTATTGAAAGTATATGATATAGAAATATCACTTCCTCAGCCTTATCCTTAAGTTCCTTTTCCTCTTGATTCTAAAAAAAATAAATAAAGGTTCCTATTGCTCTTGGTCATAACAATCTTTGCCATGTGCAGCAGGAAAGGAACTAAAGAACAACATAGATGAAAAAACATAGAATTTAAAGTATGTAGAAATTGGGAGCACATAATGCCTCGAATTTACACAATTTACATTCGTTTTCCCAAACAAAAGAAAAAAGGTTCCAGAATGCAGGTATAATAGTATGAAGAAAAACAAAGACTTGTGCTTGCTCCATAGTTCCCTGCTGCTCCTCAGTACCTCCAGTTGCCTATAGTTCCCTGCTGCTACATCCATTAGGACATTTCAAGTGGTATAAGTTGACAATAGCTGATAACTTTCTGAAATTCGTGCAACCTTCATACAAAGGTTGCTCAGCATCTTTGAGTTAGTCATAACATTTTTTAGCATCTTCATTAGGTTCTTCTTCACGGTGTTGCACATATGAACCTTCCCCAACTGTTTATTCCAGATCATTTGCATCATCAAATTCATCCATTAATCAACTATGCGCGGGGAACACTTCATGCATATATCATCACATTCACCGTTCAGATCTTCTACTCCTACTTCACTATTCATAGCTCTACTAGATGTGGACAAATGTAGACTCCCCATGACAATACCAAGGATCATAACCGAGACATATTCCATTGGTCACTAAGTGATCATGCACAACTCTTGGTTCAAATAAATATACATTCGAACACCTTTTACATGGACATGGAATTTTCCCATCACTAGATTTACTTTTTGTAGCAAACTGGATAAAATCCTTAACCCCTTGTATGTACTCTCTTGAGAACCCTTTTTTTATTCATCCAACTCTTGTCCATCTGAATGTACAGTAAATTAAATTAAATCTACAACATGCCATTGTAAAAATAAAACATAACTATCATTGCAATTTTCATTCTCACTTTCTTTTACTTCATAGGAAGATGACCCTTTCCTATTAAGTGTAATGATATATTACATCATGTCATAGTGGACAAGCATTATACTCCATCTAAGCCACCCGCTTGCTCCAATTCAAACAACCCCACAACTATATCTCAAATCAAACAAAAGGATTCATTATTATGATATAGTACAACATACACATCAAACAACAAATGATCAAAAAACACAAAAAACCAAGAAACACTCCCAATATTATAATAAACCACCCTTATACTCCCATCTCCATGCAAACAACTTGCTTGCTCCAATTCAGACAACCACCCATGTTCATCATACCATATATATCACAAAGTATTTGTAATCATACTATTATGTTTAAGATCTTTTTTTTTTTTTTTTTTTTTTTTGGCCATGGACAAACCTTAGTAAACACTTACTTGATTGAAGAAGCTAACAGTTAAGCTTGTCAATTAGTTTCCTCCTGCAATGCCAATATAGAACACAAGAATCACCAATCTTTATAATATCTGGATTAGATTCAAGTGCTTCAAAGATATATATATATATATTTATATATATATATATATTTAAAGTATAAAAACATGAAACAAAAGGGAAAGACTATCACCTTCTCCAATCCCAAAATCAATATCATGCTAATCCTCAAAGAAGAAAAAAAGCATAAAATAAGGGGGGAAATCTGAGAATATATAACAAGTTTTGCCCCTTCAAAGGTGAAGATTATTATTCCAGACCCCGAATGGACAGTACATAAAAGATAGATCCAATGGCACTACTAATACGCATGACAACTATAAACTTT
Organism: Notholithocarpus densiflorus; assembly: GCA_030021035.2. Lineage (NCBI taxonomy): Eukaryota > Viridiplantae > Streptophyta > Magnoliopsida > Fagales > Fagaceae > Notholithocarpus > Notholithocarpus densiflorus. The sequence continues at coordinate 33,180 of JARYZH020000287.1, read as the reverse complement.
AAAAAAATCCGCACATAATAGATAGATCCAATACATCTAACAATGATGTGTACATGCAATGATGTATAGAATAAAGGCAGAAAAGATTTTATACAGTATTGTTGCCTCTATTTGGATCCTCTGCCACTATGGAAAAATAAATGTAAGTATTGTTGTTGCAACAAAAATGAGAGCAAGTGAGAACAAATTGGTCACTGACTCACAGTTTTTATTTATTTATTTTATTTCATCTGAGTATAGATATATGATTCAATGAATCAAATGCCAATATGTAAAATTACCAAATTTATTCAGAACTAGCAGGATCCAATTGAAATCAAATCAAATATTTTTTTTATATATAAGCAATGAGAAAACTTTATTAGAATATCAAAAAAAGTGTTACCCAAGTATGCAGGAAGTATATAGTAAGAACAAGAAACAATCAAACACACAAACTACAAGCATCCATCAAAGAAAAATCCGAAAAAATAGAATGATTGCCTATTACAGACAACCAATCCAATAAGGTTTTGAAGACGAAGAGTTTAAGATCAGAAATTGCCCTTTCAGAATCCTCAAAATGAAAATACCACAAATCTAATAGAAATAAAGTGATCTTGCTACTTTGATCAATTCAGTTAAGGTGCAACTAAGAAAAAAAATGCAATTGCATAACATGACATGACTATATGGTGAAATGACTCTCTCCTAAATGTTGAGTAGCTTTTTGCCCAAATCTAATCTCTATTGATTTTAAAGTTGGATGTGGAAAGTAATTTCATTTGGTTCCAATAGTCAATCTACATTAACAAGCAATTGAAAATTAAGAGAAAATGGAAAATTAACATATATAGCAAAATTTATTAAACAGGGAACTAAATGAAATATTTTGCTCGAAAAGCAGTATAGATCACGACCATTAGCGGAGATTTTTGATCCTTATGATGATTCCCTTCAAGTTGCCAAATTTCACGTGATTCCATCACTAGCTCCAATGATTTTAACTAGTTATGTTATTTCAAAATTATTGTTGTTTGATTTTTGGGTAAATTGCAAATTACACCTTAAAGTTTGGAGGTGATTGAATTTTATACCCTAAAATTTTAGGATTTAGATTTTACCTCTAACGATTTGGGAGTGTTTGGATTTTACACTTTAAAATTTCAAAATTTGGATTTTACCCTTGATGTTTGGGAGTATTTGGATTTTACAACCTCACGTTTCAGAATTTAGATTTTAGCTTCTATATTTTAGGAGAATTTGGAATTTACACCCACACGTTTTAGAATTTAGATTTTAGCTTTTATATTTTAGGGGTATTTAGATTTTACACTCTAAAGTTTCATAATTTTGGGTGAAAAATTCAAACACTCACAAATTTTAGGGGGTAAAATCCAAATTTCTAAAACGTCAAGATGTAAAATAAAAAAACACCAAATTTTAGGGGCTAAAATCCAAATTTTAAAACTTCAGGGTATAAAGTCCAATCAACCCTAAAGTTTAGGGTGAAATTTGCAATTTGCAATTTACCCTTCTTCCTTTTTTTTATGATCTCTGTGTTTAAAGAAAGTGTTTGTTGTCTCACAAACAAAACCAATCAACCAAAATAGAATTGCATAAAAAGTAAATGACAGTAAATGCCAATTGATGTTATGCCTATGGACATAAGTAGATAACTATTGTTAACCAAAAAAAACCAACCAAGAATGTACAGTAATATATATATATATATATATATATATATATATATATATATATATATATAAGATAGACTTCTACTACAGAGCAAAGCAGTAGGGAATTGACTTTTGCAGCCAAACCCGAAAAAGTTCTGAGAAATAAAAACAAAGTAAAAAAAAACGAAGACTTGCCTTTGCTGACCAAAAATTAAGCCACGCAATGCTGATGTGGCAAGCCACTGACAGAGGTGGACGACTGCGGTGGTTGTCGGAGGGTGTTCAAAATTGATCAAACTTGGGAAGTGGAATTTTCGTGGGAGTGTTTTTATATGGATTGATCCAAATCCCACAAGGATAGGCAAATTTTAGTGGGAGAGTTTTGGAATTGTGGCGGGGGTCGCCAAAAATATATAATTTTTTAATTTATTTTTAGAAGATTAAAGAACCTTTTTTTTAAGATAAATTAAAAAAAAAATCATTTCTAATTAAGAATTTATTATTTTTATTTTACATTCTCACGTTTCAAAACATCCTCACTTCTATAAAAGAAATCTTCATATTAAATTATTTATTTTACACTATATTTTATTAATATATTAATTTTTTTAATTGTTTATCTTTTTTCACACGTAACAATTACCATATACTCTCTTACTTCATCATTGGGATGCGAAAAAAAAAAAAACGAATACAATATGAATCATTCTATCAAAAAAAAAAAAATAGTATTATTTAAATTTACATAATTATGCACTCATTGAGGTAAGTCATTTTTAAGTAAAAATTTGTAAATTTTACGTATTTTCTATTATACACTCATAGCCCCACTAATGCAAGTGCTCATAGCAATGTTTTTTAAGACGCATTTATAAGACCATTTCAAAATTTAAATAAATCAACAGCATTCATCATAATAACTGCAACAATAAAGTATAAATTTATTTTAGTAACATTTTCTAAAATCATTGCAATATCACTATATATTAAATTCTCATTCAAAATGTAATATAATTTAAACTATAATTTTCATACATATGTTAATTTGTGGTAACATTTTTATCAACTTCTCTCTCCTAGATTTTAAGGGATAATAGACTTTATTAATGAGCACTAAATACAAGTCACTCTTGTTAAAGAGGCGGAGAGAGATTGAGAGGAAAAATGGTGATTGTTAAGTTATGGTTTTGCACATAACATTTATATTAGGTTTATTCCATGACAAAAAGTGTTGTAATTGCATTAATTTATTTCCTTGTATTTTGTAGGATTTATGATATTCACAACAAAAACATCTAAGATTCAACTTTCCCCTCTTCCAGCTCTTGAATTATATTTAAAAAATTCATAAAAAATAATAAGACCTATACCCCGAAATACTCAAAATCAACCTAAAAGGCTAAAACACCCTAAGTTAATTAAATCTACATACCGAAAACCAAAAACAAATACATAATTCTTAGGCAACAACCTCTCAAATGCCAAAATAACCATATCAATTAAAAAAAATTTTGAGCTTCTTAAATGCAAAAAAAAGTAAACAAAATTGCTAAGATCACAACTTGCCCATGTGGCAAGCTGTGAGTGGTAGGGTAAGAGTGATAGGTCTATGTGGTTCCACACCTTCACCACTTAAAACTCGCTATGTGAACAAGTTGTGGTAAAGTTGTGTCAAAAGTTGTGGTATTAGCATTACTAAAAAATAAAACCCATATCAAGAATGTTAGTTTGACATCACATATTTTTCTTCTCATCCCTCTTTCTCAAAGTTTTTTTTTTTTTTTTTTTTTTTTTGAAATGTACCATTAGATTAAGTTAGGATTTAGTTAGTATTTTTGAAACTATATAGTTTAATTTTTTCATTTTAATGAATATCCTTAAATTTTCGTTGAAATTGATCATCTTTAAAACACAAAATATAAAAGTTAAACCAAACATATTGTATTAATTTATTCCTCCATTTGGCTTTTGTGGGTTCCAATTAACTTATTTGATAAAGTTTCTTATTAAATAAAGATCTAAAGTTCGATTAGTATGATAATAAAGAGTAATCATCATATACAGTAGATTGAAACTATTTCTTAAAAATAAATTTAAAAAAAAAGAAAAAAAAAAAGACCCTCATTGAGATTGGTTAAAATCCTCTTTTCCGCATTTGGGCCTTTGCTCTTCATGTCATATATATAGATTCGGCTCACCCACTTTAACTTCCTTCGTAAAATCAATTAGCTAGATTCAAACCACTCTTTCCCTATTCTCGATTTCCCTCCAAAATGAAGACCAAGAAGAAACGCAATGCACGTGCACCCCCATCACTCTCCGATGTTGATGATCAATCACCCACCATCACCAAAGAAGTGGAAGACGCCATGAAAGAACACCAAAATGGGAACTACACCAAAGCCTTGAATCTTGTCGAGGCCACTCTGTCCCGCCACCCAAGCTCCGCTCTTGCTCTCGCTGCCCTCAGCTTCTGTCACTTAAAATTCGTGTTTTTTGCCAAACACTCCACCACTCCCGTTTCATCTGACGACGGTCTCCTCCAACTCGCCGAAACTTTCAGTCACGTCAAAGAAGCCGTGGACTTATCCAAGCGAGCCGTGCACTTATGCCCCAACTCCCTCGCCTGCTGGTTCTTCCATGTCAACGCACTCTTCAAGTTAACTGAATATGACGCCAATGCCGGCCATGAACCTGTGATAGAAGCTTGCGATGCTGGTTTAGCCATCGAATTTGCCCCAGAAGATTTGGCCACAGAGCCCCGAATTGAAGAATTCAGAACGTGTCTCAGACTCATCAAACTACAAAGCAAGTATCTCATAGACACTAAATACTTGGAAAATTTAAAGAATGAGATTCAAGAACTACAAGAACGAAAGGAAGAGATCGAAGAGAGCGCTATAACAGCGAGTAAGAACTTCGAAACGCCGGAATTGATGCCTATGCCAGAAAACAAAAGCAAGATCAAGAACCTCAAGAAAGTAGTCGGGTTGGATGTCGACACGGTGGAGAGACGAGTCAAGACTTACTGGAATGACACGATGACTATGGATCAAAAGAAGGATCTGTTGAGGATTGAAATCAAAGACCTTAAACTGCATTTTGCTAAGAACAAATTGGCCATGGAGGTGATGAAACAGGCGGTGGAGTACGCGACGGGGGCGAAGAATTGGAAGTTTACATGTAACGCAGAGTGTTGTTGGTGCGGAGAGAGGTTTTTCGATGCCAAGTTGACTGGGGAGCATATGAATAGTGTGCATTTAGGGACTTTTTCCGATGAGTTAGATTCAGTCTGTCCAGAATTTTTATTTGATTCACTCTGGGACACTGTTGAATCAGGAAAATGGAAACCCGTGAACGTGGTCGAATCTAAGAAAATGTTGGAAGATTTGTCAAGAAACGAGGGTGGAGATAAGATTTCATGAAAAAAAAGTGGCCTTATTGTGAAGATAGCCGGCGTGAAGAGATCATTATCGAAATTCGAATAGTGTTACGCCTGTTACTTGTTTATAAATGTTTTTGTTCTAGTCATCTTTCAGCGTTGATGAAGTTGATATTGGAAATGCTGAAGAAGCAAGTCCCGGAACAGCTGCTTATGGAATATGGGATAGACCACACCCTGCTCTCAGTGTGCTTTCTGGACATCTCTGAGCTTAATCTTGTGTTAGAGTTCTTGGATGATCTTGCCAATATTTGCGGGTTTCGGAGGCTCATCTTGAGTCTTGCGATGGAGAAGGCTAGAGGTGAGCATAGCGTTGCTAATAATGAGAAGATTGTTTTCAATGAGGACTTCTCTTGTGTAGTTTTCGACAAGAGAATGTTGCGTGGAGAGCTTATGGTGCCGAATGATGGAGCTGCTGTTACTTCTAGTGCTGACGATGAAATCGAATTAAATGATGATGAATATAAAGATGATATTTTGGATTGGTTATTGAAGGGAGGTACTAATATTGGGGAGCAATTAAAGCAGTGGACAAATTTGAGAGAAGCTAGTAGAAGTCAAGGGAAAGAGCTTTTCAAGATCTATGAGGCTGAATTTCACCGGTTGCTGAACATTTGTGAGAAAAAAGTACAATATTTGAGAGACATTAAGGTATGGCAGAATTTGGAGAGTATATGTGTTGAAGAAGATAAGAGAAGAGAAGAGTTTGGGTACGAACCATTGAGCTACAAGTATCTCTTGTCAAATCAGAGACAGATTGCAAGCACAAATGGTAATATTTTCGAGTTGGATATCTTGTGGAATATTTTGAGAGAAGATCATGTGGACAACGAAATAAAATTGTTGATTGAGAAGCAGATTGATGAGATGGCTGCAAAGGTATGATATAGCCAAATTTATGAACCTGTCAAATTTTCCTAGTTGTGTGATATTAAAGATGATGCTTGATGAACTTCTATAGGATTGAATCTTAGCATGTTTGTTGTTGCAGCTTTACAAATTGGATGCTATAATCAGGACAACTACTATTAATATGGATCAGACAGGGAAGAAAATTAATGCGGTAACTAAGTATGACTACCGATCAATTTTGGTGCCCCTGCTGAAGTCATTCATGCGGGTTTGTGTTGGATTCTCCTTGCTGTTTTGTTGAAGGTTTTCATATAGTTACCTTCTTACCCGTCTATGGTTTGATGTTTTCGGTGTACTATTCCCCTTTTATAGGCACAACTGGAAGAACTGGCCAACAAAGATGCAGAAAAGAAGTATGAGGCTGTAGAAGAAGCATTGTTATCAGAACTTGATGATCTTGATAAAAAGAAAAAGACTGACAAAGGAGGTGGTAATGCAAGACAAGGACAGGGAAATTCCAAGGAAAAAAAAAAGAAAAGGGATAAAATAAAGTCAAAGAAATAAAAGGTCTTGTATTCTGATCATTGTTCTGTTTTCTTTTTATGGTAGTTACTGTTGTCTAAAGCTACACATTTATAAATTCACCAGAAAAAATGAAGACGGGTATGAACTAAAAGTGGGAAAATAAGAGCATCTAACATGTTAAATATTAGCGTAAGATGGCAGAATTTGGACAAATTTACTTGAATTAGATGCTAAAGACTTAAGATATGGAGGAGCTAGAGATCATTAAAGATGAAACAAAACTGGAAGATAGATTAAATGAAATGGGTATTTTAAAGGTAGCCAAGTTAGGAAAATGTGGATCAAATTTACTAGAATAATAGTTTTTAAGGTTCCGAACTCTGAAAGAATAATAAATTGGGCAATCTAATACGTATGATGTACAACAGATACTGAACACTCGCACTTACTGAAACAGATTATCACAGCAGCTAGTTAATTGGATATAAACTTTGCATTTTCTCAGAAAGAAAGAAAGATATAATATCTGCAGAGTGGTCCTAGTTTCCACAATATATAGAAAATCTATCATGCAAAATAATGTCCCAAAAATACACAATTTGCTTATTGTAGGCAACTGGAGGTAACAAGGAGCAGCAGGAAAATGTTTAGCAAAAATAAGTCTTAGGGTTAAATAAAGCTCAATGTGTTTTCACCTGTGCTGTGCTTCAGTTCCCTCCCTGAAGCACATGGTGGAGATATTCCTCCTAATCTTGAGATTGTTGGTCCTGTAGCCATTGATGAATTGGGGCAAGACAAATGGAAATTTTTGCCAGTGGAGTGTGGAGGAGAAAGATCAAAGAATGCTTGATGAGTATTTGGAGTACCAGAGGCAGATTGAGAATGAGAACAAACAAACCCTCGGCATTTGTATACTTTCAAACATTCAATGCAAATGCAGTAATCAAAACTGGAAAATGATCCTCATTTTAATAGATTCATTTCATATTTTAGATTAGATATTATAAAAGCTAATGGTATATATACTTCTGTGTCAGAGCTCTCAATTTGCATTCCCAGAGAAGATCAGTTTTAATTTTGGTTTGAAAATTTGATGTTATTCTTTGAACTATGTACGCTGATAATTGCATTTAAACAAAATCTAGGTGGCAGTGTTTTTTTTTTTTTTCATCAAGCACATTGTTTGCACCGGCCATGATTATATTTTGTAAATAAGTTATAGGTAGTCTAATATTTAATTTTCTGTTGTTTATAATGATTTTTCACTTAAGAAAGTTTGAGATTTTAAGTGATCAAAATTTATATCTGAAACTTTTAGTAGGCACTGATGCCATCTTCTCTTTTTTCTCAACATGCTCACTGTCGTAATCCTCGCTTGATGAAGCTCAAAGATTTCTTATCAGAGTAATGTTTGTGGGAAATGCCATGGAAAAACACAATTCATGAAAGGTTGAAGGGCTTGTTATGGAGAATTGTTGTGGGGGCTACTAGAAAGCACAGGTGCGGCTCTAGGGCCGCCACACTAGCACCCGATGCGCACTGACGCGGCGTGTAGTGCGCAACGTCGCTGACCGCGCATCCATGCCGTGTCTTTTTTTTTTTTTGGATTCATGCTGTTCGCGCCGATTTGTGCCAAACCAAGCCGATTCGTGCTGATTCTAGTGGAAACAGCTGATATGGCCCGATTCTGGCCGAAATGGGCCGCCACCATGTTGCCGGCCTCCATTCTTCTGCTTCATGTGGCCTTGTGAGAGAAAAAAAGAAGAAGAAGAGAGAGAGAGAGAGTGATGTCGCAGAAGCCTGAAGAGAAGCACACACGATGCTCTCTTTGATGGACAGAAACTAAACTTTAGTTCCTGGGTAGTAAATCTCGAATCCACGAGGGGTTACTTGAATCCACAAGGTGATAAGTCTGGAATCCACCAGAAAACACAATAGACACAAGTCTAAATTTTTATTGATAATAAACTATGAAAAACGTTTACAGACTTAGAGACCTATTTAAGGGCTCCTTAAAACTTGACAGACAAGAAAATATAATCTAAAATAACTCCTAATTGATACCTAGCCATAATAGGAATCAAATTTGACCTAAAAAGCAATAAATGCACCTAAAAACAAGGAAATAAATCACCTAAACCTAAAATAACGTTTTTTTACTTAAAAATACCAAAAATAATAAATTACAATAATTAAATAGTAAATTGTGTCCTACATCAGACCCCTCCACTTGAAACAAACTCGTCCTCGAGTTCATCTTTGAAATCTGAAATCTTCCGCTCCAAATAAACAAATACTTCGAATGCTTTAATAACTTGATTAGGCTCTGAAACTTGAATCCTTCATAAAGTGTAGCATAAAATTTCTTCTCATCTACTTTCAATTTGCAACATCAATCAAAAATGGGTTGATAATAAAATTAAAATTTTCTACTCCAAGAAAATCAACATATTGTGTAGTCATCTTCAATAAATCAACCGGAACCTGGGGGTTATGGGTGATGGACTCGTCCTCATCTTTGACCTCAAGTGGATCTTCCACAATATTCTCAATAATTACTATCTCTTGATTTCTGTGATCTTCCATAATCAACTCAATCGTCTTTTCAAGTTTCAATTCAACAACTTGTTGCAAGTCTTGGCCTTTTTTAACCACTTTACAAGTTTCTCTAGAAATAGGCTGCTTCTTCTCAACTCTTAAACTCTTTCCTTTACTTGATACATGGACTTGGCTGTGATAATTTTGGTTTTGACCTTTCATGTCATGAACATATTGATTTTCATATGAATATACAGATTTATAATCAACACTTGTATAATCTAGTATATCATAATAGTCATTAGGAAACCATAAATCAATTAATACTTTTTTCATTCTTTGCCAAGAGCAGATTGGACGCTTACTTTGCCGCTTTCTATCGATTTGAATCTGTTCCCACCATTCCTCTGCTTCATCATCCAATTTATTATATGCAAACCGCACTTTTTCTTCATCACAAATCTTCCAAAAATTAAAATACTCTTCCGAATCAAGAAGCCAGTCAATAAAATCCATCTTACTCATATCTCCAGCAAAGAATGGAATTTTCTTATAGTTAGGGGTGCATCTTTGAATATATTGGTCATTGTCATTGTGAGATGATTTCCTAGCAAGAAGAGAAGCAATCTTTTGCTTGATTTCACCCATAATTTGCTGACTCTTTTCACAAAATTGGTGATTCTCATCACGAAAATTAAGGAACTCAACCCTAGTGAGGACTGGGTTGTTGACGTCGTCACCGCCGTCATTGTTATGGTGGTCATCGTCTCGCAGATTAGCCATCAGACCAGGGTAAGTCAAGGCTCTGATACCAACTGATGTCGTGGAAGCCTGAAGAGAAACACACACGATGCTCTCTTTGATGGACAGAAACTAAACTTTAGTTCCTGGGTAGTAAACCTCGAATCCACGAGGGGTTCCTTAAATCCACAAGGTGATAGGTCTGGAATCCACCAGAGAACACAATAGACACAAGTCTAAATTTTTATTGATAATAAACTATGAAAAACGTTTACAGATTTAGGGGCCTATTTAAGAGCTCCTTAAAACTTGACAGACAAGAAAATATAATCTAAAATAACTCCTAATTGATACCTAGCCATAACAGGAATCAAATTTGACCTAAAAAGCAATAAATGCACCTAAAAACAAGGAAATAAATCACCTAAACCTAAAATAACGTTTTTTTACATAAAAATACCAAAAATAATAAATTACAATAATTAAATAGTAAATTGTGTCCTACATCAGAGAGAGAGAGAGAGAGAGAAGAGATAAGGACGCCTGCTTCATGTGAAAACAGTAAAAATACAGGTTTTGATTATTTGATTTTATCACCTTTACCCATCAGTTTTTATTATTCTTTAATACTTTGATTTTATCACCTCATTACTTTTTTTTTAAGGGAAAATAATTTAATATTATAAATATTTTATTGGACTAAAATTGGGGTTGTGTAAACATTATAATATATATATATATATAAATGCTTTTAAATTTATTAATATATGTTTACCATTACTCTTAAATTGGTATATGTTTACCATTATATAAAAAAAAATATATATATATATATATATATGCTTAGCAATATATAGAAAATAAAAATAAAAATAATTTTTTAATCGTCACACCCCTGAGTCCCGCACCTGTACCTAAATTCGAATCTGCATCCGTGCTTCATGGGGGGGGGGGGGGGGGTTATACTTTCAAGTATTGATTAGTGGATACTAGATATTGTTGTTGTGATTTAGAATATGAGACAGAGGTCCATTTGGAGATTGAATTTCCAAGTAAACATGTAGTCTGTATGGTTTTGTAACTTTTGTTATCAATACAGAAATAAAATTTAATTAGTTAAGTTTTTTAGATGCCCTACCTTATGAGTTCTTTAAATTTTTTTATCCAATGGGCCATGCGAGGAAAGGTATAAGATTGATAAGGTAATTGAAAAAAAAAAAATTACCAAGATTGACAATGTTTTTTTTTTAATTAAAAAAAAAAAGGAAATAAAAAGTGGTTGTTTGTATGGAGAAGAACTAGATAGCATGATTGTTGTGTGTTGATTTGTGGGGATACCCCAAATCCTTATCAATCTAAGAAGTTGGCTACCCATCCATTGTGGGTGGGGTTGCCCTTTAACCCAAGGGTAAGGGGCATGCTGAATATTGACTCCATGGTGGACAAATCTACATATTAACCACATCCCACATAGCCAATCCCAATATACATTCAACCACTTTAATGCCCCAACTTGGTTACAAGCTTACGTTATTAAGCTTGGCACTAAGTTAGGTTATCGCAACACTTTATAAATAAAATAATTTACCTGTATTTTATCGATGTGGGATATTAAGGATTGTGATGTTATTTATTTCAAGTGTTATGGATTTACAATGCCTTTTTTCCTTCTATTTTCTCGAACAAGTTCTTAGACTTTTTTTTGTTCACATTTGTTTGTAATTTCGTGAAGCCCAATGAGTCGAATGGACTTCACTACTTCTGAAAATCATATCCCATGAGATTCTCCTCTTTCTGGTACCCCTTTTCCCTCTTTCACTTCCTATATATTTGTGTGCGTTTTTGTTATGTATAATTTTTTTTTGAGAATCGTTATGTATAAGATAATTTAATGGTAGTGAAGAAGAATTTCAAATAGGCAATGAAGATTTTGGAGTTTAATTAATTGGAATCGTTAATTTTTGAAGTGTCCCATATGATAAAAAGTACTCTATTTTCATTTTCTTTGTCCTACCTAACAAAACAGAGTATCAGTAGTGGTTGGCCATTTGGGTTTTATGGTAAAAATTCAATTTTTGCTTCATGAAAACTAAACATATAAAAATATGGGTTTTTGTTGTAAATTTGATAACTTTTCGTAAAATGAAGCTTAATTGCTTTAAACTTGAAGGTTAATTTATTTAATCTTAATTTGGTATTTGACATTGCGTCTCGTGGCCTGTTTTTAGAGTGGTCATCGAGAGCGGAATTTTGGTTCTTCCAACAATCCCCCATGATGATGGTCCCACAACTCAAATCCATGACGTTGGCTCTAATATCGCTAGTCGGACCATGAGCTGTGCCACTCTATCTCAAAACCAATTAGTGATAAGAAAGACACTCCTAGGTCTTTTATGACATTTAACATCGCACCTTGCAGACCCGTTTTTAGAGCGGTCATAGGGAGCCAAATGGTGGTGGCCCTACAGTTTTGAATATTCTAATGTGAATGCTGTGATGTGGGTATGGAGGATGTTCTGGCAAGCTGTGTTTGGGAAGAAGAAGACTACAGAAGTTGCTCACTTGTAAGTACTTAAAGACTAGAATCCTTGAAATATTGATTTTATATAGTTGTATACTTGGTTTGCTATTTTGATTCTTTACAAAGATTTAAGACCTTGCTAATTTGGATTAAGATATAGTTGATTAGAAGGAAACACTAAAATTCGCTTCACCACCTCTTTTGGCTGAGTGCAAAATTGCTAAATTGATAAATGTATTATTAGCATTATAGTGGGAACTACAGAAGTAAACAAAGTGAAATATATAAGTGCACTCTAAATACAGCAGAGAATAAGTTCTTACAAAAATAGATTGCAATTTTGCATAAGAATCTCTTTTTTGTATGCAATTTTGCGAGTTTTAGTTTTTGGGGTTGTGTGCGCTTACATGTGCATGTGTGGATAAATTTTTTATGAATCTTTGTTTGATATAAGCATAAGTTGGAACATTAGGCAGGTTGGATCACTCTCTACAATTTTCTTATCTTTTTTTATCAATCTAACAATTGACAGAAGCCACTTTTAAGGTCCCAGGATATCTTTTATTGACACTTCAATGGCATACTCAATGATGAGATGTTTGCCATACATATTCCATGCTTACTTTACTTCCTATCTTGCAAGTGATCTGCTCATGCTTAAAATGAGAATGAATTGCACCAGATCATACTGCCGTTTATTATTAATTGCTTCTTCCTAGGAAATAGTACTGCATTCTAGATTTGGTGGTGAACTATAAAATGCCATTTTATACTGGTGCAGATGATTGCAGAACTCTTTTGCAATTAACCATAAACACACACACACCCTTTTGGATACTTAAGTTTATGAGCTGATTGCTACTTGTACTTGGTGGGTCAACGAAATGAGCTTGTTTTATGGACCTTGTATGATGCTTTATAGGAATGCGCTTCTACAGGTTCCTGATGAGCCATTTTCAAATTGGGTTGGAGCAATTAAAAAACCCAATTGATAAGTTATATACTTATTACAATCTCCATTTGGAGATTGTAATGCTCATCATTTCTTGCTACCCTTCATCCCTGATTTCATCATTTTCTTATGAACACTCTCTTCAGTTGCCCTCTATGCCTTTTAGTTTCTATGGCCTTGAGTAAGCCCATTACCTATCATTATAAGAAGTGCCCAAAAATTTCCCAAAGCCATTGAGTATTCTCATAGTCCATCCTAAGGTGTTTGATTCTCCCATGGTAGTACTAATCAACTCTTCCTCTATGTGTGTGGGGCGAGTAATGGGCTAATCGACTACCTCATAGTTATGATAAAAAATTGTGTTCTTAGACTTTCTCTAATTTTTAACCTACTAACATAAGCTCACATTAACACAAAGGAAGAGGATGGAGCAATAAAAAGAGGAAGAAATTAAGGTTATTGATCCAATCATGTGACTATCTTGACAATACAAACAACTGTATTGTATTGAAAATCTAACTATTGTCTCATTTTGTTTTGAAATAGTTAAAAATATATATATTAATATGTTGCTAACTCTGCAACTTGCACCCCTCCCCCTTGTCTATTCTTCAAACTTCTAAAAGTATTGTTAATAACCTCCTATCAATATAAAAGCAACAATCTTTTCTCATATATAAAAGCAAAATGCCCAGTATACAAAATATCCCATGGCTCAATATTAAAGAATCATTTAATTTGTACCTTAACACAAAATAAAAAAGTGATATAATAAGAAGAAGACGTTATATAAACACACAGAAAAATTGGCAATTTTTCTTGTCACGTTATGAAACTCCACGACAGAAGAGTATAGCCTATAGAACCCGTTAAAATCAAGTCAAGCTATTTTCTTTCCTGAATATAAAGGATATAGAGTCAGATAGTCTTGGAGATTCACAGTAGCCATTGTGAATATTATAAATATATAAATATATATATATATATTCAGAGGCAAGATTAAAAGAAAATATTAAAAAAAAACCTCTATATATATATATTTATATTAATGTTATAATAAATAAACAATTGTAAACACTTCATCTTCAAACTTAATTTCTATCATCGTTGCACATCATTGGTGCGATGGTCACTCAACAAGTATAAGTACTTGTGAGGTATAGAGGATAAAGGCCAGGATTCAAGTCTCTAGGAGAAAGCTTCACACACATATACTAATTAGATACTTTTTAAAGAATTATAAAATCTACTCAATAATCTCAATTAACTAAAAATATACTTTTCATTTAATTTGATTCCTTCAAATAAATTTGAGAAATAAATCAAACTAAAAGTATTCAGATTTCAGAGTATAACAATATACATGTAAATTTGTACCTCAGTGCCTTGAAAGCTTTTAACAAATCTGTAGGAGTCAGCATTTCTTTCTATGTTCTTCTCAACGGTGAAAAACTACAGTGAGAGTAGTACCAGTGGCGTGGTAAAACGCGTGACAGTGGCTAAAGTCTATTTAAAGTGAGATTGGTGCTTATTTTTCAGGTACCAAAGCGTTTTTTTTTTTTTTTTTGTGCCAGAAGGGGCAAGTTTTAAAACTACTGGTCATTCTTAAGTGGCAAAGGACATTTTAGGATTAGTCAGGGGGATTCAAAAGATATGGGATTCAAAAGAAAGTTAGGAGTTCAAAATGCCTTAGATCTTAGCATATCAGCAATCAGGAAAAAAAATCAGTGAACTTTTGATTAGGTCACCATTTACACACTTTTGATAAGGTCAAATTTTATTTGTAGCATGTACTATAAAAAAAAAATTTATATTTTGCATCAAAATTTGCAAGAATAAATCATGCACGTATCTTGAAAAGAAAGCTTGGAAAACACTACCAACCTTATTCTTGATCAATAATTCATTGTTTAGTTGTCTAGTAAGTTTGGAGTTGGCATTGAATTCCAATCCCACACAAAAAGCAAAAGTTTGGAATCTACGACAGTGTATCATGTGACAATCACCGGACATCAAATTTAAATTGTATGAATTCTTTCTCAAAAAAATAAAATAAAATTAATAAATAAATAAATTGTGTATATGAATTCCAATTTCTTAACTATGTATGCTACGCTAAATGTCATTTTGGGAATAGTTTATCTAACTTTTTCTTGAAAATCTTTTGCTGAAAATATGTTGAAGTATACTTGTATCTTAAAAAAGTGAGAAAAAATGGGAAAAAGTAAAGTTTTAAAAAATCTATATATATCTAAAAGCTGAAACGTAGCATTTAATGTTGCTACGTTCCTGTTAAGCCACATCAGCGACCATGTCATTATTTCCATTAATAAAAAAATATTTTATTTTCATTATTTTTCTATTAGTGTTTTATAAATTCTCACTTCAGCTTCCATAACACCCATGACTCTTTATCTCCATTGTTTTCAACTTCCCTTATAATTTCTTAAATGCCTGAGACTCTCTATTTCCCTCTTTCTTGCCTCTTCCTCTCCTCATTGAACTCAACCAGTTCATACCTATTTAGTTGCCACTGTCCCTATAAAATTCCACACAAATTAGTCTTGTAGGGAGCTCTGCAGTTAAGGCTCTCGAAAGGATAGAACTGCTATGCCTCAGGTAGTCCAAGATGGTCTAAATGATCGGCTTCACAAGTACATGTCCTCATTGGAGAATCCAAATGCAATCGGTTACTCTTCACATCTACATATGGATAGCAGTGAATCACAAGTGACTGTTAGCAACTAGATTTGACCAACCCCTTTCAAATGAGTATGTATCCTTCATATTACTCATTACTTTAGGCTTTTGCTCACATGAATATGTATCCTTCATTAATCATTACTTTAGGCTTCTGCTGCTGTAACAAGCTAGATGATATTGTCGGTGATCATGATAATATTAGTTGGTGTTGAAATTTCTATTAAGAAAAATAGGACTTATGAATTAATTAATGAATTAGCTTCTTTTTTTTTAAAGGATGGATTATCCAAGTATAGTCTCTTTTCAAAATGGCGTTTTTTTCTTGGTTTACTTAAAAAGTCTCTTGTATTCTAAATGTCCTCAGAAAGTTACCTTCTAACTTTAAATGTCAAATTGTTGTTGCTTGATCATTCCTAATTAGCCTGCCAATCTTTGTGATATTTTGTGAACCATTCATGTCGAACATGGCTGATTCTCCCACTGGGCCACTTAGTCAATTGGCTAAGGCTCCAAGTGGATGGTCCCGTGATTTTGCATTAGCTAGATAAGTGCATGTATGCATGGTAATTGCTTTGACTTGTAGAAATTAAGACTCAAATACATATAAAGTACATTTTAATTTCAAATATGCCAATACATAAAAATATATTTATAGGAGGGATAAGGAAAAAAAAAGGGAAAATAATTCCCATAAAATGAAAAACTACGTCTTATACAATGGCCATAATCTACTGCTCTCTCTAAATTTAATGTAACACTTCTTCTGGCATTCATGAAGAGAGTTATTTTCGATCCACATCTCTAGATGCCAATAGCCATAAAGAGTTCTATGCTTGATTCCACAGATCCCTCAGATCAAATGTGTTGCGAGAATTACTTGCATTCTCAGCAACATCAGTTTGTCTTCCCCAATGCCCCATTATATTATAGTCCTCATTATCCTCAATATGATATGACTCCTCCAATGTCCCCATTATAGTCCTCATTACCCTCAACATGATTTTGTGATGAAGTATTGGTTTATCAACACGCAAAGGGGCGTTTGGTTCCTTGTGATCTGTCATTGATGTGATATTAAGATTTTTTGGTTTATTTTATTTTTTCTAACATTATCATAATCTAAAATTAAAAAATATATTACATCATTTTAATTTCATTACCTTCCTAAACAATGTAACGTTGTATTCTTGTATTGAGATTAAATTAATATAAGATTATAATAATGTAATATTACGGTGTAATGTAACATAACAGCAAACCAAATGCTCTCTAAATGTAGACTAATAGAGTGATGGTTGATGTGCCTCCGAATAATATGAAGAGTACTAAAAAGTTGTTGGGGGCTAAGACTAGGAGTTTCTTTGTCCAATTCTACGTATTCACGCATAGCGGATATAATCATACTGTTTTCTAATTCACGTAGCGTATTTATTTTTATTATCCACATCATATTTGAATAAACTATCTAAATATTTTGTGACTCTAATGCATTAAAATAATAATAATCAAAGTCTTTTATAAAATGGTTCATTAGATATAGAAGTCATCAAATATTTTAAGAATGACTCTTTGTTTGCCTGGGTAATAATACAAATGTATGATTATATGAGTATATTCTTTATTGTTTTAATTAAATTAAATGACAATAAATTGTCTTCTCCGTAATATCAGAGGAAAAAATGTTTTAGGTTTTAATTTTTTTTATTAATATTATCAATAAATCACAATAATCATTCTTATAATAGTTACATTCTTATATATATAGTCCACAAGTATGAGAGTAATATTCAATAGCACAAAAATTTACACCATGATTCTTCTTTTCATTTTTCAACTTTTTTATTATTATTATTTTTATTATCTCAATTTGAATTCATTATTTAATTTTTGTAAAATCTATGTTTACTCTACACTATATTTAATTATGAAGTTTCTAGGGTATACTATTTGATGGCTAATTCGAATGATTTCTTGACAAAATTTTGTTTGAATAATTTGATAAGTTGTGTTATATTTCTTTGATTATTATTTTTTTTAGTAATGGTAGTTGATTAACTTATGCGGTAAGAAATTTCTTTTGGCAATTTACAAAATGTTCCTTAAAGAACTTTTATTACAAAATTTTTACTTTTAAATAAGTTTAATTACAAATGATCATTAATAATATTCCCACGCATAGCGTGGGTTTGCGGCTAGTTGTATATAAAAGTTAAAAACTGAGGTCAAACACACTTAAAATTTTAGATAATCTTATGCATTTGTTCCTTTCATAGTTTACACATAAATTCCATCATTCAGTACACACGTGGAAGAGGAGGGAAAGACCTATACTCTAATAAAAGGAGGAAAGAAAGACCTTAGTAGTCTTAAAAGCGGTCCCTTCCCCCACTCTTATTAGATTGTTTTGTAGAAACGTTAGTAGTCAAAGTAATGGTATTATCAAATCCGAATATAGGGCTACTTTATTTGTTTGCCATATCTTCGCTAAGTGTTTATGGAATTATTGTAGCATGTTGATCTAGTAACTAGGAGGCGGCCCTTTGGTCGCCTATGATACTTGGACCAATATGTCAAAAATGGGTTTGTGCTATAAGTGTTGAACGATTTACTCTACACGTGTGGACTTAGAAGGTTAGGGCTCATAATCCCTCTCTTTCATTCATCAATGTTTAAAATGTTACATAATTCCATAGCCCTATACATCTCGGCGACAAATAATTCAATTAACAGTTGATACAACCGGTTAAAAATAAAAAATAAATTAGCTATGTCAGTAAAAATTTAAAAAGAAAATCACAAAAGAGCCCCATAAGTTAATCTAGAGAACAATAACCATGCAATTCTTCCATTCTATAATTGAGCTTCCCCATCAATTTAGAAAATAGGAATGTAACCTTCAGAATCCTATAGCCCATTTTCAGCATAATTTTTTTTAAATTTAAATTTAGCTTGAGCCCAAGACATTTTTACATCTTCTTGTTAAAACTGACCACCACAGTGTTCAAAGCCTCCCAAAGTCCTTTAGCTCCCTTTTGTTCATAAAACAAGGTAAATCTGGCTATGGTGGCATATTTTTTACTTACTTTATTTATGAATAGAAACCCATGAACTCACCATGCTCTTATAAGAGAAGAAAGTGCTATTTGATTTAGAGCTAATTAACTCCAGAACCCATACCATCTTAACAATAGGACGCCCAAATATTTGCCGATTTTGGATAAAACAAGCATAGAACCTGTAGGGACTTGGGCCCAGATAGCCAAGATTGGCCCAGGTAACCAAAGCCCAAGGCTGTCCCAAGTAACTGAAACTAGCCCAACACTATAGGGATAGGCCTAGCCCATGCAATGACAAAAGTGCAAGGGTGCAAGGTTGGCGCTCAGGGGAAACCTACTATATCTAGGTCGGGTAGGTCCAATATCGACTAGCATGCCTACAGGGGAGGCCGATGAGGGGATGGTCAAATTAAGGTCAGTTCCCCGAGCACAGTTAATGCCTTTGGGAAGTTTGCTGCCAAACACTATTTGGCGTCAATAACAAATTTCAAGAGAATCCTTAAAATGAATCATTTTTCTTGGGATTCTAGGAAGAAGTGAAATTACGTGAGAATTGGTGCAAAAGTAATAATTTGGATCCCACTAAGAGAGAGAAAATAGGACGAATGGAGAGGGGGTTGGCAAACACATAGAGAGGGAGAGAGTAGAAAGAGATTGTAATACTTGGCATATAAAAAAACTCCCTTTTTCCGTTTTTCGGTTTCTCACCCATTTCAACTTTTCTTCATAAAAGCAATTAAATTCAAACCACCCTTTTCTCTGTTCTCCATTTCCCTCCAAAATGAGCAGCATGAAACGCAACGCAACCCCATCTCCCTCTCAACCTCCACCGTCCGATGTTGATGATGATCAATCACCCAACATCCCCAAAGAAGTCGATCACGCCATGAACAAATTCTACAATGGGAACCCCACCGAAGCCTTGAGTCTTGTCAAGGACATCCTATCCCGCCACCCAAACTCCGCGCTTGCTCATAACACACTCAGCTACCTTCTCGACAAAAGCCTCGACTCTACTGCCACTCCCGACCACGAAAAGCTCAAAAATGCCAAGAGTTCAGTCAACTCTTCCAAGCGAGCAGTCGAGTTATGCCCCATCTCTCTCTCCTTCTGGTACTCATACGTCATTGCACTCGTCAAATTAGCCTACAACGACGCCAATGCTGGCTTCGAAGCTGTGATCCAAGCGTGTGATACCAGTTTATCCATCGAAAACCCCACTGTTCACGGGGAGGACGAAATTGATTTAATCAGAAAGAACCTCAGACTCTTCAAATTGAGAAGCATGTATCTCATAGACACTAAATATTTGGGAAGCATAACGAATGAGATTCAAGAACTACAAGACAGAAAGGAAATGGTCGAACTGAGAGCTGTTTCGGCGAGGAAGAACTTCAAAACACAAGAATTGGCCTCGTCAGATAACAAAAGAAAGCTCAAGAACGTAAAGAAAGTTGCGGCTGATGTTGACACGGTGGCGACACGAGTCAAGGGCTATTGGAACCACGGGATGAGTATGGAGCAAAAGAAGGACTTGTTGAGGATTGGAATCGAAGACCTTAAACTGCATTTTGCTAAGAATAATTCACCGGCGGCAGTGGCGGTGTTGATGCAGGCAGTGGAGTATGTGAAGGTGGCGAAGAATTGGAAGTTTTGGACGTGTTGTTGTTGCAGTGAGAGGTTTTTTGACGTCGAATTGAATAGGGAGCATATCAAGAGTGTGCATTTAGGGACTTTCTCCAATGAATCACAATCAGTCATGCCGGAAATTGAATTTGATTCAGTCCATGACACCGTTGAATCAAGAAAGTGGGGACCTGTGGACGTGGTCGCCGCTAAGAAAATGATGGAAGATTTGTCAAGAAACAAGCGTGGAGATGAAGGCCTAAATGAGTCTACAGTTTTCATGAACCAGAAAGAATGGCCTTATTGCAAAGATAGCAGGCGTGACAAGGTCATTAATGAAATTCGAGCAAGGTTACGCCTGTTCTTGAGGGTTAGATTTTTTGTTTCAAGTCATCTTTTAGTGTTCATGGACTTGATAATGGAAATGCTTAAGAAGCGAATCCCGGAAAAGCTGCTTAAGGAGCATTGGATGAACCGCACTCTGCTCTCGGCATGCTTTCTTGAAATCTCAGAGCTTAATCGTGTGTTCAAGTTCTTGGATGATCTCGCTCATATTTGTGGGTTATACGGGCTCTGCTCCAGTCTTGCAAAGGATAAGATTAGAGGTGAGTCTTGTGTCGCTTATCATGAGAAGATTGTATTCAAAGAGGACTTCTCTTATGTAGTTTTTGACAAGAGAATGTTGCATGGAGAGCTTCTTGTGCCGAATGATGGAGCTGCTGTTACTTCTAGTGCTAATGCTGAAATCGTATTAAATGATGATGAGTGTAAAGATGCTATTGTGGATTGGTTATTGAAGGGAGGTATTAATATTGGGGAGCAATTGAAGCAGTGGGCAAATTTGAGAGAAACAAGTAGAAGTCAAGGGAAAGATTTTTTCAAGATCTATGAGGCTGAATTTCACCGGATGCAGAACATTTTTGAGAAAAAAATACTGTATTTGAGATACATTAAGGTATTTCAGAATTTGGATAGTATATGCGTTGAAGAAGATAAAAGAAGGGAAGAGTTTGGGCACAAACCATTGAGTTACGAGTCTCTCTTGTCAGAACGGGAGAGGCAGATGAACACAAATGGTGAGACTTTTGAGTCGGATATCATATGGTATATTTTGGAAGAAAATCACGAGGACAATGAAATAAAATTAGAGATCAAGAAGCATATTAGTGAGATAAATGAAAAGGTATGATATAGTCAAATTTATGAACATGATAAATTTCATGCTTGAAGTGAAATCCAATGTCCATAGGTGTAGTGTTGTGTTTGATATTAGATATGTTGCTTGATGAACTGTTTCATTCCATAGGATGATTGAATTTCAGTATGTTTATTGTTGCAGCTTTACAAATTTGATGGTATAATCAGGACAACTACTATTGCTATGCAGCAGACGGGAAAGAAAATTGAAGCGGTAACTGCTTATGACTACCGATCAATTATGGTGCCCCTGCTGAAGTCATTCATTCTGGTTTGTGTTGGATTCTCCGTGCTGTTTTATTGAAGGTTCTCATATAGTTATCTTGCCCGTCTATGATCTGATGTTTATGGTAAACTATTCCCCTTTTATAGGAACGCGTGGATGAACTGGCTAAAAAAGATGCGGAAGAGAAGTCTAGGGCTGCAGCAAAAGCATTGTTATCAGAACCTGATCTTGATGACAAGAAGAACACCACTGACAAAGGATGTGGTGATGCAAGACAAGGGAAGGGAAAATCCAAGGAAAAAATGAAGAAAAAGGATAAAAGAAAGCCTAAGGAATTACAGGTCTTGTATACTGCTAGTTATTGTTTTGCTTATTTTGCATGGTTGTTACAATTGTCTAAAGCTACACATGTATAAATTCACCAGAAAAAATGGAGAAGGGGGAGGAACTAAATGTGTGACAATAAGAGCATCTAACAAGTTAAATATTAACATAAGATAGCCGGATTTTGGACAAATATACTTGAATTGGATGCCAAAGGCTTAAGATATAGAGGTGCCAAGTTAGTGTAAATGAGGTATTTCAGAGGTATCCAAGTTAGGAAAATGTGGCTCAAGTTTACTAGAATAGTAGTATTTAAGGATCTGAACTCTGAAAGAACAAAAAATATATGAGCAATCTAATACATATGACATATAAAAGATATTAAACACTCGCACTTACTGAAACAGATTATCACTGAAGCTAGCTAATTGGATATAAACTTTGCAATTTCTCAGAAAGAAAGAAAGATATAAGGTCTGCATAGAGATCCTAGTTCACAAAAAATTTGGAGAATCTATTATGCAATCTAATGTCCCAAAAATATACAATTTGCTTATTGTAGGCAACTGGAGGTAGCAAAGAGCAACAGGAAAATGTGGAGCAAATGTAAGTCTTTGTTTTTGTTCCTCCTTTAACATTTCCATTGACTAAATATGTGAAAATCTGTAAATTTTTTGCCATATGTGCTCCCAATACCTAGACTTAAATAAAGCTACAATGATTTTTCACCTGTTTTGTGCTTCAGTTCCTTTCCAGCTGAACATGGCGGAGATAACCCTCCTAATCCAGAGATTGTTGGTCCTGTAATCACTGATGAACTGGGGCAAGACAAACTGAAACTTACGCCTGAGGAGGAGAAAGAGCAAAGAATGCTTGAAGAGCATTTGGAGTACCAGAGGCAGATTGAGAATGAGGCCAAACAAGAGCGCCTTGCGGAGCTAAATAAAGCTGGAAGCAGTGCAGGAAATATGGAAAAAAAGTGCCTTAGGCGCATTAACTTTGATGACTTTAACTGGAAGTATTTTTATCAAGCTCAGGGTGTCAAATTGGATGAGAAATGAAGGA
This sequence comes from Notholithocarpus densiflorus, assembly GCA_030021035.2. Classification (NCBI taxonomy): domain Eukaryota; kingdom Viridiplantae; phylum Streptophyta; class Magnoliopsida; order Fagales; family Fagaceae; genus Notholithocarpus; species Notholithocarpus densiflorus. The sequence goes on along the minus strand of JARYZH020000287.1, from coordinate 9,754 downwards.
AATTTTAAGAGTTGTACCCCAGAGTAGAACTTGAAATCTGACTAGACCCAATTTGAAGTAATAAATTGTCTTGAATGAAACACCATCAATATTTGTACAAAAGATCTTGATGCATGTGATTAATCTTAGTCTTAGTTGGAATTTTCTCCTTTCAATCTTAGTTTGCACGGTGTTCGGTTCTCTAACACCCATTCGACTGGCATCTGACATTAAAGAGAACCTTGTAATGGAGGTTGGGAATCTTTAACAGAATGGGACAAATACAAGATAATGATAAAGCCTTGCAATTCAATGGATAATGATAAGTCCTTTGAACCATGTTTATCTAAAAACTTATATTGATAAGTTTTTAGATAAACACCGTGTAACAAAAGCAATCTATGTTTGAAACAATTTTATTTAATAGTAATTTATATTGTGAAAGTCGTGGCTTTAACTTATCCTAAGCCATGATTTTGTTTTGGTGTGGCGTGCAAGTCCTGGAAATCTATTTCCTATTTCAATTGCAACGCTATCTCCTAATTGCTTTCGGACTAGTATTCATAGCAGGTTATATAAAGGTTTTCTCTAATTTTTTTTTTTTTAATTTGTGAGGCGCTTTCCTATAACACATATAAAATTGAATTATAGACTTTCGGTTAGGCACTCAAAATACTTCTCATTGATATTGTTACTCCCTTAATCCCCAAAGTAAGGTATGTATTTCTCCTTCTCTTCATCATTTTTTTTTCTTGGATTTGCTTATTGGTCAGAAAAGAAATTTAATGTATGTTAAATTCACAGTACTGTTATCTTCAATGGAATCTGATCAATTTAATTGAGCATTCCTTACAATGAATATCTTGAATGATTCATGTTTGACTAAAAAAATTATATGTTCTACTACATATATAGTTTATTAAGAGTGCAACAATTTTTTTTAATAAGCATTCAAACTCACATGGATTTGAATTCCTCATTAAGTTAGAATCTTAAACTTCAATGTCTTGCAAATTTAGAACGTGTCAGCTTTGATTTTTCTGTTGATACATATTGGCATATTGGTGGGTACGGGTGCACTAATGAGTGGTTTGGAGGGTTTTTTTTCCCCGCAAATTTCAATGCTAAAAATTTAGAATATTTGATAAAGATCCAAAAGTATATATAATTATTAATAAACAAGAAAAATTGACAACAATATTTATTTTTAAATGCTTATAAATTTGGATAGCTTATAATTTGTAAATTTGGTGCTCTTTATATGCTATGGTGATTGCTTTGGTAATTTTATGTTGATACTAATTTACTGCTTAGATATCTTCTTTTGTTATATGTTAATATTATTTTCATGTTTTGGTTTGTTTATATAACACATGTACTTTTTTTCATAATAGTGTTATTTTTAACTTTTGGATTTTACTATTAGCTTTATTTTAAATTCCTGTTCAATTTTAATGTGAGTCTCTCTTTGCTTACTGTTTTCAATTGTAATTATATGGTATTATAAATATATAAAAATAGGAACCTTTTACTAATCATTTTAATTAGAGATATAAAATAAAATGAATAATATATAGAATTAAGCATTTTAGAAGCAGTTCATTACAAGTTATTATAACAATAATCATTCATTTGGTTATATGTGTGTGTATATATATGAGAATACTAAAATTAAGGAATAATGATTTGTTTAGTTATTGTTTCTCAAAAAATTACTATATAGAAAAATTTATGACCAAAACCGTGCAAGCACGAGACTTCTACTAGTTTGGTAATAACATGTTTGGATATATTTTTTTTAACCTGTTATGTTGCGATATCAAGTCATTAACTCATTAAAAAAATCTTGTCAAAACTACACATAAAATGTTTCTTTAAATGCCACATAATGGGTTAGAGCAAAATTCAAATATGTTTGGAGTATAACTTATTTCTCCAATTTTGGATCATTCATGTTTTTAGAAATTTCATTAGTTCAATTATAATTTTTTTTTCTTACTTTAGTGTAAAATTTGATAACTTGTATTGAAAATAAAACTTTTTAATAATTTCACTATAAAAAAAAGGTTAAAATAAATTTTATTTTATGAAAGATCGTCATCAAACATAATTTTCAAAGAAAATACTAAGCTTTTTTTTTTTTTTTTTGGATGTGTGCATAAATATAAATTATCGAATAAAAAAGTGTGTATGTGTGTATATAATAATAATAAAAAAAAAACAAAAACAAAAAGTGTGTATATACATGTGAGAAGTTGTCTTGATAAATATATTAGTGCCGCAACTTGACCTCCCAAACAAAAATTCTTGACTCTACTCCTAGGCATTGAAGTTCTTCTTCTTCTTTCTTTTATTTCATTTAACTTTTTATTTTTCATCAAGAGAGGTACAATGAGCTTGCTATATATAATATGTTATTGCCTTACTGGTCTGTGAATAAACTATGTGCAATATGCATAGATCTGACATCAATTACATTAAACTTGAGCATAAGAAGGACTTCTTGAACGATAATTTAATAGTCATTCAAAGGCTATATATATATACATCCCTCTCTCTATATAGAGACAGATTTTAAATAAATAAATATTATTTTTGTTCTTATCTTCTTCTCTTATTATTTTTAAGGAAATAAAAATATTAATTTGATTACAATTCAAATTCTTCATCTAATCATTTTATAAATAATTTTTTGATACCATCACTCTTTTTATCCTTATCAACTTTTTAGGAGTGCAAATCAAATAAGATTGAAGTTTTTTTAAACATCTTTGTATCACAAACAAAAACAACTTTTTTGTTATGATAATCCACATAAGAAAACATAGATTAGAATTAAATAAGCATCTAAGTTTGAATCTAATAGAAATTGAGTTGAACTAAAACTCAACTACAACTCTATTTCAATCAATAAAAATACTAAAATTAAGTGAAGTACGACATAAGGAAAATTTTAGCTTTTCAGTGAGAAGAAGTAGTTTTTATTTTATTTATCGTGTTTCCATTTTACTATTAATGTAGTTGAATTATTACCTGAATTCTATGGTTTTTTAATTTTTTTAGATAATTCAATTCATCTTAATTTTTTATATAATTTATTGAAGTGTTTTTAATTGATTGTGTAGATTATTTTCTCATTTATGGCAACATTAAAATGCGTACATCAGGTAATTAATATGTAAACTTTTACATTTACATTGCAATACAATTTTCACTTTCTCTTTATCTTGATGTACATTTATTTAATTATTTTTGAAATTACCTTGATTGTGGTAGCCTAGTAGGTCTATATACTTTTAATTTATGGATTTCTTTTGGTTTTATATACAAGAAATTCAATTACCATCAATTAAATTAAGAGATTCATGTGAGAAGAGCTATCTTCTTCTTTTTTTTCTTTTTTTTTAATTTCATTCTATTTTTCTATTAAAGTATTTCAATTATTGCTTATTGTAGGCAACTGGAAGTAGCAAAGAGCAACAGGAAAATGCGGAGCAAATGTAAGTCATTAATTTTTTTTTGTTCCTACTTGAACATTTCCATTGACTAAAATATGCGAAAATCTGTCAATTTTTTGGCCATATGTGCCCCCAATACCTAGACTTAAATAAAGCTACAATGATTTTTCACCTGTTTTGTGCTTCAGTTCCCTTCCTGCTGAACATGGCGGAGACAATCCTCCTAATCCAGAGATTGTTGGCCCTGTAATCACTGATGAACTGGGGCAAGAAAAACAGAAACTTACGCCTGAGGAGGAGAAAAAGCCTTTGGAGTATCAGAGGCAGATTGAAAATAAGGCCGAACAAAAGCGCCTTGCTGAGCTAAATAAAGCTGGAAGCAGTGAAGGAAATATGGAACAAACGTCCCTTCGTCACATCAGCTTTGATAACTTTAACTGGATATATTTTCATCAAGCTCAGGGTGTCAAATCGGATGAGAAATGAAGCAAATTTGAAGAGTATCACCCCAGAGAACTTGAATATGACTAGACCCAATTAGAAGTAATAAATTGTCTTGAATGAAACACCATTAATATTTGTAGAAAGGATTTTAATGCATGTGATTAATCTTAGCTGGAAATGATAAAATAGACTTCCAAACAATGAGTTCGTAGCTGCCACCACACAACCCCTTCAATATCCCTACTTCATCTGCCAATCTACCAATAGCCATCCCAAAATTAAGAACACAGTTTATCCTAGCTCAATCAATGAATGACTTGGTATTACTACTGGTACACCTTAATCTACCAGCTTGTGTGCTATAAAACATATCATAGTAATCTTGGCATGACAAATCCTCAAGCTTACATTCTTGCAATAAATAGCCTTCTCAAACGATGGAAACAACTAAATTTTATTTCTTAATAGCCAAAACAAGTGACCGAACTAAACCAAATACTGATTGATATGTCGTATGATAATTGATTAAACAATAATTTTGTAGAAAAGATATTTTTTTTAAAAATCTTTAGAAAATCATAGTCTAGTTATAATTTTCCAATGTAACAAGGTTAGTTTTAAATTTAAATACTTTTTTGACAGCTATGTTTGGTCATCTGCAAATTTTTGTATGCCAATTAGTTCCTACTATTTTTTTAAATATACTAAAGTGGACTGAATGGACCGCAATAGATCAAAATGGACTGAAGTAGACTGAATGTACCAAAGTGGACCGAGATGAACTAAATAGACCAAATAAACCGAGGTCGACTGAACTGGACCGGAATAGACTAAATGGACCAAATTGAATCGAAATAGACTAAAGTGAACTGAATTGACTAAAATGGACCGTTGTAGACCAAAATGAACCAAAAAGGGTCTCTTCTTTTTTTTTTAATAGAAACAAATTTGCCACAAATGGCTACGGGATTTTCTCTTTAAAGTTGGGCTGTAGTAATGCTTTTTTTTTATTGGTTATAAATGAGAAGGTTGATCTTCTCATAAAAGGCTATTTTTCTTTCAATTTGAACTCAAAGGGATGCTTTTAATCTGACTAACTTCAAAGGAATGAAATTTGATCAATTAAATCCGCTCTCAAACATTGTGAATTTGGGTCAATTAGCTCCCTCACATAAGAATCTAGATTAATTATTTTTTTTACAGTTTAATTTTTAATTTTTAATTTTATTTTTTGTCTAGAGGCAAACTCATAACTCGTAAGTATTTAGGATCTCTTCATTTCCATTTTCATTTATTCACCCTTTTTTTTTCTGAGGCACTATAAGTAGTTGTTTTCACTACTCCATAATATTCTTCAATTCAAAACATTTTTTTCCCTCTATTCTCTCAATGTCCCTCCAAAAATGAGCAGAAGAGATGATAAAAGAAAGTTCAAGAAATACGCATCCAATGTTGTACACACATTAACTACACGAGACAAGGCTTATTGTGTTTTTAGACTTTCTCTTATTTTTAACCTACAAATATAAACTCTCATTAACATGAAAGAGAGTAAATGAGAGTAATAAAAAGAGGAAAAAATCAAAGGGACCTTTGGTTTGGCGGAATCTACATAAATTTGCATCCAAATTCCTCAAAATATGATGCCTAGTAATCTAGATGCTTGAGAATATAAACATTCCAAAGTTTGGTTTAGTTCGGAATCTACTAAGAATCTAAAAAATATGACATTCTTATAAACACAATATCAAATTAGATTTGTAAACACAATATCTAGTCTTTTTTTTAATCTTCTCATAAATAATATTTATATATATATATATAAAACTATAAATCACAGAAAATTCACTAAAATTAAATTCTAACATTCTTTAATGACATGTATAATACATAAATAATTTTTTTAAACTCTTGTTCTTCATGGCAATCACATCATCATCTTTGTTAATAAAAATAATTTATTTTCTTTTAGCATCTAACTTAGTACCAAATAGGAGATTCTAAAAAAGAGAAACACTACACACACATATAAACTAATTCTTAATCATATTGCTAAAAAGAGATAATGAGGTCCGGTGATTGTGGTCATGGATCGTGGGTCTGATGGCTATGGTTCAGTAGCGGCAATGGAGGTTTTTTTTTTTTTTTTTTTTTTTTTTTTTTGCGTGGTTCTTCTTTGGTCCGATGGCTGTGGTTCATCTTTCTCTGCGTGGGTCCGATGGCTATGGTTCTTTTCTTTGGATCTTGATTTGGTTTTGGGATTTTGGGTCTTGATTTGATTTACAGTGCGAAGGAGGACGTCAAGCCGCGCCGAGGAAGAAGATGACGACGGGGAGGGAAGTGGTGTCCGTGTCTAGTGGGTTTTGGTTCGGCGTGATGGGTTTGCTGGTGGCGGCAATGGTGGAGGATTTTTTTTTTTTTTTTTTTTTTTTTTTTTTGTAGTTTGTGGTGGTGAGTGGATGTAGTAGTTGTGTGTGGATGTGGAGGTTTCTTTCTCTATGATTTCTTTTTTCTTTTTTTGTTAGTGGTAGTTGGGTGGTGGGTTTTGTGGTGACTATTGGTAGTGTGGTGCCGGCGGTGTTGAGAATAGTTGGGTTGAGAAAGAGAGAGACAGAGGAGAGAAAGAGATAGGGAGAGAGAGGAAAAAAAATTATTGAAAAATAATAAAGAAACAATATTTAAATGAAGTGGTAAAAAAAATAGAAGTTTTGATATAGGTTGTATTGTAAAGTGGTGTGCTAAATGTTATAAAATTGGTTTTTGAGATGCTAAGAGTCTGTTTGGTCTCTCTCTCTCTCTCTCTCTCTCTCTCTCTCTCTCTCTCTCTCTCTCAACCACCCACCACCACCACCACCATTCAGCTTCCTAGTCACACCACCCACCTTCGTTGAGCAACATAGTTACACCACCCACTGCCAAGAATCATTTCAAATCAAACCAACCAGTAAGCAAAGATGAACATAACAATAACAGACCCACTGTGACCAAACACCATCCACCACAGTCACCACCACACCAACCCAAACCAACCAATCTGAATCCAAAATCCAAAGTCCAACCAAGCAAAATCCAAAATCTAACCAAAGTCCAACCAATCGAAATCCAACACATCAAAAATCCATAGCAAAAAATCAGAACCCACCAAAAATTTATAGCAAAAAATTAAAATCAAAGCCCCATTAAAATCAGAATCCACCTCAAACCCCATTGGAACCCATGCACAATCAAAACTCATTCACCTCTGCCACAACCCACCCGATCTCGCCACGCCGTGACTACGCTCATCTCTACCACGCACGACCATGGTTTTTAAACCCGGATCGTTCAAAGAACTGATAGAGGGAGAGGTTCAAGATTTTTAAGGTCGGACCAAGGTTTGACCAAGGTCGAACCGCAAGACGTCATAATTACTTTAATAATTAATTAAAGCCCAAATATAGATATTAAATTTATAAAACAAGAAAAATTGACTAATATATCTATATATGTGAGGGAAATTTAATGATTTTCAAGCATATATTCACAAATTAAATAAGAAAGTTAATAAAATAAAATAATAACCATGAAAACATTAAAATTTATGATTAATTTTTGAAGTAAAGTTGAATATCTTTGAAGGATTTTAATTATAATTTTTTTATATTCCTTTTAAGAGATGGATAATTTAATTCAGTAGAATATAATTGTGTTAAGTTGTTTTTATTATTAAAAAAAAAATTGTGTTAAGTTTACTTCAAGTATTTTTTTTTTTTTAAATTATTGAGCATCAACTTGCAAGCTTAGCTGAGTGGTTAGACTCTAGCTCCAACTCTAACCATGCCTAGGTTCTAAACCTAGTAAGTGCACTTTTTTTATTTTTCTTAATTAACAAACATGATTGAATCGCGGTTGGACCACCCAGTTCATGCAGAACTAGTGCACCGCGGTGTTAAGGGGTTCACGGAATTTCAAATAAATCTGGTTCTCTATGTTTAAAAAGCTGTATTTCAGTCCGATTTTTGGTTAACCAGTCGAACCACCCAGTCCGGTCTGGGTCTGACAACCTTGTGCACGACCTCGCTATGACCCATGCCGATCTCCACCGCTACATGAACCATTCGATCAAAACCCACGCCAATCTCGACCACGCCGATCTCTACCCACTCGATCAACCACCGATCAACCCATCAACAACCCAGAACAATCCGAAACAAAAACCCACTAAAAGCAAATCAAAAAGCGACCCACACCACCAGGACCATGCCGTCAAACCACCAGATAATGCTAGGCCCACGACCACACCAGAAAAAAATAAACCACCGTGAGAGAGATGTGAGACCAAGAAGCTATGTTTTGTCAAGAGAAAGAGAAGATGAGACAATGAAGAGAGAGACAGAGGCAGATATTTGTAGGTGAGAATAAAAAAATATTATTCGGTTTTAGAACATTGCTATAGTACCATTGTAAATTTACGATGGTACTATAACACAATTGCAAATTATTTTTGGAGCAGAAGACTAGGTAATGACGTTTTTTGTGCTTGGATGGTAAAATAAGGCAACATATGGCATATAGCATGTCAGGTACTAATTCTCTTAGGACTCATTACAAAATGGTCCTACCACATTTATAAAAAGACTCCATCCCCATTATAAAAAAAATAATAATAATAACCCAAAATTTTATAATAATTAATGTTTAAAAATAGAAAAAAAAAATAGAAAAGACTATGTATTATTTTTATCAATTTTAAAAAGCCTTCCAAGATATTCAATCAAATGATTGATAAGAACTCAATCCAATTAGAACATTAAAATGTTTGAAAAAAAAATGTTATAAATCTATCGAATCAATGATGATTAATATTCCTTAATGGCTAAAGACATCTACTAACCGTTCAATAACATTGTTCTAATAACGTTGTTTGTATTTTATAAAAGTATATGTAGGTAAAAAAATATATAAAAATACGTGTAATGTTATTTAAAAACTAAAAACAAATATTTAAACACATGTAATGAACGAGCACCTATTTTCCTTGACATTGCGGAGACAAATGTGAGAGACAAATGTGAGTGCATAAGGCCCATTTTGTGATTGCTTATTAGTTATTAATTCCTTATTTTCCATTTACATTCAAATCATTCTCACTATTCTCTTTTTCCCTCCAAAATGAGAAGCAAGAAACGCAAAGCAACTGCCTCTCCTTCTCACCCTCCACCGTCTGATGTTGATGATCGATCACTTACCATCACCAAAGAAGTCAATGACGCCATTGATGAACTTTACAATGGGCACCCAACCGAAGCCCTCAATCTTGTCAAGTCCACCCTATCCCGCCACCCAAACTCCGCCCTTGCACACGGCACCCTCAGCTACATCCACTTAAAAATCTCGCATTTAGCCACCATCATCGACAATTACCGCCCCGAGATGCTCGAACATATCAAGAGATCCGTCAACTCATCTAAGCGAGCGGTGCAGTTATGTCAAGACTCCCTCTCCTTCTGGTTCTTCCACGCTTCCGCACTAATGGCATTAGCCCAAAACGACGCCAATGCCAGCTTAGAAGCCGTGATTGAAGCATGTGATACCGGTTTAGCCATCCAATACAAGGACAACAACCCCGAAAGTTGGCTCACACAGTCCCAAATTGAATTACACAGAATGAAACTCAGGCTCCTCAGATTGAAAAGCAAGTATTTCATTGACACTAAATTTTTGGTAATCATAAAGAATGAGATTCAAGAACTACAAGGAAGAAAGGAAGAGATCGAAGACAGAGCTATTGCGTTGAGGAAGAACCTCAAGAAAGTGTTGAACGATGAAACTGTGGTGACCCGTGTCAAGGATTACTGGAATGACACGATGAGTATGGAGCTAAAGAAGGATTT